>CM067313.1:9086350-9583850 GCA_034231615.1 Meghimatium bilineatum
AAAAAAAACCGATAGGTCTATACAATACTACTACAACAGATATCAATTCACTGTGGTGTATCTGTGGTGTATCTGTGGTGTATCTGTGGTGTATCTGTGGTGTATCTGGCAACGAAAACGTATATGCATTACTACTACAACGGGTATCAGCTTACAAACAAACTTACAAACAGCAAACAGGAAAGACATCTCTAGAGAACTCTTCTACTCCTGACGCCGCAAGGCAAACAAGGCACACAGAGTATAGATAGATAGATAGATAGATAGATAGATAGGGAGATGAGACAGACAGATAAGACAGACAGATAAGACAGACAGATAAGACAGACAGATAAGACAGACAGATAAGACACACATACAGACAGATAAGACACACATACAGACAGACAGATAAGACAGACAGATAAGACAGACAGATAAGACAAACAGATAAGACAGACAGACATACAGACAGACATATAAGACAGACAGATAAGACAGACATACAGATAAGACAGACATACAGATAAGACAGACAGATAAGACAGACAGATAAGACAGACAGATAAGACAGACAGATAAGATAGACATACAGACAGACAGATACTCCCATACATGCTCAGCTGCTTATTCTGTAGTACACCAGAAACCGTCTGACTAGTATCGCCGGTCAAATTTGCTTAGTAATGATGGCGCCATTTCTCGACATTCCCAGAGCATGATCCTTGATACTATAGACCTACTCCCTAATGGTTGGGTGAACCGCTGGAGTAATTTTTTAAATTTCAAACCACGAATAACGAGTGGATTCGAAACCCGAGTTTGCTGGACAGCGGGCGAATGACTTTACACGCGACCTATCGAAAGTAAATATCAAACTTTTCTTATTAATATCAGAGTACTATGGATGTTCACGTTTGACATTACACTATAACGGCTCACACACGTGATTAGTTAATTATATTAGTAAAGTTGGATTAGACAAGGTAAATTTTATTGATTTATTAATTGTCTACACCTAAAAACCCTTTGATTTATTTTTGTAATGTACTGATCAGTTAAATACATTCATCAACTATACGTTTTGTTTCAGTAACGAACCCGATCAGAAACTGTCAAGGGAGGAGAGTGACACTCATACGATAAAATGTTTGGACTTTAGCCATGATTTGTTTGTTGGTAGATCCTTTTCATTCTGGGAATTATCCAGTTGGTCCTTGGCCTACACATAGACAAAAGAAGAGCTGTTTGAGGTTTCTTTGTTTAAATAGTACTGATGACTTCAATTTAACGAAGGTTAACATGAGCATTGTCTCAGTCTCCCATAGTTCCAGTCTCCCATAGCTCCAGTCTCCCATAGTTCCAATCTCCCATAGATCCAATTAAACCATAGTTCCAGTCTCCCATAGTTCCAGTCTCCCATAGTTCCAGCACCCATAGTTCCAATCTCCCATACTAGCAGCAGGAGTGAATAAATCACTAGTGCGCATCAAATAGATGGTGGACGTACTAGCAGGCAGAATGAAGAGGTCACAAGTATACATCCTGTAGCTACGGTGTCGACATACGTTATCCGCCACAAGTGATGTGAACAAATCCTATGTACATGTAAATTTCAGCCAGAAAAATCCTTTACACCGTAAGTCACAAGTAGACATTACAGACAGCACTGTCTTATTAAAAAATTATTCAAGATGTTCAGATATCTTAAAGTATGAACATATGGACACATTTACTGAGCAGCTTCAAGATAATCCAGATTCTGGTATACCAATGAATAGTGATTCCATTCTTGTAAGTTTGAATAATGGACACTACATATTTTCTGAATCAAACTTTGATAATAAAACGAAAGTAGTCTCAGGAAATCTTGACAACTATATACAACATAATCAATCTTATGAAAGCGTTGGTATATTTGATTTCACTTGTGGTGTTGCAGATGTAAACAGTTTAAGTCAGTTGTATGCGCCTGAGAACTTGCCTGCTTCGTCCCAAATGGGACAAGGAAATATTGTGTTAGAATCCGGTGATGATTTTTGCAATACTGCTAGAAACAGCTACAATTTATATGGTTATCAAACCACAGACACGGCGAGAAGCATACAATCTGGCAAGCTAGCTACTCTATTACAGGTGCCAACTTTTTCAAATTTACAGACTGTAAAAAATGTATCTGTAATAGCTCAAGTTCATTCTAAACAGAAAAAATCTTTCAGAAATCTTGCTACCGAAAGGATAAAGAATAACTGTGATGAAATCAAATCTTTGGTTAGTATTCATAACAAAAGCGCAATAACTCATGCGAAAGAAAACCTGTCTGAATATTTTAAGTCTCATCTCCAGTTGTCGTCTCCTGAACAAATGATGGCTACATCTGTTTTCAGCCTACAGCCAGTGGCGAATCATTCGTTAACAATAGCTAATTTCCCAGCTTCAGGTTGCAGCACCGAGGCTTATAACAATTGTTCGTTTGACGGTATAAGCAATGACATCGAGGAACAAACCTATGCGTCAGTACAATCAAAGTTTACCAAACATGATTACATGAACGCACGTGACTCATCTATATTAACCAATATAGATGATGCTTTTCAAATGTCACTTAAAGACTTGGATTCTCAAATTGATATGGATACAGTTAATGGTTTCGCGTATTCAAGATGTTCATCAAATTCCCAAGATATTTTTTCTTTTAGTGTTGCTCCAGGATCTAAAACAGCACAGGAAAAGAAGTCAGACTTTATACTGAAAGATACAGCTTATGGACATTTTAACAACAGTCGTAATTTTGTGGATTGTTCTTTGTCAGTGCCAGATGTTTTTACTGGTCCTGATGGTAGGAGTAAGTTATCTGCTTCCTTGAGCAACAGTCCGCTGAGCACATGCTCAGAAACACATGTACAAGAAACAGCAAATCTGCAGTCAATGTCACAAACTGAACAGCTGATATCTGATCAAAGTTCTTCAGATCGAGAACAACATTTAGCCTCAAGCACACCCAGTACTCGCACAAATTCAGGTTCAAATGATGATTCTTTTGACAATGACACATTTGTGCAATCATCTCTTCTAAGAACACTTCTGGGCACAAAAGGAGAATCTATTCAGGGACCATTGACATACACTGAATGGGTAATCGAAAAAACCCGGAAGAAAAAGCGAGACACGAAAAAAACAATAACATATAATTATTTGTTAAATTCTAAATATGCAGTAAACAGACGAATTCGACGCAATAAGAATTGTATCAAAACATCTACCGAACTACCTTTACCACGACTGCGTCAAGGACTTAGAATAAAATACGAGAGAGATAACCTAGTGAATAGAAAACCAACTAAAGAGTTACCATTGCCATCTTCAGCTCTAACACCAATAACAACAACAGTTAAACAATCGTATTTCCCTTATGTCAATGTTGATGACGATATTCACAAAAAGGATGCATTAAATAAAGACCTCTTTTCTGATGAGAGTTTAATCGCAGACTGTGGTCTACCAGTTGACCTTCTTGACATGGCTATGGAGTTTTGTGTTACCATGGGAACAGATCAAACTGAGGCTCTTTTCTCAGATTTGAATGATAATTTTTCATTTGAAGATAATCTCTCTTCTCTTCTAGATTCTCATATTAAAGATTGCAATACAACATATTGCTCGCGCAAACAGGATGCTCAACTTCTGTCAGAAAATTCTGCGCCAACTTCAAATCTTCATTTGCCAGAGCAATTAAATTCAGAAGACTACAAAATAGTTAGTTTGCCAAGCGCTTTTCCTCCTAACAAGCAAATGTCACTGTTACAGGAATTTCAGGTAAAGTCTCCTGAATATAGCATCAGAGATGTCGATAAGTTTAAACTTCCGTCAACCTCTTCAACAAAAGAAGCAAAATTGAGTCTTCTTCGTGCGGCCGTCACAACGACTGATGTTGACAAACTCATACAACAGATTCCAGTAGCCAGTTCTAAGAAATATAATTTGTCTGCACATATCAGATCTGAACATACCGATGTTGATGTCGCGAAAATCGCAAAGAATCAGAAGCCTTTAACACAGAGGTCAACTAAGATACATCAAAGCAAATTAAGCAGACAACCTTCCCCTAATGGGAAAACATCATCCAGACAACTGTTTTCACCTAATCTATGTTGCAGTCATAAAACAACTACACATACACTTGATCACGTGAATGCAGCTCCATTTAATCAACTGTACGAGAACATTTTATCTGAAAATCAAGTCGACAGTAGTGAACAATTACTTGATTCTACCGTACCCCATGACTCAAATAGTATCACCGAACAGAAGTTTGGTTCAAGCCCGTATGTACTAAAAATTAGTATTCATCAAAGTTCACCAACAAAGAAAGTTCGTAGGTTCTCTCAGAAAAACATCACACAAACATCAAAATCCACATCTTTACAAGCAACTCATAGAGATGATGGAGTCTCTGTTACAGGACAGGCTACCAATCACCCTATTACTGTGATGATAATGTGCAATAAAAACAAAAGGCCAAGACGGTCAACAACCGCTGCAGTTCAGACAGACAATGAATCAGATGGGATATACCCTGAGTGTGAGCACATCCCTTCAGACACGATTTTATATCCATCTGTTATGTTCTGTTCTAACAATTCTCTGTCATCCTCTTCACAAAGTAAATCATCTGCATCATCGCTGTCACCATCACCTCCAATGTTTGAATTAGAAAGTTGTGTATATGGTCACCCGAGCTCTGATAGTTCATTTCCTGGTGTAGATATTTACCACATTCAGTCCAACACTTCATTTTTGAAAAGACTTCTGTTGGGGGAGCTGAACGCAGATCAATACCAACGGCTAGACCAGAAAATGCTCGAGGACGAAAGAAAACTTTCTGTGGCATGAGGATATGAACATATTCATGACATTCTTGATTTAATACAAGTATGGCACACGGGACATTTCTATAAGTACTCCGATCACCATTCTAGCAGCCATCCAAGAGAAATGAAGCACCAGCCAGGTGTTTATTATATGAAGCCCAAACAAGCATCATGGCACACAGGACATTTCTATAAGTACTCCGTGTTATATTATAAGTTACTACAGGTGTGGATTATGTGATCTTCGGATCATTCCAGAGTGTGTCATGTGACGTATTCTCTCCAGAATGTTTATTTCCCAATGAACTCATTGAATCCTTCAATGTCTTGGGCGCTGTGGCTTGAATTTTCCAACGACGTATTCATGCTATCCTTAATGTTGTCAGTCCATCGTCTTCTTGGTCTGCCTTTTCTCCTCCTCCTCCCACGTGCTCTGCTCTCCCTCTTTGCATTTCTAAACAGTTGTCTCTTCATATGACCAAACAGGTGGGTTTTTTTTGTTGCCATTGTGTTTAGTAACTTTTTGGAATCATCAATGTCCTTATAATATCTGAGTTTCTCTTTTTTTCCTTCCATGATATTCTAAGTATCTTTCTGTAGTATTTCATCTCAAAGGCCTTGATCTTCTTTGTCGCTGTTTTACTTAGGGTCCATGTTTCACAGCCGTATGTTGCAACCGGAAAAATAAAAGTTCGTAGCATAAGCAGCTAGAGAAAAAGTTAGATTAATCCATTGAAAATTTCTAGCCACAATATTCCCGTAGGGTGCCATTTCAGAGTGCGCACACTTTACACCACGCTTTTGGTCAACTCCATTTTTGATATTCTGTGTATGTACATGTTATCGTCTTCTTCGTCACCTCCATCACCCTGTAGTAAGTAAATCAACGACTGCGATTATTAGGTCAGCCCTAAAATTATGTTTGATGTTCGTCCACCACAAGTGATGATGACTATTTGTTGCATACACTTTTTGAATGATGATTTGGCTTGTGATGTTCGGCTCTTTATCTCACTTGATCATCTACCTTCTGATGTTAACAGGGTGCCAAGATATTTCACTTTTTCAACTTGTGTTACTTTTGTGTCATTAATCATTATGTTTCATCTTTGTTTCTCTGCATAGATGTTAAAAAGATAAGGTGATAAAGTACACTTTTGTCTCATTCCACTTTGAACAGCGAACCATTCAGATTTTTTCCCCTCCACTTTACTGCTGCTTGTTGTTCGTGATATAGTGTTTCAAGAATATGTATTAAATATTTCGGGAAGCCCATGTCTCCCATGATGGACCATATCTGGTGATGTTTAACACAATCAAACGCATTGGTGTAGTCTATGAAACACATTTGTTAATCTAAGATGTATTCTCTACATTTCTAAATTATGTTCCTCGTATTGAGCATAAGGTCTCTTGTTCCTCATCCTGCTCGAAAACCGGCTCGAGCTTCATGATGTTCTGTTTCTAATTTGTGTTGTATAATCAAACAATAGGAGGAAAATATTGAATATTGAAGAGAAACATGTTATAGGCATACACAATATTGGAGCCAAGAAGAAGAAGAATGAAATACAGTTATGATGTATGCAGGTTAAATATTCTAAATATTAGTAATAAAAAGTAAGTAATAAAACGTGAAACTTAGCTGGATCTGTCTTGTCACAATGAGATATTGAAAGCAAATGTGCGCCTAAACAGCGCGCAGTTGTCAGAGTCGAAAGTAGACAAAGAACAAAAGCCGATGAATGTACAAAAACTGTCAAGGCGGTGTGTGTTCGTCCATCATAAATGATGATGACTATTTTTGTTACATCCACTTTTGAAAATTCAGTTTGAATTATGTCCATGCCTAATACTCGTAGTTCGTAGATGGCTAATGAACCATATTAGAGCTGTAAATGTCTTTGGACAGTTCGGGCATGGAATGACGACTGTAGGTGGATTTTGTTCTATCCGTGAATTTCTAGCTACTCTCCGTTGTTGAGTTGCTGTATTTAATCTCTTTTCACAAGATGATGCACCCTTTTTTTATTGTAGAGCGCCATGTAGATCTATTTTGTGCAAGTTCTTCCCATGTATCTTGGTCTATTTCAAAAGCCTTCAGTGAGGTCTTTAACGAGTCCTTGTAGCGCCTTTTTTGGCCACCTTGAGATCCTGTACCCTTCTCCAGATCACAATAGAAAAGTATCTTTGGCAGGCGTTGGTCTGGCATACGTACCAAATGACCTGCCCAACGAATCTGTGTCTGCATCAGAAAAGTGTCAACGCTGGGGATACCAGCTCTGTCATGGACAGTGGTATCTGAAATCTTGTCTTGCCATCTGATGTTCATAATTTTTCTGAGACAAGTTGTGTGAAAGTGATTGAGTTTCCTCACATGACGTCTATACACAGTCCATGTTTAACTAGCGTATAACAGCACTGGAAGTACCACCGCTCTGTAAACTTTCAGCTTAGGCTGAATAGAGATATCAGTAGTATTACTCGGTCAATTGAAGCCTTCGGCCACGTGCCACGCTCCAACGTCGACCTACGTCATTAGCCATGTCACACGTCATCGACGTGGCCAAGAGGAGGTAATAGGATTGTTTTTCAAGGGAGATAAAATGGCTGAAAATGCATTACTCGATGCTGGTGAAAGTATATGATGAATACTCTCCTTATATGTCAATTCCTGTGTGTGTGTGAGGGGTGGGTGAGAGGAGTAGACATATATATGTATAAGATAGGGCGGGAAATGCTCGCTGAATGTGTAGTGAGTTTATTTCCTCAGCGTTTGGTCAGCTCATTCTCTTATCGTGGTATGGAGTGAGACCAGGGTCGTTCAACGGTCCTCAAAATAACACGTTCTTCAACACGTACAGATCAAGGCAATCTGTCAGACCATTGACACATGGTAGATGTTCACACGTGCCATAATAACATTAGCATATCACGGCATTAACCTGTCAGACCATTGATACAGGCCAAATGTTCACGTGTAGCAATACATTAATCTCCCACTCCGTGACACTTAACACTTATCAGATATTACCAGGAACTCAAAAACTGTACAAAATATCCAAGAAAACAGCCCACAAGTCTTACACAAGTCTTGCACAAGACCACAAGTCTTACACACACCCACAAGTCTTACACAAGCAACGTCTTACACAAACCCACAAGTCTTACACAAGCAACGTCTTACACAAACCCACAAATCTTACACAAGCAACGTCTTACACAAACCCACAAGTCTTACACAAGCAACGTCTTACACAAACCCACAAGTCTTACACAAGCAACGTCTTACACAAACCCACAAGTCTTACACAAGCAACGTCTTACACAAACCCACAAGTCTTACACAAGCAACGTCTTACACAAACCCACAAATCTTACACAAGCAACGTCTTACTCAAACCCATAAGTCGTATCTCTACGTGGTCTCGCTTGTATAGAGTTCGCAGTATGCTTAGTGTGACCTTGTCTAAAAATCTACTCTCATGTCTTTATCATGTCACGCAAATGTTTCCGGGAAGTGAAGTTCTCAGAATATCCCGTTCTTAAAAATCCTAGTATCCAGTGACATTGTTTGAGACCGCATAAATTAATTAGCTCCTGGTGTTCTCCAAACCAAGATCTCTGAGCTCACCCCACGCCAGTTGCGTGTACCCATTTCATACACTCCATAGTGAGTATATCTACGTACACCGTTCAGAAGTCTGAACAAGAACATGTCACAAGGCTATGGGCTGTCAAGAGCTTCCTGCTCACAGCGACAGGGATTGAATCATCATCATTTGGAGTAACAATTGATTGTGCCATGCGCAAACATTCAAAAAATGTCTTGGAGATTACCTGAGTCAACAACAAGTTATTAGTAGATCTTGACTTTGCAGATGGCATCACCCAACTGAGCACAACATATGCACACGTCACACCCTACATGAGCACAACATATGCACACGTCACACCCAACATGAGCACAACATATGCCACGTCACACCCTACATGAATATAACATATGCATACGTCACACCCTACATGAGCACAACATATGCTTACGTCACACCCTGCATGAGCACAACATATGCACATGTCACATCCTACATGAACACAACATACGCACACGCTCAAGAACAAACAGCTAAACTAAATAGTATCGAAGAACAGATAAACTTACAGATTAATATAAAGAAAACGAAATTCATGGATTTTAACCAATACGGCAGGAGTTGTGAAATTAAACAATCAAGAGATTGAAAGAGTCGAAAACTATACCTACCTAGACAGTAAAATATCAAATGGTGAAGATGCGACAAAATAAATATTGACACACATAGCGCTTGCAGCAAGTGCATTCAATAAACTAGTTGACATCTAGCAAACAAAACCCTTAAAGACACATGTTAAGATAAAAATTTTCAACTCCTGCGTGATCAGCCTACTGATGCGAAAGCTGGAAATCCGCTCAAAGCATAGAAAAAATAAATGTCTACGAAAAATTATGAACATAGATTGGAAAAACGTTGTCATGAATGAGGGACATCCAAACAAGAACATGTCAAATACTATTAGACGAAGACGTTGGCAGTATTTGCCTTGTTCTTAGATGAGACGAGAATAGACTTACCCACCAGTAGGGGTCCATGTCTGGTTTGTGTACATTAGCAACATATTAATGTATCTCTGTTTGTCCTTTATGTGCATCATCTACTTTACTGTTGCATGTATTGAAAATACCAGTATTGGAACACATCAAAAGACAACAGATCAAGTGGTTTTCACACGCTTCCAGACTACCGACATATAGCATGCCACAAATGGCCATGACACAAAGACATAACGGTTATAAAGCAAAAGGTAGACCACTTAAAAGATGAATCACAGAAATCAAAGAAGCCACAGGAACAATCTTACATACAGCGCACAAGAAGGCCATCTCCAGAGAACTCTTCCACTCCTGGACGACGCAAGGCAAATAAGGGCCACAGCGTATAGATAGATAGATAGATAGATAGACTGTTGCATGGTAGCTAGAGGTGCAGTGGCGTAGCTAGTGTATATGGCACCAGGATGGACAACATCCGCTCCTTTCTCCTCGCTGTCACTGGTCTGGAGAGACACTCGTATGAGAAACTCTCAGGCGTTTCCCTATAGATCATTACCATCTGCTTGAAACTTTAAATTATAAAATCCGGAGGTCGTGTGATTGGATTACAAGAACCGCGCCCTTCTCTCTTTTTTTTGGATGGTTGTAAAGCTCTGATTTAAACAAAGTGGACTAGCGTCCGCGATTGAAAGATCGTACCTCACAATTAGAGATATTTTTCTTAGTAGTGAAAATTAAAATATTGAATGATATTTAGTACGAACGAGGGGAGATCACTATGGATTTTATCGGTCTCACGCAATATTTTGACTTTGCATTGTTGTCTTCTCTACGATTATATAACCGCTAGAGTTTTGCAATATATGAAACCTATTAATATATGCTATTTTAAATAACTTGAATTAATTATATAGTAGAACCTAAATTTGATTTGTCTGGAAACACATTGAGGTAAAAATATAATAAAATATTGCATTGCAGTTATTTTTTTAAAGATAATTTCATTCAAGTTTGATTAATTAAATGATTTGTCGATTTGTGATTTACAAACAATTGATTTAGAGTCAGTGTCACGAGTGTCAGCACGAATCATGAATGTCACAGCCCAACTCAAACTGGTGTTGGTGAAGAGTGTACCAGTGTTAATGAGTGTACTACGACACTACGTTATCAACTATAATTAGCACACAACATTCAGGCAATAAAGGGCCTCTATTACTAATATACTATACTTTAACTATTCTATTGATTAGAAGCAATCATCACAGCATTGGGGGGGGGGGGGGGGGGCGAAGAGGTCTTCCCATATATGCTCTGCTTGTCGTTTCATCAGCCATCTAAAAGTGTATAAATGCAGTGTCCCAGTAAGTTGCTGATTATGCTCCTTCTGAAGTTTTTAGAGAGGGAGCACTTTCTCCCATTGCATCTAGTCCCCTCATTTTTCTACCATTCTCTGAATATGTACATAATTGTACATTGTGCATTCTCATTCAACCTCCTCCTTGTCTTCTCGTAGGATTGTCTCATTTGACCTCTTCCTCATCTTCTCCCTAGGGTATTCACGACTGCTCTAATCAATTCAATCCTGTCTCTTCTTATCTTGGTGTCGTTCATCAAGGTCTTTTTTTTTATCTACAGATCACTTATTTGCCATCTTGCTCAGAAAACCCAATTCCTGATAAAAGAGAAAAAAAATCATAAAGGATTTAAACAAATTATTTGTCAAATATATTACTATAATAAATGTATAATATGTTTATTGAAAGACAACAATCGCCAAATTTGTTTGCAAAAACCTTAGGCCTATATTATATGTTATAGGCACTCCATAGCCTAGGCCTATACGGGTAAAGCAACCTATGATATAGATTTGCATGTAACACCATCTTGTTTGTTATAGATGATGTCAACCTGGATCATTTTATTCCGAAATATTTATTTTCTTTCTATTACTATTACATCTGGCGTAATAATAAAATTAAACATAGGTCTATGCTTAAATCAACTCAAGCAACAGACAACAAACTAAACAGCTTCGAAATCAAATGTCTTTGCAAACTGATGAACATAAAATGGAGCAACTTTGTCACAAATAGTCATCTAAGAGACAAAACACACCAAGAGTATGTTTCAAACATCATAAGAAAACGAAGATGGAAATACCTTGGTCATGTTTTACGACTAGATGTAAACAGAATAAACCAACAAGCCCTTATGTGGTCACCTGAGGGTAAAAAAAAAAAAGAGGAAGACCTAAAACAACCCGTAAAAACACCATTCTTAAAGAAGGGGAATTAATAGGCTGTAAGACCATCCAGGAACTAAAGCTGCAGGCAGCTGACCGCATCATATGGAGAACCAAAACCTCTGCCCTATGTGTCGCTTGCGGCATGAAAGGAACAAACTAATGTTTATATTAGAAATATTCATGTGACCTAGAATTAATTTGACTTAATAAACATTACGCCTATAAATATAACTAATCATTACCATTGAAGAGTTACTTGTATATGCCTGAGTATTAGTATGAATCATCATGATTTACTACCTAAATAAGTAAAGTAACCCATAGCATTTATTAATGCCATAGTGGTGTGAGATGTTAGCAATCTCACATTTCAGAGGCTTTGCAAATGAGGGCGGTAGCCATCTCCTCTCCCTCGCAGTCTTTACTTCCCAGATTAATTTGAGGCACTCATTTAAGGCTACTACCTAAATAAACACAAACATAGTCATGGTGATAGAAACAGGAAGCAATGCAAACCAGCACAGTTTTATAGTATGCACTTGAGTTATATTACATAATATTATATTATTTTTCTCCTCCGAAGACAGATGTGTTGGGCCATTGGTGCAAATAAAACGGCAACATAATGCATTTCCATTCTCTGGATGACATCCACCTGGAAATCTTGTAGGATCATTGTCCTGTTACAATAGAAATCCAGTGGGAAGTTGAGAATGAATGCTGAAGAAGAAGAACAAGAAGAAGATGATTTTTCACAACAGATAACAATATAATTTAAGAATGAAGATGAAGAAATAAAAAGAGAAAAGAATTATAGTAGTATATTAAAAATAATTACATGCAAAGAGGGTTGTTCCTTATTAGGAAATACTAAATGAGGTAGAAAGATTACTATAAAATACCTAACTACCAATAGTAAAAAATAAAAAAAAATAACAATAAAATATAGAACAAAGACAATTTTCTACATTACGGTCGAACCAGGACCTTTTTCAAGAAACAAATCACAATCTAAACCACAAAATCATAAAAATAGAAGAGATTGGGCAAGGGGAATAACTTCACACAAATAAGAAGTGATTGTGCAAGAAAATTAATATAAAATACAATTTGCAATTAATTTTTATGATTCAAAGTCGAATTAATAGAATGGAAAAGGTACTGAATCTGTGAACATATCTTTGTGAATGTCATGTAAGATAAGTTAACTTGTCATGTAATATACGAGAGGAAAAAAATAAGCACCTGTTACATATGAGCTTCATTTACTTGTGTCAAGCTGCAAAGATAAATTCACAGAGATAAGAAGAGACAGGATTGAATTGATTAGAGCAATCATGGATACCCTACGAGAAGACAAGGAGGAACTTGAATGTGACAATGTACATATTCAGAGAATGGTAGAAATGGGAGTGACTAGAGACGATGGGAGAAAGTGCTCCCTCTCTGGAAAGATCAGAAGAACGCGTAATCAGCAACTGACTGGGACACTGAGCTTATACACTTTTCGATGACAGGCAGAACGGCAAGCAGAGCATATATCGGAATACCCTCAGTGCTGTGACGCTTGTTCCTAATCAAGAATCAAGCTGCTGAAACAGGTTTCCAAAATATATCTTGTTTTTCGAAAAAAAATTGTTGATCCAATTTCTATAATTTTCAGATGCAGGAGGAACTAATTAATATTTGAAATGGCTGCTAATTAGCATATTTATAAAACAAAAATAAATTATATAGCTATTAAATATACTCAATTTACAGAAGAATAACATAGAAAGTATATATTTATGTGCTCGCTGAGGCAAGACACATCTGTTGAGATAAAATTTATTTTCAGATTTGTGCAGAACTAATTAATATTCAAAATGACAGCTAATTAGCATAATTAAAATGAAAATAAATTATATAGCTATCAAATTCAAATTCAAAATTGTGGCTAATTTGCGTAATTAAAATTTATTTTAATTTATCATTAATTATTTGCATAATATTATTTTAATATATGATTGTTAAATATCGGAGATATTTATGATAAAATATTGTTGAACTTCGAATGTGACAATATTTTCATGGATTATGTGCATAGTGTGGTGTGTTTAAATTTGTGAGCAGCTTGTGTGAAGGAATATTATTCAATGTACATCAACTGGTAAGTATTCTAGGAATAATAGTTGAGCAATTTCTGCAAAATGTTAGTAACAGGAGTAACTTAGATTTAGGCAATGAAAGAACATTTGAATTTGCTGATAAAGCTATAGTGGATGGCAAAGTGATGAGAAGAGACTGTGCGGAATTAATTAGAGCAGTCATGGATACACTACGAAACGATGAAGAGGATGTTATCATGGATACAATACAAAACGATAAAGGGGATGTTATCATGGATACAATACAAAATGATGAAGAGGATGTTATCATGGATACAATACAAAACGATAAAGGGGATGTTATCATGGATACAATACAAAATGATGAAGAGGATGTTATCATGGATACAGTACAAAACGATGAAGAGGATGTTATCATGGATACACTACAAAACGATGAAGAGGATGCTGAAAAAAGGCAACATACATATTCAAAGAATGATAGAAATGGGAGTGACTAGGAGAGAGGAGAGGAAGTGAGTTCTTTCTAGAAAGACCAGAAGAAGCAACAACTGACTGGAACACACTGAGCTTATATACTTTTAGGTGGTAGGTGGTATGGCAAGAAGAACTTTATAAAAATACCCTTTGTACAGTGATGCTGGTTCCTAAGCTTTCCTTTACCTTCAGTGTTTAATTGTAATATTTATAAAATTTAAAATAAACTGCAATGTTTACAAAAAATAATAAAGTATATTTTGTGACTGAAATAATGTGTACTTCAACTTCCACAAGAACAATTTGCATTCAAACTGGTTTATGTAGATTATCCACAATAATAAACAATTTGCATTCAAACTGGTTTATGTAGATTATCCAATAATGAACAATTTGCATTCAAACTGGTTTGTGTAGATTATCCAATAATGAACAATTTGCATTCAAACTGGTTTATGTAGATTATCCAATAATGAACAATTTGCATTCAAACTGGTTTATGTAGATTATCAAATAATGAACAATTTGCATTCAAACTGGTTTATGTAGATTATCCAATAATGAACAAAAAATGTCCTGGTAATTGTGCTTGATTATGTTTGCTATTTGCAAAAATTAATCATTAATACTCTTGATAAATATTATGAGCGTAATATATTTGTGTTTCTGAAGATTGGTTGCATTTGCCCTAGGGCTTAATATGCTTTACTACATCAATTGTGTAAAGCTGCTAAGAAATATACGATAGATGTAGTAAAGCATATAAACCCTAGGGCAAATGCAACCAATCTTCAGAAACAAAAATGTAGATTTAACACTATTCAAAACGATTATTTTTCCAACGCTGTGCTACCAAAGCCAAACATGGATAATGACAGCACAAGACAAATGTAAACTTGTGACAACTGAAATGGCAATGCTTCACAGAATCTTAGGAATATCGCTAAGAGACAGGGTGAGGAATGAGGACATTCGACAAAAAACCAGTACCACCCCAATCGTAGAATATATTAAGAGACAACAGATCAAATGGTTTGCACACATCAGTAGACTACCATTAGATAGCATATCACAGCAAGCTATGCTACACAGATATAGCGAAGGCAGACCTAGAGGCCAGCCACAAAAACAATTGATCACTGAAATAAAAGAAGCAACATATTCCACAATATACTCAGCATACACAAGAACTGTCTCCAGAAAACTCTTCTACCCCTGACGCTGAAAGGCAATAAAGGGTTTAGTGAATAGATAGATAGATAAATATTAAAAAAAAAAAACAGTCTTATGAATATTCCAACCTGACTATCTTTGGTTAAGTAAAATGTAACTTATAGTGAGGTACACTCTCTTTCAACCATAGGCACTAGTTCAGTTTGGTTATATCAGAGCTTTACAACCAGAAAAAAATGGTGGAGGTCGTAGTTCTGGTAATCTAGCCACCACGACTACATGATATAACATCCTGATAATAACTCATAAATTGGCCTTTCATATAGTACCACATGGTAAATTTATGTTAGACTGTGGGACTTTCACAAGAAGAAAGCCTCATTATATGAAATGCTGTGAGGCTTCCACAAGAGAAAAGCCTCACTATATGTTCATATCATCTTTCTAGAGGTTTACAGTTGCATAGTGGATGCTATGATTGAACTGCTGGTTAGACCTTCAACATTTGGGTGTAAAAAGTGTATTGTAGGGTATTTTATTCAATTTTTATTTCAGGTAGATGGAGAATGGTGGTCAAATTATTGAGCACACGGGCACTTCTAGCATCAGGCGCTGTAGGTGGGGCAATATATGGAGGCAGCCAGTTTGACATCAGTTCCTTTGGAATTGTTAGATTTGGTCGTGCTGCTTTCACAGTAAGTAAAGTAACCTCTCACACATTTCACTCATATGGGGAAGAGAGTACAGGCAAATTCTATTACATCAACTTGGTCCGGTAGAGTGTCTATGGTAGAGTGTCAATGGTAGAGTGTCTATGGTAGAGTGTCTATGGTAGTGTCTATGGTAGAGTGTCTATGGCAGACTGTAGGTGATAGGATCAGCATCATGTCAGCCACCTTTGCTGTCACATATGTTTTAATATTTGTTTCTTGAGATTGTGTCAACCAGAAAGCCATTTTATGTTTTAATTTTCGCTCAACATGGGAATTGTACAATGTACCACATGACTAGGAAGTCAATGCACTAACCACTGTTTAACATGTCTAGTGTTTTAGACAGAATTCAGAATTGTATTGTTTGTTTAGTGTTACCTCAGAGGTCATAAATCGTATCAAACATGTGTAACTGGGGCCTGAGATGTAATAAAAATAGTGACACTGTTTCCTGCCATACACGTCATAAGAGGCAACTAAGGAGGCTATGAGTGGGAGTTGACTCTCATCCAAGAGAGTCAAAGTGACCCAGAAGTTATGCTGAAGTCAGATGTGTCTGGCTGGAAGGAGCAGATATCGCAGCCAAGCTGTAAATCATGACACAGTGCATTCCATTTTTCAGACTAATCCTGCTAATATGCAGGAGTTTGAGAATGAATGCAGAAGATTGATTGTATGAACTGCTATCTCCTTTAATTTTAGATGGTCATAAGCTCTGATAAACCAAATTGTACTCACATCTGTGTTTGAATGGAGCATTCCTTAGCAACAAGAGGTACAATTTAAATAACTGGTGTGTTTGTTTTGTTACATTCAGGATTAGAGCCTCTGTGGGTAGTGGCAGGCCACTTTCAACCTAGATCCAGTCCTTCTTGGTTATCAAAGCATCCGTAGCCTTTTATTTAGGAGTGAACATGTAAAACAGAATATAACAGGTGGACAGCAAAAGATATATCACAAATAAAATCAAACGAAAGACCTGAAGTGGAAAATTTAACAAACTAAATCTAAAAAGAGAAAGGAATAAAGCATGAAGACTCTTGCATAATCTCGAGGGGAAAAAATACATAAGATCAATCCAGCACCCATAGTAGATGGTTGTAGCAATGAAGTTAACAGCACCCAGTAAGAAAGCACATACATTCAACAATTTCTATGAAAATAACAAGTCACATAAAAAGAAGAAATTAGACAAGGTACTAACAAAAAATGTAATACCTAACAAAGATAAGCACTATATTATTGCATTCAATGACTTATTCAGCAGACAAGAACTGAACATAACATTACAGAAACTTGCTAGAAACAAAGCGCCAGGACCAGATCAAATTAGAAATGAAATGATATGTAATCTGGAACCAAAGACAAAAAATTCCTCGAGGTTTCCAACCTTAGGTAATTCATTTAGAAATCACTATAACAAAGAAGTATTTATCAACAGACTTGTCACAGCTGATGGGTCTAACTGGAGATTTTAGTAACTTCATTACTATCATTAAAACTGAGATAAAGATGGAATGTGCGTATCGCAGATGCATATTTGAACTTGGGAGAAGCCTTGAACTATGTCATCGGAATGTGTTCTCCAAAGTACTAGGTGAGAGATGTAATATTCGCAAAGAAAATTCACAGAGAAACAAGTGGTGGAACACATTGAGGTATCTGTATTAGTATTTGAGGTTGGAGTGTGAGATTATGAGCTGTATCTTGGAGATGTAATAAATGTATAAGTTGAGCTTTGTTACCAGAGTTGTTCCTGTATGTGATACTTGGAAGCAATTGTGTGAAGTGAGAAGTGCAGCTGCTACATTCAAAGTTTCTGCTGCTGGTCTTGTTTATGTGAATATAAAATTGTCTTTCATGAATTATATGTACCTTGATGTTGCTACTCTCTTGGACCTGGAGCTGATATCTGATTTCACCTGCAGGTCTAATTTTTCAATTGGAGTGTTTACCTTCCTACCAGTTTGTCCACCAGTACATATTACTCACAATACATATTACAGTTTGTCCACCAGTACATATTACTCACAATACATATTACAGTTTGTCCACCAGTACATATTACTCACAATACATATTACAGTTTGTCCACCAGTACATATTACTCACAATACATATTACAGTTTGTCCACCAGTACATATTACTCACAATACATATTACAGTTTGTCCACCAGTACATATTACTCACAATACATATTACAGTTTGTCCACCAGTACATATTACTCACAATACATATTACAGTTTGTCCACCAGTACATATTACTCACAATAGGGTGACCTGGATAGTAAATCCAATTGCAGTGAGATGATCCAGTCTATTTTTTAGCAGTTGGGACCACTTGTTGCATAAAGTTGCTGTCCTTTTTTAGCAGTTGGGACCACTTGTTGCATAAAGTTGCTGTCATTTTGTAGCAGTTGGGACCACTTGTTGCATAAAGTTGCTGTCATTTTGTAGCAGTTGGGACCACTTGTTGCATAAAGTTGCTGTCATTTTGTAGCAGTTGGGACCACTTGTTGCATAAAGTTGCTGTCATTTTGTAGCAGTTGGGACCACTTGTTGCATAAAGTTGCTGTCGTTTTTTAGCAGCTGGGACCACTTGTTGCATAAAGTTGCTGTCGTTTTTTAGCAGTTGGGACCACTTGTTGCATAAAGTTGCTGTCATTTTGCAGTAGTTGGGACCACTTGTTGCATAAAGTTGCTGTCCTTTTTTAGCAGTTGGGACCACTTGTTGCATAAAGTTGCTGTCGTTTTTTAGCAGCTGGGACCACATGTTGCATAAAGTTGCTGTTCTTTTTTAAGGAGGTTTTTTTAATCTGTTATTATTATGGTACCTACAGAGGTTACATCCATTCTCTTCGTAACAAATGATATTTAAAAAATTTTTAAATTAAAAATGTCATGTTTTTTTTCTATCTTTACAGGCAACCAGAATTGCAGTCGATTACAAACTTCTCTTCTATAAATATGACAAGTCACAACCAGAGTATGCAGAAGCAATTCATAATGTGAGCGGAATTGTGTTTAAATATAGTTTTAAAACTTATTTGTTAGATCAATTTGTTAATTATAATAATTGACAATTTCGAACTAGAGAACGTAACAAATTTCTAGTATTTGAGCACAAACATAAATAGCCCAGGAGACGGCACCGTCAAAATCAAGAGAAGAATTGCAATGTTGATATTGAAACTTGCGTAAATAAAACATCTTTGGCAAAATACCAGCAGCAAAGACAAACTATGCATGATCAGAACATGCGTATTTCTAGTGGTAATATACGGTTGTGAGGCATGGACATTAAATAAAACAATAGCAAAGAGAATCACTGCTTTTGAAATGAGCTGCGACAGAAGAATTTTACATATACCATGGACAGCTAAAAAGAAAAATCAAGAAGTGTTAAGATCAATAAATGTTGAAGAGGTCTGGCTCCTAACATCCTAACAAGAAAGCTGTTTTTTTTCGACATATAAAGAAATATAACAGTATGGAAAGATTAATAGCTGAAGACAAAGTTAACGGCAAGAGGGTACCCAAGACGATGATCGTGCAATGATGTGTCAGATTGTTTAAACGTGTCTTTAGCTGCATCAGGTCAACTTGCCCAGAATCGTGAAGTGTTCAGAGAATCCATAAGGAAGACCTCGTTCTGGAAAGAATATGTCACATGATGATGATTTGTTAATGAGTAGGTTGTTGGTTGTGTTTTCCTCAGAACATCCTTATCCCTGTAACAGTTGGTAGTTACAATTCTTTAGGGTAGACAAATCCAAAGAACAGTAACACCAAGAAGATGATGGGGGCCAGCGACATCGAAGAATGTATGACCAAGTCTTTGGCCAATGCAGGCCTTCTTGCCTGGAACAGAGAGGCGTTCAGAGTATCCACAATGAAGACTGTTATGGAAAGAATATCTCACTTGATATAGACTTGCTGTTTTTACCTCCCCTTACTCATGCGTCAGGTGCTCATTTACAGTTGAGTCAACTGGAGGAGTGGTTGTGTCAAGCAAGAAAGCACAAATTGGATTTTGTTGTTGTCTGGGTGTGGTTTCGGACCTGGCAATCTGTAACCTGGTGGTAAGCAAGCTCACTATCAACTAGACTACCGCGATTCTAAAAAAAAAGATTAGTTCATTTAAAACAAAAATATGCTTGCAATGCTCAAATGCTAATTAGATAATCTATATTTTATGTTAGCGCAGCTTCACCTGGCTTCAGCCCTTCGTTTGCGGACCATGTGTTGTAAGAATGGAGGTGTTTTCATCAAAGTTGGTCAGCACCTGGGTTCGTTAGAATACCTTCTACCAACAGAGTATGTTGACACCATGAAAATTTTATATAACCAGGCCCCTCAATCAGACTTAGAGGAACTTAAGAGTGTCATACGTGAGGATCTAGGCAAACAGGTATGTTTTTGTGTCTGATGAAATAAAAAAAACATTAAATTTTTAAATAACAATATATCTCTAGTATTTAAATGGTCTGACTAAATTACATAACTATTTCTGGACTTAATTATTCCAGGGTTTGGATGTAATTAATTTTAGGCTTAATTTTTGGACCCAACATGATTTAGGCGCAAGATTCCTTAAAACAAAGTATTAGCTATGGAAGGTCATATAAGGTATTAAAAGAAAGATAATTGAATGTGGAATCCATATACAATATAAAAATATCAGAATTGTAATAATAAATTCCAAAAATTACACTACAAACTGAGCTGTTAGCTGAATAAAAATTGTTTTGGCACATATTGCGTTCTACTCACCTTCAATTTAACTTGTCTTCTTGAAATCAAATCTGATATTCTAATCATAATCAAATTAAACGTTGATATCAAATTCTTACTGTCTTGGACTGTCCATTTACTGATCATAATTTGTTTATTTAAAGTAAATCTGTTTCATAAAATTTCAGAGCTGAACAAAATATTGTGTGAAGACCCAGTCGATCTAAACAGAGATTCTTTTGAACTTTATTCCACTCAATATTATCATTAGGCGTAACTCTATTTTTTTGTATAATGTAGTGCAAGATTATCATTTCTGTCACTCGTCCTATCTAATTCTTCAGAAACAATAGCAGTAGCAACAGATTTATAATTTTTTAGCTGTTATTTTTTCATTACCAATAATATTAGGTTTATTTCTTTTCCGATTTTCAACAGGTCGGTAATCTCCACTGTCAAAATCTAAAACACTTTTGTTTACCGACACATCACTTGAAATAATATCTCCAGTTATAAAACTCTAAAAGAATAATAAAACCAGATGTTAGCTAAATCTTTGAGCTCTCTTACTAGGGGAAGATGAAAGCCATTTTGCTAATTTTAGAAAAGTTGAACCTACCTTGTTTGAATTTTAATTTAAAATAAATATGTCACCCGTGTCAAATCACACAGTAACAAGGGGCTTTTATTTTTTTAGCCAGATTTCTAAACTTTAAACAGCTAAAGTAAGTTAATGCTAATTCATTTATGATAGAAAAGAGGCAAATTTAAACAGCATATCTGCAAGAATGATTTATCCTGGTCTCCACCACAATCAATTTCTATCTGCAATGATTAATCGTTTTTACCTGCGGAAAGAGTTAGGATTCTGTGGAGATTAATTAACATTTAGAGTACATTTTTTTGTAGTCAATCACTTATAACAATCATAGTAGATTTTTGCCATTTTGTTATGATCACTTAATATTCAGAGTAGATTTTTATCATTGTGTGTAGATTATTTATCACTAAGGGTACATTATATACAATTTTGTGTAATTGTTTAAGGGTAGATTATTTAACATTCTGTGTGGATTATTTAATGATCTGTGTGGATTATTTGACGTTTTCCGTGGATTATTTAATGTTCTGTGTAGATTATTTATTAAAAGTTGTATGTAATTATTTAACACGTTCTGCATGGATTATATAATGTTCTGTGTTGAATATTTAACGTTCTGCATGGATTATATAATGTTCTGTGTTGAATATTTAACGTTCTGCATGGATTATATAATGTTCTGTGTGGAATATTTAATGTTCCGCATGGATTATATAATGTTCTGTGTGGAATATTTAAAGTTCTGATTGGATTATATAATGTTCTGTGTGGAATATTTAAACTTCTGCGTGGATTATATAATGTTCTGTGTGGAATATTTAAAATTCTGCGTGAATTATATAATGTTCTGTGTGGTTTATTTATTGTTCAGTGTGGATTAATTATTGTTCTCTGTGGATTATTTATTGTTCTGTTTGGATTATTTATTGTTCTGTGTGGATTATTTATTGTTCTGTGTGGATTATTTAACGTTCCGCATGGATTGTTTTACATTTTGTGTACTAGTGACTGAATGTATTAGTGATGCCTAAAGACTTTTCAACTCATTAGCTGAGACGGAATGGTCCATACAGGATGTGCTTTAATAATTGTTGTCAATGTTGTTGTTGTTGCTATTATTATTATTACTACACATTGGTTCTGTATTATTAAATATATAATACACATTACATCTGTATTATTAAATATACAATACACATTACATCTGTAGTATTAAATATATCTTCTTCTTCTTCTGCGGTCATTCTCAAACTCCTGCAGATTAGCAGGATGTAGTCCGGAGAACGGAATGCGTTGTGTCATGGTTTACAGCATTGCTGTGATATCTGCGCGTTTCGGCGGCCTGCCACATCCAACTTCAGCATGGCTTTGGGTCACTGAGCCTAAATGGGATGGGACAGCCAACTCCATCCCATAACCTCCTTAGTTGCCTCTTACGACATGCATGGAAGGTACACAGTCTTGCTATTCTTTGCTCCCCTTTCGGGCCCTGGCAACACACGAGCGATCAAATATATAATACACATTGCATCTGTATTATTAAATATAAAATACACATTACATCTGTATTATTGAATATACAATACACATTGTTTCTGTATTATTGATTATACAATACACATTGATTTTGTATTATGGAATATACAACACACATTAATTTTTCATTATTGAACAGGTAGAAGATATTTTTGTGGAATTTGATCCTGAACCTCTTGGTGCTGCATCATTGGCTCAAGTCCATAAAGCAAAGTTATCTGATGGCCAGCTTGTTGCTGTGAAAATACAACACCCAAAAGTCAAAGCTCATTCAACTGTTGACATTAGGACCATGGAGGTAAATGTTGTGTTGAATTCAGTCACTTTCATTTGGTCAGTGTTTTTTACAAACTTGTTTACTGTGACTCCTATAGGCCAAACATTTAGGAGACTTGGTGATAACTTGTCAATAGATCTAATTACTATAGAAAACAATAGATCTAATTACTATAGAAAACAATAGATCTAATTACTATAGAAGACAATAGATCTAATTACTATAGAAAACAATAGATCTAATTACTATAGAAAACAATAGATCTAATTACTATAGAAAACAATAGACCTAATTACTATAGAAAACAATAGATCTAATTACTATAGAAAACAATAGACCTAATTACTATAGAAAACAATAGATCTAATTACTATAGAAGGCAATAGATCTAATTACTATAGTAGACAATAGATCTAATTACTATAGAAGGCAATAGATCTAATTAATATAGTAGACAATATATCTAATTACTATAGAAGACAATATATCTAATTACTATAGAAGGCAATAGATCTAATTACTATAGAAGACAATAGATCTAATTACTATAGTAGACAATAGATCTAATTACTATAGAAGGTAGAGATAGTCTTACTTGTTATTGCATATGGGCTGATGTAATTGCTCTTTAAACTACCTATAGGTGTACAGTCTACCTCAGGAAATGTAGAGGTGTATGCTTACCTATGGTTCTTGTGACTCACTGGTTAAATTTGCTTTTCATTATACCCTTCAGTAGCTTAATCTTACTTGTGTCACACTTGATACCAAATTCTTCTAATAACATTCTAGATGTATCATCTATTGCAGTGTCCACATTCTAGATGTATCATCTATTGCAGTGTCCACATTCTAGATGTATCATCTATTGCAGTGTCCACGTTCTAGATGTATCATCTATTGCAGTGTCCACATTCTAGATGTATCATCTATTGCAGTGTCCACGTTCTAGATGTATCATCTATTGCAGTGTCCACATTCTAGATGTATCATCTATTGCAGTGTCCACGTTATAGAATGTATCATCTATTGCAGTGTCCACATTCTAGATGTATCATCTATTGCAGTGTCCACATTCTAGATGTATCATCTATTGCAGTGTCCACGTTCTAGATGTATCATCTATTGCAGTGTCCATATGTAGCAGATGTTTTGTAAACAGTTTCAAAGTGTCCTCCTTATTCATTCTCATTTCACTCAATGTATAAGTGAATTTGATGCAAGCTATCTGCTCCTTCTACAAACATCAGCATATATATCCATGTAATACCCAGGAGAACGAGCAATATATTCCATCCGTTCATTCGTTCATACGAACACTGACTTTTATGAATCTTTTGAAGCATGGACACAGAATCAGACGCTATAACTACATTCATAAATTGAGTCTCAGAGATCTATTGTATACAGTTATACCTTATACAATAGGTACTGTGTGCTCTGATTACTGCACATCTCCCTCACGTCTTGAATGTGAGCGTACATATTATAAATCTAGTCAATGTGGTACAGATATTCTCACATGTGGTACAGATATTCTCACATGTGGTACAGATATTCTCACATGTGGTACAGATATTCTCACATGTGGTACAGATATTCTCACATGTGGTACAGATATTCTCACATGTGGTACAGATATTCTCACATGTGGTACAGATATTCTCACATGTGGTACAGATATTCTCACATGTGGTACAGATATTCTCACATGTGGTACAGATATTCTCACATGTGGTACAGATATTCTCACATGTGGTACAGATATTCACACATGTGGTACACATATTCTCACATGTGGTACAGATATTCTCACATGTGGTACAGATATTCTCACATGTGGTACAGATATTCACACATGTGGTACAGATATTCACACATGTGGTACAGATATTCTCACATGTGGTACAGATATTCTCACATGTGGTACAGATATTCTCACATGTGGTACAGATATTCACACATGTGGTACACATATTCTCACATGTGGTACAGATATTCTCACATGTGGTACAGATATTCTCACATGTGGTACAGATATTCTCACATGTGGTACAGATATTCACACATGTGGTACAGATATTCTCACATGTGGTACAGATATTCTCACATGTGGTACAGATATTCTCACATGTGGTACAGATATTCTCACATGTGGTACAGATATTCACACATGTGGTACACATATTCTCACATGTGGTACAGATATTCTCACATGTGGTACAGATATTCTCACATGTGGTACAGATATTCTCACATGTGGTACAGATATTCTCACATGTGGTACAGATATTCACACATGTGGTACAGATATTCTCACATGTGGTACAGATATTCTCACATGTGGTACAGATATTCTCACATGTGGTACAGATATTCACACATGTGGTACACATATTCTCACATGTGGTACAGATATTCTCACATGTGGTACACATATTCTCACATGTGGTACAGATATTCTCACATGTGGTACACATATTCTCACATGTGGTACACATATTCTCACATGTGGTACAGATATTCACACATGTGGTCCAGATATTCACACATGTGGTACAGATATTCTCACATGTGGTACAGATATTCACACATGTGGTCCAGATATTCACACATGGATTGTTATTGACATTATCTCTAACCCTAACCCTGAGTGGTTATGTTAGCTGGTCTACACTTTAGGACCCGGCACTCAGAGCACATAGTGCCAAAATAAAATAATACTATTATTATTATAGTTGGTACTGTGATAGCAGTTCAACCCCTGTTGCACCAATTAGTGCCTACCTGTGTGATTATTTCCCTTGCCTATGTTTATCAGTTTATGTTTATCATTTATTTATTTAAATATAATTATATTTAGGGTTAGGGTTAGTTATGTAAACCATAACTAACCCTAACTCTTAACCCTAAAAAATGAATTATTTATTAAGTATATATCAGTTAATTATTTATTGATATAATATTTAGATCATTTACCCACAAAATATGTAGGTCTATGGCCTGCGATCAAGTTCCTTATAATTATTACTATTGTTATTATTATTACTATTGTTATTATTATTACTATTGTTATTATTATTACTATTGTTTTTATTGTTTGTTCTCCATTTGTCCTGTATCTATCTTAATGAAGACCTTATGGTTGAAATGTCATTTTAGTCTGTCTTGTATACTGTTATCTGTATTTTGTCAGTCAGTCTACTTATGCACTGCAAAACTTAATTGTTTTTTTATGTTTTTTCATAAGTTCCTATCAGTTATACATGTTACTGCAGTCTCAATTTTCAAGATATTAATCTTGATTCTTCATAACATCTGATAGAATGAGACCAAATATGTTAAAAACATCTGATGGTTGGTTGGTTGGTTGGTTACTGATCCAGCGGTCCATGGGCTCATGCCCTTTGACCTAATGCCATTAGATGGAATTATATTGCTGGGAAGTCTGTGGATTTTCGGCCCACCCCGGGACAGAGCCAGATAATAACTATCACACCTCCAGGAAGGTAGGTTTCAACCTTTGCACTGCTCCTAGCCACTATAGCCAAGATAGGGTTCACTGTGCTCATTCCCCGCCACCAATTGACTACTGGTTATGCCGAACTTCTCTATTGCTCCAGGCATGCAACCAAATGTTCAAGTCAAAAGGATTGTCACGTCCTGAGTCACTGTGCCTCTATGATGGGCCTCAGCCATAGGAAAAACAGTGATGTCAGTTTCCTCCTCCTCAGTGTTGCGCAGTACATCTCTGGCTCCCTCCCAACCACAGAGGGTGCATACATATATTCAGGCAAACATGAAAAAACATTTAAACAACAAAACAAAATCATAACTGTATAGATGCCATGCCATGAAGCTTCTATAAGAAGATAACCTCAATATAACAGCATATCATCCACTAAGGTTTTCTGTTGCATGGATGGTATGTCTAGTGGGCCATTGGTGAGACCCACAGATGCAACCACATGCGTAAAAAAACATCAGATAGAATGAGACCAAATACCGGTATGTTAAAAACATCAGATAGAATGAGACCAAATATGTTAAAAACATCAGATAGAATGAGACCAAATACCGGTATGTTAAAAACATAAGATAGAATGAGACCAAATATGTTAAAAACATCAGATAGAATGAGACCAAATACCGGTATGTTAAAAACATCTGATAGAATGAGACCAAATATGTTAAAAACATCTGATGAAATGAGACCAAATATGTTAAAAACATCTGATGAAATGAGACCAAATATGTTAAAAATATCTGATAGAATGAGACCAAATATGTTAAAAATATCTGATAGAATGAGACCAAATATGTTAAAAACATCTGATGAAATGAGATCAAATATGTTATAAATATGTGATGGAATGAGACCAAATATATTAGACCAAATATGTTATATAAATATGTAATGGAATGAGACCAAATATGTTAGACCAAATATGTTATATAAATATGTAATGGAATGAGATCAAATATATTAGACCAAATATGTTATATAAATATGTGATGGAATGAAACCAAATATGTTAGACCAAATATGTTATATAAATATGCGATGGAATGAGACCAAATATGTTAGACCAAAATATATTATATAAATATGGGATGGAATGAGACCAAATATGTTAGACCAAATATGTTATATAAATATGTGATGGAATGAGACCAAATATGTTAGACCAAATATGTTAGACCAAACATGTTATATAAATATGTGATGGAATGAAACCAAATGCCCTTTTATAAATTTATTTCTAAATATATTCATACATATATTTGAATATATTTGAAAACATATATATTTTTTTTTTTATTATTTAAAAGTACTAGATCCAACACAATATAAAATATATTTAGATTTATTTTGTTTTATTTTCTTCTCTTTTCCTCTTCTCTCCATATGCAGTTTTTAGTTCATGCTGCTGGTTGGTTCTTCCCCGAGTTCAAATACATCTGGTTGGCTGAAGAAACTAAAAGAAATTTACCAGTTGAACTAGACTTTTTGAATGAGGGCCGCAACTGTGAGAGGGTTGCTAAAATGTTGTCAAATTTTAAGTTTTTAAAAGTGAGTCGGACACATTGCTTGTTAACTTATTACTATAATTATTTCTGAGACTCAAATCCAGGAGATAGTTGAGGGTAGAAGAAGAAGGGGACAAAGGAAAGAATAGATTGATAATATTATAGACTAGGCAGAAGTAAGTTTCTCCACTAAAACAAGCAACTCAGAACATGGTATGGTGGGATTTTTATGGTTTTTGTTTTCCCAAAATGGCACCCCTACAATTCTGAAAGGTTATTGGATTTGTAGTGATGATGGGTAGGAATATCTCTAGTACCAGTGGATATGTCAATCTAAGTTGATAACAGTTGTAAACAATTGCTTGAGAGACATTTTTATAAATATTATATAGTAAAATAAGACTAGAAACAAATAAGTTTGGATTAGAATGGAGCAGGATTATGCTTGTTCATATATAATATCTAGAAAATAAATGGGGATGAATTGGACAATATTCCAAGGAACACAGAGAACTGTATCACAAGACAGACATTGAATGGTATCCTCATGGAAAGAGAACTTGAGAAAACTGTATCACAAGACAGACATTGAATGGTATCCTCATGGAAAGAGAAGACGAGAAATACTTGGAACAACACGGAGAAGAGAGATGAAATTTGGACATGGAAAGACCTGAAGAGGAAATATAAAAGAACAGAATAGATGGGAAATAATTCATTGACCTTTGCTCTTATGAAGGTCAGGTGCTCGCTTGATTAATTTAGCAGCAGCAAAATGCTAAATGGTGAAGATAACAAACTTTTCTGGACAATTCACATCGCTTGCAGTTGATCAGTATTGTCAAACAACAACAAATACAATCACCCATTTGATATTTTTCTGATATCAAAGTCCAACATAATCAGCCATTTGATAATTTGCTGATATCAAAGTCCAACAATCATCCGTTTGGTATTTTTCTGATATCAAAGTCCCACACAATCAAGGCACTGATTGACATGGTATCAGATACCCATTGCTTCCTTGATCTCCAGTCTTACTGGAGGTTGTTGCAACCATGCTGTCCACACCTTTCAGCAATGTTTCTATCTCTTAGAATGGCAGGAAAGCTTCAACTTGACCGTGAATGACCCCCTACAAACAGAATCATCAATGTATCTAACTAGCATTCTCTCCAACATTTTCGATTATTAGTTTAGATTAATTGGTAGTAGATTAATAAATAGAGCAATGGCAAAAATAATATCGGCATTCGAACTGAAGTGATATAGGGCAATATTAAGAATGTCCTGGACACAAAAGATATGGAACAGTAAGGTTTTGAGTAAGCTGAATATAGAGGAATGATGGCGGCTGGTGAATACAATTTTACATAGAAAAAAGAAATATTTCTGTCATATAAAAAGACACAATGGTATTGAAAGACTAGCATGGAGGGTAGAAAATAAGGCTGGAGATGGCTTTAGCGTCCTTGTCAAGGCTAACTGTGATTTGGAATAGCAACATCAGTGTTGGAGTGAAAAACAAACTGTTTAAGTCGCTGGTGCTTTCTGTTGTGTTGTATGGTTGTGAGAGTTGGACACTCACTGTGGACATGGAGAGAAGATTACAGGCTTTCGAGTATAAATGCTACAGAAGAATTCTACAAATTTCCTATAGGGAACATAAGACCAATGTGTACGTAAGAAATAAAGTAGAGATGTGTGCAGGTGTCCAGGAGCCATTGCTTTCAATAGTGAAACGACGAAAACTAGCATGGTTCAGACATGTATGCAGGCACGATTCCTTGTCAAAAACAATACTGCAGGGAACTGTCGAGGGTGGAAGAAGCAGAGGAGGACAAATAAAGACATGGACAGACAACATCAAGGAATGGACAGGGCAAGATATTTCCACACTCATCCGCATCACTGAGGATAGAATTCGCTGGAGGACTCTGTGTGCTGAAGCATCCAATGTGGTACCCCTACGACCCTGAAGGGTTACGGGTTTATTGATTGATTTATTGATTGATGGAGGGTAGAATTCCGGGAAGCAGAAGAAGAGGTAGACCTAGAAGGAGATTGACAGATGACATCAAAGACTGTATGAAGATATTGCTGGAAGAGGCAGGTAGATTGACACAGGATAGATTTGGATAATGTCACATGATGATGATGAGATTAGTTGTAGTATTAACAGGTAAAGTCAAGTGAAAAATATAAGTACAAGAGTATACCAGTTTAATGTTTATTGGTTGGTGACAAAATTCAATCATTTCTTACAGGTTCCAAAGGTATTCTGGGAACTGTCATCTGATCGAGTATTGACTATGGAGTTCTGTGATGGAGGCAAAGTAGACGATATTGATTATATGAAAGATAACCATATCTCTGTCAACCAGGTTTGATCAATTTTAGAGGTTTAGATTTGATCAATTTTAGAGGTTCAGGTTTGATCAATTTTAGAGGTTCAGGTTTGATCAATTTTAGAGGTTCAGGTTTGATCAATTTTAGAGGTTCAGGTTTGATCAATTTTAGAGGTTCAGGTTTGATCAATTTTAGAGGTTCAGGTTTGATCAATTTTAGAGGTTTAGATTTGATCAATTTTAGAGGTTCAGGTTTGATCAGTTTTAGAGGTTCAGATTTGATTAATTTTATAGGTTCAGGTTTGATCAATTTTAGAGGTTCAGGTGTGATCAATTTTAGAGGTTCAGGTTTGATCAATTTTAGAGGTTCAGATTTGATCAATTTTAGTTACACAGGAGATAGTAAATTTGACATTTTAATAGTGGGGAGCTTACACAACATACTACAGTAGTGACTGAGTTAATTAGACATTTAATTTTAACATTACACAACATACTACAGAAGAAATGAAAATAAAAAATTTGCAGAATCCAGTAAATATAACAATAGATAAAACTAAAGTTAAAGAAACTTTTGAATTTAAATACCTGGGAAGTATATTCAAGAGACAACGGAAAATTAGGCAGATTGAGACAAGATGCCAGAATGTACACATAGTGACATACCAACTACCACCATTACTGCTCAACCCAAAGATCAAGATGGAAGTCAAGACACAGATTATAAGCAGTATTTTCATGCCAACACTCTGCTATCAATGCCAGACATGGATGCCGACAGTAGCCCAGAAGAGAAAACTCACAAGTGAGATAAAATACTTGAGAAAAGTCGCAAGAGTGACCAAACAAGACAAAATGAATAATGATGAAATCAGTAAAAGAATCGGTGTAAGACCATGCACAGAATACATCGAGAAGCAACAAATAACATGGTTTGGACACCTTATGAGTATGAACCACAACCAACTACCGACAAGAACATATAGCATGAGAAAATCAGGATACAAGGCAGAAGAAAAACCTAGGAAAAGATGGATAGATAATATCAAGACAATCCTGAACATGTATGAATTCGACACAGCCAAGGCAACACATCTGGCCTTGGATAGACAACTAAAGCTCCCAATCACCATCCCCTACACTTAATGGCAAGTGTGGATATTCTGACCATTATTCACCTGGGGATAGACAATATACTGCAGTGGTGAATGAGTTAATTAGGCATTTAGAACAGTAAATTAGTCTTCTACTTTTTTCGTTCACTTGAAACATGCCTGTATCTGTAGTAAATTTGTCTAAATTTGTGTCATTGTTTGCCAGCACACTTAGTGGTCAATTTTTCTAAATTTTCAATAGGCTATCATAGACACGGAAATGAAGTGGATTATATAATTTAAAAAGCAAAAGAAAATATGCAAGAATCTAAAACATCTTAGATTTACACTTGGTGGATAATTTAGTTTTGGGTGGAATTTTTTTCTTTCAGATAAAATGATTGTTTTATTTTCATGAGAAGTATTATAGAGACTATTATTCTGTTCTTGTAGGTAACTGAGCGACTTGGCCAGCTGTACAGTGAAATGATATTTGTCAAGGGTTATGTCCACTGTGACCCTCACCCTGGTAATGTTCTTATAAAGAACACCAAACATGGCCCACAAATTGTTCTGCTAGACCACGGTTTGTACCAGGTAATTTGGATAAATAGTATCGATAATATTTGTTGGTGGATATCTTCATTGTGTAGAGTTTTTGTTGTAAACTATGGTTAGACATCTGTTTAAATTTTGTAGATTTTTCATTGTAAACTATGTTCTGAAGTCTGTTTCTATTGTGTAGATTTTTTGTTGTAAACTATGGTTAGATATCTGTTTCAATTTTGTAGATTTTTCATTGTAAACTATGTTCTGAAGTCTGTTTCTATTGTGTAGATTTTTTGTTGTAAACTATGGTCAACTGTCTGTTTCTTTTGTGTAGATTTTTTACATGGTCAGATGTCTGTTTCTGTTGTGTATATTTTTTGTTGTAAACTATGGTCAGATGTCTGTTCCTAATGTGTAGATTTTTTGTTGTAAACTATGGTCAAATGTCTGTTTCTATTGTGTAGATTTTTTGTTGTAAACTATGGTTAGACATCTGTTTCAATTTTGTAGATTTTTCATTGTAAACTATGTTCTGAAGTCTGTTTCTTTTGTGTAAATTTTCTGTTGTAAACATGGTCAGATGTCTGTTTCTGTTGTGTAGATTTTTTGTTGTAAACTATGGTCAAAAGTCTGTTCCTAATGTGTAGATTTTTTGTTGTAAACTATGGTAAAATGTCTGTTTCTATTGTGTAGATTTTTTGTTGTAAACTATGGTTAGACATCTGTTTCAATTTTGTAGATTTTTCATTGTAAACTATGTTCTGAAGTCTGTTTCTATTGTGTAAATTTTCTGTTGTAAACATGGTCAGATGTCTGTTTCTATTGTGTAGATTTTTTGTTGTAAACTATGGTCAAATGTCTGTTTCTATTGTGTAGATTTTTTACATGGTCAGATGTCTGTTTCTGTTGTGTAGATTTTTTGTTGTAAACTATGGTCTGAAGTCTGTTCCTAATGTGTAGATTTTTTGTTGTAAACTATGGTCTGAAGTCTGTTCCTAATGTGTAGATTTTTTGTTGTAAACTATGGTCTGAAGTCTGTTCCTAATGTGTAGATTTTTTGTTGTAAACTATGGTCTGAAGTCTGTTCCTAATGTGTAGATATTTTGTTGTAAACTATGGTCTAATGACTATCCCTAGTGTACAGATTTTTTGTTGTAAACTATGATCTGAAGTCTGTTCCTATAGTGTAGATTTTTGGTTTTAACTATGATTTGATCATATTGTGTAGATTTTTTATTTTAAACTATGTTTTGAAGTCTGCTCGTATTGTGTAGATTTTTTGTTGTAAACTATGGTTTGAAAACTGTTCCTATTGTGTAGATTTTTTTGTTGTAAACTATGGTCTGATGTCTCTTCCTGTTGTGTAGATTTTATGTTGTAAACTATGGTTTGAAGTCTGTTCCTATTGTGTAGATTTTATGTTGTAGACTATTGTCTGAGGTCTGTTTCTATTGTGTAGATTTTTTGTTGTAAACTATGGTCTGATGTCTCTTCCTGTTGTGTAGATTTTTTTGTTGTAAAATATAGTCTATTCATATTGTGTAGATTTTGTATTGTAAAAAAACATCCAATTATCTTCTGGAAAGAATATGTCACATGATGATGATGAATACTGCACATTATATCTTTAGGAAGTAATACTGAGTGTGATGTCATATTTTCTTGCTAGACTTTGACAGATGACTTCAGAATACACTACAGCAAAATGTGGATTTCCATGATCAATGCAGACATCGAGGGAATGAAAACACATGCGGCAGCTTTGAATGTAGGCGATCTGTATGGTCTCTTTGCTTGTATGCTGACAGCAAGATCATGGCAAGCCATCCAGGCTGGAATTGACAAACATGGTTTCACCACTGACGAGGTAAGAGTAATCTTGAGTTGTTTTATTATGTTGTTAAAATTAAGCACAGCAAAAGTGTAGAGAAAGTTTAGATTTTTAAATCTTTGCTAAACATATATTTTATGGAATATTTTTTGTTCAGATATTTCTGTCAAATGTTGTCCAATATCTTGTCCTAGGCTATATGTAGTCTAAATCTATCTTAAACTATGTTATAAATCTTGTCTTGTATTTCTAAATCTTATTCTAGATTATATGGACTATGTTCTAAATCTTGTTTTGTAGTTTCAAGTCTTATCGTAGATTATATGGACTATGTTCTAAATCTTGTTTTGTAGTTTCAAGTCTTATCGTAGATTATATGGACTATGTTCTAAATCTTGTTTTGTAGTTTCAAGTCTTATCGTAGATTATATGGACTATGTTCTAAATCTTGTTTTGTAGTTTCAAGTCTTATCGTAGATTATATGGACTATGTTCTAAATCTTGTTTTGTAGTTTCAAGTCTTATTGTAGATTATATGGACTATGTTCTAAATCTTGTTTTGTAGTTTCAAGTCTTATCGTAGATTATATGGTCTATGTTCTAAATCTTGTTTTGTAGTTTCAAGTCTTATCGTAGATTATATGGTCTATGTTCTAAATCTCATCTTGTAGTTCTTCTTCTTCTGCGTTCGTTATCAAACTCCTACAGATTAGCAGGATGTAGTCCGGAGAACGGATTGTGTTGTGTCATGGTTTACAGCATTGCTGCGATATCTGCGCCTTTCATTCTGACATATCCGACTTCAGCATGGCTGTGGGTCACTGACCCTATATGGGATGGGACAGCCAACTCCATCCCATAACCTCCTTAGTCGCCTTTTACAACATGCGTGGAAGATAAACAGTGTTGCTATTCTTTGCTCCTCTTTCGGGCCCCGGCAGCACACAGGCGAATTGTAGTTCTAAATTTTATCTTAGATTATATGGACTATGTTCTAAATCTTGTCATGTAGTTATAAATCTATCCTAGATTATATGGACTATGTTCTAAATCTTGCCTTATAGATCCAAGACTTATATCAACTATGTTCCAGATTATGTATATAATTTTATCCTAAGCTATGTGTAGTATGTTCCAAATCTTGTCTTGTAGTTTCAGGTCTTGTCCCAGACTAAATGAACTATTGTTCTAAATCTTATCATGTGGTTGAAAATCTTATCCTAGACTGTGTACTATGTCTTGCACTATATGTAATATCTTGTCTTAAATGTTCCTATTTTTTGTCTTCTTTCATATTTTCAGTTCTTTTCCTTCTTTTATAAGAATCTAAATACACGGACACACTTGGTGTGATCATAAGTTGACTACAGGTCAGTCTGAGAAACTAGTTAGGCATGTTCTAGACTAGAATACTGAAAGAAAGGATAAGATTTTTACTTATGCAGACCAGAATGTCATGGATTTTACTATTCACACACAGGCTATCATACTAACAGATACACACAGGCTATCATGCTAACAGATACACACAGGCTATCATACTAACAGATACAAAAAGGCTATCATACTAACAGATACAAAAAGGCTATCATGCTAACAGATACAAAAAGGCTATCATACTAACAGATACAAAAAGGCTATCATACTAAAGTCTATCATACTAACAGATACACACAGGCTATCATACTAACAGATACACACAGGCTATCATACTAACAGATACACACAGGATATCATACTAACAGATACAAAAAGGCTATCATACTAACAGATACAAAAAGGCTATCATACTAACAGATACAAAAAGGCTATCATACTAACAGATACACACAGGATATCATACTAACAGATACACACAGGATATCATACTAACAGATACAAAAAGGCTATCTTACTAAAGGCTATCATACTAACAGATACACACAGGCTATCATACTAACAGATACACACAGGCTATCATACTAACAGATACACACAGGATATCATACTAACAGATACACACAGGCTATCAAACTAATATATTGTTATATGTTGAATACCATCATCAGGGTGTAGAAATAAGAGAAAGTATTGGAAACTATCTAGTAGAGATATCTTCAATTCTGGGCAGAGTGCCACGACAGATGCTCTTGCTATTGAAAACGAATGATGTGCTTCGTGGCATTGAGGGATCCCTAAAGTCACGACCAAGCTCAGCTTCGTTCATCAATATGTCTCGCTGTTGTGTAAAGGTTAGTCTTTATTGTTGAATTCAATGTAAAGTTGCCAAGACAAAGTAAAGTTGCCAATTCAAAGTAAAGTTGCCAATTCAAAGTAAAATTTCCAAGACAATGTAAAATTGCCAAGTCAATGTAAAGTTGCCAAGACAATGCAAAGTTGTCATTTCAGCAAGAAGTGCTCTTGAATAGTGATTGTATGGTATGTTTGTTGTTTGACACCATATTCTTCTTCTTCAGCGTACATTCTCAAACTCCTGCTGAATTCTCTCTCTTGTAGCAGGACATGTCCTACTAGATTTCCAGCAGAATGTAGTCCAGAGAATGGAAATGCGTTGTGTCGCCGTTTTATTTGCGCCAATGGCCCAACATATCCGTCTTCGGCGGTACACCATATTCAAAGCGCCTACACATGTAGAACAGTCTCATTTGAAACAGTATGTTATCTCAAAATGCCAATCTATATAGAAGTGTCTCAGGTAGTGTAGCTTAGCCATGTCTACTGAATGAGAGTTGTGAAAATGAACATCCAGGGAGATAGATCACATGATGATACAATGTTTGCTCTGAGATGCATCCAAAGTGCAAGATGTCACATGGATCACTCTCTGGGACATACTGGTGTGCGAGGTAATGAGAGAATGGACAGACTTGTATTTAAAGCATCAGTAGGTGGGGGGGTTGATAATGAATAAGAGAGACATGCTGAAACTGCATGTGTACACTTCTATTGATGACATATCTATTGCTAGGATCAATAAACATTGAAGAGTGCTGGCTCCTTAACATCATAACAAGAAGGCTGATATTTTTTGGTCATATAAAAAAACATAACAGGATGGAAAGACTAATAGCTGAAGGCAGAGTTAATGGCAACAGGGGAATAGGGTGCAGAAGATGACAATGGTGCAGTGATATATCATACTGTTTAAACATGTCTTCGGCTGCGGCAGGTCAACTTGCCCAAAATCGCGAAGTATTCAGTAGACACATAAAGAAGACAACGTTCTGGGAATAATATGTCACATGATGATGATGAGTAGTAGAACTGGACGATTGCAGGGAGGAATGAGAAGAATGTTTAACCAGCGGGCCACTGGAACCATCAGCATGCATAATCTCTGTTCCGCACGGGGGAGACTGAGCACATTCAGTATAGATATTTACTTGTTCCTATCTTGCTGAAGATCTTTGTTTGTTTATTTGATTCTGTGTATTTGTTCCTCTGCAAGTTAGCAATATTTAACACTTTGCTGATAAACAATTCAAATGCTTATCTCCCATTACCAAAAATGTTAGCAAATTTTGGTTAGCAAAATTTAGTGTTGTCTTAAAAAATGTATTTCAAAATATGAAATCTCGACATAGTTGTTAGAAATGTTTTAATGTTTAATAATGAATGTTGTGTGAATGAATTCTTAAGTCCCATAATTATTGGAAGAGTGAATGAATTCTTAAGTGTCATAGTTATTGGAAGAGTGAATGAATTCTTAAGTGTCATAGTTATTGGAAGAGTGAATGAATTCTTAAGTGTCATAGTTATTGGAAGAGTGAATGAATTCTTAAGTGTCATAGTTATTGGAAGAGTGAATGAATTCTTAAGTGTCATAGTTATTGGAAGAGTGAATGAATTCTTAAGTGTCATAGTTATTGGAAGAGTGAATGAATTCTTAAGTGTCATAGTTATTGGAAGAGTGAATGAATTCTTAAGTGTCATAGTTATTGGAAGAGTCTGAATGGTATTTCTTATAATGCTGGCCATCATTATACATGACTTTTAACACATAAAATTCAGCTGTGACGAAACCTGAATTATTAAATGTTTCACCTGCAGACTATGTCGAAACACTGTATTCAGTTAGAACAGCCATATTTGGAAGACATTGCTATTTTTGGTATTACTATAGCAAAGTTGCTGTATTTCTGACGTGTCATAATAAATTCAACGATTGTTGAAGGTGGTCACCATTGGTATATAACCAACATTTTATGATCATTGAATTTGGTCAGCAAAATGTTGAACTGAAGCAAAGACTTGAATAGTTTTTTGGTACTATGATTGCAGTCCAACCCCTGTTTTCATTCTTGTTTCCTATTAGTGCCTACCTACCTATTTTGTGGTTAATTGATCTAAATATTGTATCAATAAATAATCAATAATTAATTGAAATATTCACTTTTTAGGGTTAGGGATTAGGGTTAGTTATATTTTACATAACTAATCCTAACCCTAAATATAATATTTCAATTAATAAATGATAAATATAAAAGGATAAACATAAGCAAGGGAAGTAATCACATAGGTAGGCACCAATTAGAGCAATGGGGGTTGGACTGCAATCATAGTACCATTATTTAAAAAAAATCATTGTTAGTACAATTTTTTTCTCCAGGCTGTCACAGATTGGGAAATCAGGCTGTGTTCCAACTGGAGATGTTATGTTAGAACCAAAATACATCAACATATTCTATTGGCACGTATCTCCCTCTACTCTATATACTTATGGATCCTCAATTCTCCTCTTGGCTTTGTGGTCAAGCAGCAGCACAGCAAGGCCAGTTGATGTTTGTATGGAAATATGGTAATTATTAACATTACTTTGTAAATTTCATGTATCATATATACTAGTTGTTTCGATTACTAGGAGTTACAACCGATTAGATATTACTTTCTTGTGCGATGGAGTGGTTTTTCCAAGAGTTTACTTCCTTGTGCGATGGAGTGGTTTTTCCAAGATTTTACTTCCTTGTGCGATGGAGTGGTTTTTCCAAGATTTTACTTCCTTGTGCGATGGAGTGGTTTTTCCAAGATTTTACTTCCTTGTGCGATGGAGTGGTTTTTCCAAGATTTTACTTCCTTGTGCGATGGAGTGGTTTTTCCAAGATTTTACTTCCTTGTTCGATGGAGTGGTTTTTCCAAGATTTTACTTCCGTGTGCGATGGAGTGGTTTTTCCAAGATTTTACTTCCTTGTGCGATGGAGTGGTTTTTCCAAGATTTTACTTTCTTGTGCGATGGAGTGGTTTTTCCAAGATTTTACTTCCTTGTGCGATGGAGTGGTTTTTTCGAAGATTTTACTTCCTTGTGCGATGGAGTGGTTTTTCCAAGATTTTACTTCCTTGTGCGATGGAGTGGTTTTTCCAAGATTTTACTTCCTTGTGCGATGGAGTGGTTTTTCCAAGATTTTACTTCCTTGTGCGATGGAGTGGTTTTTCCAAGATTTTACTTCCTTGTGCGATGGAGTGGTTTTTCCAAGATTTTACTTCCTTGTGCGATGGAGTGGTTTTTCCAAGATTTTACTTCCTTGTGCGATGGAGTGGTTTTTCCAAGATTTTACTTCCTTGTGCGATGGAGTGGTTTTTCCAAGATTTTACTTCCTTGTGCGATGGAGTGGTTTTTCCAAGATTTTACTTCCTTGTGCGATGGAGTGGTTTTTCCAAGATTTTACTTCCTTGTGCGATGGAGTGGTTTTTCCAAGATTTTACTTCCTTGTGCGATGGAGTGGTTTTTCCAAGATTTTACTTCCTTGTGCGATGGAGTGGTTTTTCCAAGATTTTACTTCCTTGTGCGATGGAGTGGTTTTTCCAAGATTTTACTTTCTTGTGCGATGGAGTGGTTTTTCCAAGATTTTACTTCCTTGTGCGATGGAGTGGTTCTTCCAAGATTTTACTTCCTTGTGCGATGGAGTGGTTTTTCCAAGATTTTACTTCCTTGTTCGATGGAGTGGTTTTTCCAAGATTTTACTTCCTTGTGCGATGGAGTGGTTTTTCCAAGATTTTACTTTCTTGTGCGATGGAGTGGTTTTTCCAAGATTTTACTTATTGTGCGATGGAGTGGTTTTTCCACGATTTTACTTCCTTGTGCGATGGAGTGGTTTTTCCAAGATTTTACTTCCTTGTGCGATGGAGTGGTTTTTCCAAGATTTTACTTCCTTGTGCGATGGAGTGGTTTTTCTAAGATTTTACTTCCTTGTTCGATGGAGTGGTTTTTCCAAGATTTTACTTCCGTGTGCGATGGAGTGGTTTTTCCAAGATTTTACTTCCTTGTGCGATGGAGTGGTTTTTCCAAGATTTTACTTCCTTGTGCGATGGAGTGGTTTTTCCAAGTATTTACTTCCTTGTGCGATGGAGTGGTTTTTCCAAGATTTTACTTCCTTGTGCGATGGAGTGGTTTTTCCAAGATTTTACTTCCTTGTGCGATGGAGTGGTTTGAGTGGTTTTTCCAAGATTTTACTTCCTTGTGCGATGGAGTGATTTTTCCAAGATTTTACTTCCTTGTGCGATGGAGTGGTTTTTCCAAGATTTTACTTCCTTGTGCGATGGAGTGGTTTTTCCAAGATTTTACTTCCTTGTGCGATGGAGTGGTTTTTCCAAGATTTTACTTCCTTGTGCGATGGAGTGGTTTTTCCAAGATTTTACTTCCTTGTGCGATGGAGTGGTTTTTCCAAGATTTTACTTCCTTGTGCGATGGAGTGGTTTTTCCAAGATTTTACTTCCTTGTGCGATGGAGTGGTTTTTCCAAGATTTTACTTCCTTGTGCGATGGAGTGGTTTTTCCAAGATTTTACTTCCTTGTGCGATGGAGTGGTTTTTCCAAGATTTTACTTCCTTGTGCGATGGAGTGGTTTTTCCAAGATTTTACTTCCTTGTGCGATGGAGTGGTTTTTCCAAGATTTTACTTCCTTGTGCGATGGAGTGGTTTTTCCAAGATTTTACTTCCTTGTGCGATGGAGTGGTTTTTCCAAGATTTTACTTCCTTGTGCGATGGAGTGGTTTTTCCAAGATTTTACTTCCTTGTGCGATGGAGTGGTTTTTCCAAGATTTTACTTCCTTGTTCGATGGAGTGGTTTTTCCAAGATTTTACTTCCGTGTGCGATGGAGTGGTTTTTCCAAGATTTTACTTCCTTGTGCGATGGAGTGGTTTTTCCAAGATTTTACTTCCTTATGCGATGGAGTGGTTTTTCCAAGATTTTACTTATTGTGCGATGGAGTGGTTTTTCCAAGATTTTACTTCCTTGTGCGATGGAGTGGTTTTTCCAAGATTTTACTTCCTTGTGCGATGGAGTGGTTTTTCCAAGATTTTACTTCCTTGTGCGATGGAGTGGTTTTTCCAAGATTTTACTTCCTTGTGCGATGGAGTGGTTTTTCCAAGATTTTACTTCCTTGTGCGATGGAGTGGTTTTTCCAAGATTTTACTTCCTTGTGCGATGGAGTGGTTTTTCCAAGATTTTACTTCCTTGTGCGATGGAGTGGTTTTTCCAAGATTTTACTTCCTTGTGCGATGGAGTGGTTTTTCCAAGATTTTACTTCCTTGTGCGATGGAGTGGTTTTTCCAAGATTTTACTTCCTTGTGCGATGGAGTGGTTTTTCCAAGATTTTACTTCCTTGTGCGATGGAGTGGTTTTTCCAAGATTTTACTTCCTTGTGCGATGGAGTGGTTTTTCCAAGATTTTACTTCCTTGTGCGATGGAGTGGTTTTTCCAAGATTTTACTTCCTTGTGCGATGGAGTGGTTTTTCCAAGATTTTACTTCCTTGTGCGATGGAGTGGTTTTTCCAAGATTTTACTTCCTTGTGCGATGGAGTGGTTTTTCCAAGATTTTACTTCCTTGTGCGATGGAGTGGTTTTTCCAAGATTTTACTTCCTTGTGCGATGGAGTGGTTTTTCCAAGATTTTACTTCCTTGTGCGATGGAGTGGTTTTTCCAAGATTTTACTTCCTTGTGCGATGGAGTGGTTTTTTCTAAGATTTTACTTCCTTGTGCGATGGAGTGGTTTTTCCAAGATTTTACTTCCTTGTGCGATGGAGTGGTTTTTCCAAGATTTTACTTTCTTGTGCGATGGAGTGGTTTTTCCAAGATTTTACTTCCTTGTGCGATGGAGTGGTTTTTTCTAAGATTTTACTTCCTTGTGCGATGGAGTGGTTTTTCCAAGATTTTACTTCCTTGTGCGATGGAGTGGTTTTTCCAAGATTTTACTTTCTTGTGCATGGAGTGTTTTTTTCTCAGAGTTTTAGTTTATACTCAGAAGACTCCAACTCTCAGCGGTGTGCAATACTTAGAGAAGAAGTATCGGTTCAATACGGGAAGAAGTACCTACATTCGAACTTTTTATCATACCTTGTTGTAAACATGGTTCATTTAATCAGAGATTAAAAAGTCACTAGGACTGCTTTTGTATGTGTCGATCTGCTCCTACTCAAAGAGGGTTAAGTTTTAGGACCTGTGTTGTTTTTCTACATTTCTGCAACATACAGAGTTAGTCATGAGCTTCAGCTTCTTTGCCAAGCATCGTTTCCTGTCAGATGTAACCTGGGTCATGGGATAGATGACAACCAGCTATGCATTTTCCGTCAATTATGAAGGGCTAAAATGTTTGTCCAATTCTGGGTTCTCCCAGAGAATTGTTATGTCTTGCACATAGTTTATTTTGATGACATCCCATGAACCACCTGTTCATAGCAGCAGCACCATATGCACGCTGGCAGCTAGTACCTGGTCTATGTACATGCTGGCAGCTAGTACCAGGAGGTCTATGTACACGCTGGCAGCTAGTACCAGGAGGTCTATGTACACGCTGGCAGCTAGTACCAGGGATCCCATGTACACAAGCTAGTACATGTACTGAATGACAGTGACTGAGATATAAAATGCACCACTACGTTCAAATGAGTGGCACAACACCCTTGTTAACTGGAGATAAACATCACACAACACCCTTGTTAACTGGAGATAAACATCACACAACACCCTTGTTAACTGGAGATAAACATCACACAACACCCTTGTTAACTGGAGATAAACATCACACAACACCCTTGTTAACTGGAGATAAACATCACACAACACCCTTGTTAACTGGAGATAAACATCACACAACACCCTTGTTAACTGGAGATAAACATCACACAACACCCTTGTTAACTGGAGATAAACATCACACAACACCCTTGTTAACTGGAGATAAACATCACACAACATCCTTGTTAACTGGAGATAAACATCACACAACACCCTTGTTAACTGGAGATAAACATACTCTGGATTGCTGGTCACTAAAGTGTTAAATTTATAGAGGAAGTTACAAATCTAGTATAAAGTGACTTAACTATTGCAAATCTTCTTTTTCAACAGGACAATGAGAAAATCTGAACTGATGTGTGTTGCAGACGTGGAACAAATGAGATGTACTCGTGTTATTTATTTTTCAAACATTATCATAAAATGATAGATATGTTTTTTAATATTTTATGAAAATATGTGGTCTCTCTCCCATTTGATTATTTCCCTTACCTGTGTTTATCAGACAACGGATATTTAGTAATTAATTTAAATATTTTGTTTTGTGTGGGTTAGGAGAGTTGTGTTGTACATAACTAAACCATAACCCTAAATAATTTAATATTTACATTAATAAATAAGTATCCGTTGTCTGATGGACATAGGCAAGGGTAATAATAAAATGGGGGGGGGGGGGGGTGTTGTTTCAAATATTTCCATAATAAAATATTCTGTAAAGAACCGTTTTTTAAATTGTGAAGTCAACTCAGTGCATTTGTTCCTACAATTCTATGTTTGTGTGAAGTCAACTCAGTGCATTTGTTCCTACAATTATATGTTTATGTGAAGTCAACTCAGTGCATTTGTTCCTGCAATTCTATGTTTGTGTGAAGTCAACTCAGTGCATTTTTTCGTGCAATTCTATGTTTGTGTGAAGTCAACTCAGTGCATTTGTTCCTACAATTCTATGTTTATGTGAAGTCAACTAAGTGTATTTTTTCCTGCAATTCTTTCTTTGTGTGAAGTCAACTCAGTGGATTTGTTCCTGCAATTCTATGTTTGTGTGAAGTCAACTCAGTGCATTTGTTCCTACAATTCTATGTTTGTATGAAGTCAACTCAGTGCATTTGTTCCTGCAATTCTATGTTTGTATGAAGTCAACTCAGTGCATTTGTTCCTACAATTCTATGTTTGTGTGAAGTCAACTCAGTGCATTTGTTCCTACAATTCTATGTTTGTATGAAGTCAACTCAGTGCATTTGTTCCTACAATTCTATGTTTGTGTGAAGTCATCTCAGTGCATTTGTTCCTGCAATTCTATGTTTGTGTGAAGTCAACTCAGTGCATTTGTTCCTGCAATTCTATGTTTGTGTGAAGTCAACTCAGTGCATTTGTTCCTGCAATTCTATGTTTGTGTGAAGTCAACTCCGTGCATTTGTTCCTGCAATTCTATGTTTGTGTGAAGTCAACTCAGTGCATTTGTTCCTGCAATTCTATGTTTGTGAGAAGTCAACTCAGTGCATTTGTTCCTACAATTCTATGTTTGTATGAAGTCAACTCAGTGCATTTGTTCCTACAATTCTATGTTTGTGTGAAGTCAACTCAGTGCATTTGTTCCTACAATTCTATGTTTATGTGAAGTCAACTAAGTGTATTTTTTCCTGCAATTCTTTCTTTGTGTGAAGTCAACTCAGTGCATTTGTTCCTGCAATTCTATGTTTGTGTGAAGTCAACTCAGTGCATTTGTTCCTGCAATTCTATGTTTGTGTGAAGTCAACTCAGTGCATTTGTTCCTGCAATTCTATGTTTGTGTGAAGTCAACTCAGTGCATTTGTTCCTGCAATTCTATGTTTGTGTGAAGTCAACTCAGTGCATTTGTTCCTGAAATTCTATGTTTGTGTGAAGTGAACTCAGTGCATTTGTTCCTGCAATTCTATGTTTGTGTGAAGTCAACTCAGTGCATTTGTTCCTGCAATTCTATGTTTGTGAGAAGTCAACTCAGTGCATTTGTTCCTACAATTCTATGTTTGTATGAAGTCAACTCAGTGCATTTGTTCCTACAATTCTATGTTTGTGTGAAGTCAACTCAGTGCATTTGTTCCTACAATTCTATGTTTGTATGAAGTCAACTCAGTGCATTTGTTCCTGCAATTCTATGTTTGTGAGAAGTCAACTCAGTGCATTTGTTCCTACAATTCTATGTTTGTATGAAGTCAACTCAGTGCATTTGTTCCTGCAATTCTATGTTTGTGAGAAGTCAACTCAGTGCATTTGTTCCTACAATTCTATGTTTGTATGAAGTCAACTCAGTGCATTTGTTCCTACAATTCTATGTTTGTGTGAAGTCAACTCAGTGCATTTGTTCCTACAATTCTATGTTTATGTGAAGTCAACTAAGTGTATTTTTTCCTGCAATTCTTTCTTTGTGTGAAGTCAACTCAGTGCATTTGTTCCTGCAATTCTATGTTTGTGTGAAGTCAACTCAGTGCATTTGTTCCTGCAATTCTATGTTTGTGTGAAGTCAACTCAGTGCATTTGTTCCTGCAATTCTATGTTTGTGTGAAGTCAACTCAGTGCATTTGTTCCTGCAATTCTATGTTTGTGTGAAGTCAACTCAGTGCATTTGTTCCTGAAATTCTATGTTTGTGTGAAGTGAACTCAGTGCATTTGTTCCTGCAATTCTATGTTTGTGAGAAGTCAACTCAGTGCATTTGTTCCTACAATTCTATGTTTGTATGAAGTCAACTCAGTGCATTTGTTCCTACAATTCTATGTTTGTATGAAGTCAACTCAGTGCATTTGTTCCTACAATTCTATGTTTGTATGAAGTCAACTCAGTGCATTTGTTCCTACAATTCTATGTTTGTGTGAAGTCAACTCAGTGCATTTGTTCCTACAATTCTATGTTTGTGTGAAGTCAACTCAGTGCATTTGTTCCTACAATTATATGTTTGTGCAGAATGTCTTATAATCTATTATCTATTTATCTACCTCATGATCTTCCTCATGCTTCTATAACAAACCCATCTACAATTGTGAAATGTGGCTGATTGGCTCCATTCATGTGAGATATCTAAGTAACTTTATAACTGTGTCTTCTCAAAAGAAAAACATAAGATCTGCAGACTTTATATATGTTTCAACAGACTAAAGTATCATTCACAGACTTTATACAGGTTACAGCAGACTAAAGTATCATTCACAGACATTACACAGGTTACAACAAACTAAAGTATCATACACAGATATTACACAGGTTACAATAGACAAAAGTATCATTCGCAGACTTTACACAGGTTACAACAAACTAAAGTATCATTCACAGACTTTACACAGGTTACAACAAACTAAAGTATCATTCACAGACATTACACAGGTTACAACAGACTATAAAGTATCATTCACAGACTTTACACAGGTTATAACAAACTAAAGTATCATTCCCAGACTTTACACAGGTTACAACAAACTAAAGTAACATTCACAGACTTTACACAGGTTACAACAAACTAAAGTATCATAGTCAGACTTTACACAGGTTACAACAAACTAAAGTATCATACACAGACTTTACACAGGTTACAACAGACTATAAAGTATCATTCACAGACTTTACACAGGTTACAACAAACTAAAGAAAGAGCAGACAGACTTGCCAGCATGGCTACAGTGATTACTTTTACTGTGATTAGCAATGCAGTACAAGCAATAGATTGCAATGTTTGACTGGCCTACTAGCGATATGGCTATGGATAGCAAACTAGTGAAAGTTGTCAAAACACTGAATGTATTAGTTACCACTGCTGGATTTGTATGTGTCAAGCCATTTGAGCAAATAAATTGTGACAATGCATTAAAATTTTCTGGACTACATTACATCCTGTTACAAGAGAGATCCAGCGGGATTATGAGAATGAACACAAATAAAAATAAATTCTTAGTCTTGAAATAGTATCATATCATTACAGCCAAAAATATTACCTGTATCTGGAGCATGGATGTTCTGCATTCATTATTACATGTATGTATTGTACAGTCACATTGTTATGAAAATCAGATGTTGTAATCTATGTAAATTATGCGTATCTTATGTTGTTTTTTTGAGCCGGTAGTATCTTTCTGTTATGGATTCTATAACCTTTCAATTGCATTTATTAAATGATCATGTTAGTAATGGCACATTTGTATGGTTTTTAATTTACCTCCGTAGTATTTAGTATTTTTAACTGTGTTTCTTAGGCTCATAATGGGAACAAAGAGTAGTAATGGCTATCTGCCATGCATGTCATAAGAGGAAGGTTGTGAGGTAAACTACCCACCCAATGATTTTTGCTGTCATAAAGCTCACTGAATAGTCATAATGCCTTGAACTGCTGATGTAACCAAGCCTTTTTTTTCAAACTACATCCTGCTAATCATCTTTTGAGAACAAACGCAGAAGTCACAAATTAAAACAATAAAACACAAATAGTACATATTTATTACCACCTGAGACTTATGACTTGTTTTTTATACGCTGCACATATTTGGAATAAATATCATTACAAAAACATTTCTCAAACTGAAAGATAATTAAAACACTTTACATGAGGTGCTATCATAATAAATAAATAAATAACGAAACCTAGCACAATACAGCTTGGGATTTAATAGGGCAAACAAATCTGTGTAAATTTATGACAAAGAAGTGGACTCATGATCACAAAGTAAACCAGTAATTTATCACTAGAATCACATCACATTTGACCCGTTGTAAACAGGATTTACATAACAGAGAGCATAAACAGCAAGTGCTATGAGGTCTCATCTTTCACAGGGCTCCATCTTCATGGCAGTCCGTACACAATGACCACTTAAAAGCAGCCCAAGTAAATTTGAGTGGTTGCCAGCTAAAATAATGGTGTGATATTTGTTTTCAATGAGTACTTTAACTCTTATACACACACGCTTACTTGTTTATCTGACTACTATCGATAAGTTAGCTGGTTTCATGTTGACTCATTTATCTATCTGACTACTATCGATGAGTTAGCTGGTTTCATGTTGACTCATTTATCTATCTGACTTCTATGAACGAGATAACTGGTGAATTTATTTGCTTTTCTAGACCCTCATTGCTAAAAGAGATTTGACTTTGAAATCAGCAAATGTTGTATGCACTAACCATCCTATTCATGCGGTATATATTTTCTGATGATAATAAAAAGTCAGTACTGTAGAAACTCTTATTTTTACAGCTCAAGATAAAGAATCAGCAGAGGGGGAAAAAAAGTCATTGGGAAATGACTTATTCATAAGTCTCTCAAGATTAGTAAAACTTGGGATCTTTATTACACTAATATTTTATGATAGTGCGTCCTGATATAATCTAACTGTACTTTGATGTCCGCTGGTTGAAAGAGGCGTGATTCTCCAAAATAGAAGTAAACTCATTGACTACTACTACTACTACCTACCAAGACTTATCAACAAATGTTTGTGACATTAATGTACCTCTAATTGATCTACCATTGTATGATTTTTATATTCCCATTAAGGTATTGGCATAATTTCTAGGGTGTTTACTTATCAACATCACTTACGACAGATGGGCCACATGTTCCAAGGGGAGGATGGAAGTCTTCACAATGATATACTATATAGATAATTGAAGTCTGGAATAAGAATCATAAGATAACCCTTCCTTTGACATACAGATTTCTGTAAATGTATCAGTGATACTGGATGCAATGTCTGTGCCAGGAGTAACCAACAAGCTGTAAATATTGGGGCTGTGGTAAGATGGGACAAATTCGAGTATTTACAGGCACAGCATGGGTGGGCAGAACAACAAAGAAACCTGTCACAAGGGCCAGAGTTGTGCCCTAATGTCGACGTCTGTTTCAGCGGCATTTGACTCGAAACACTTAGTTGAATGGCTGCTGGAACAAATGGCTGAGCACTTATGGGAATGCCCCACGTGCTGTGAGGCCAGTGATCAAGAAATTCGAGTATGAACGGAAATAGCTAATGTATGTGTCGGCATGCCAATGGACACTCATCCTTCCTTCATTATCAAGAGGCCTTTAAACGTATTCTGGAAGTGATGGATATGGATGCAACAGACTGGGAAAGACTTGACAAAAGCAAATTGAGTTGGAAAACAGGTTATACAAGAGCATTTGAAAAATTAAACTGTGACAAATGGCTAACACTCGACGGGGAAAAAAGTAAGCAGTATTTTACCAAGTCTCAAATTAGGGGCTAACTCATTGTCTTTTGAGGACGACAGAATGCCAATTTAATTTTCTTCTCATTGGACCATTTAAAGGGGGTTATTTACAACACAAATCCTCAAATAAAGGAAATATGCAAAATTACTATTCAAGTGATAGACTTCATGATTTTGTGAAATGGTTACTAAATACATAAATAATTAAACACAGATGTCTGCATTCACAAGGAGGACACTACCAACATATTATATGAGACTAAAAATTGGAACATTAAAAGCACAAAAATTTGTTCAGTTTACTTGAATGTGTTATTGATATATTAGGTTCTTGTTTGCAATTAGTGCATACTTACGTATTTTATGATTAATTAATCTAAATATTTTATCAATAATTAATTTGAATATTCATTTGTTAGGGTTAGGAGTTAGTTATGTTTTACAAATGATAAACATAGCCAATGGAAATAATCACATAGGTAGGCACTAATTCCAAACCAATTCCATATATTACATTTTACTTCCAATCCATGTTTTAACTGGTTTAGAAAATTGACCATAAAAAAAGGAAAAGCGTAATAATTTCCAGGTTACTTACTTTCTAAGCTGCTTTTTAGTGGCTCACCCTGTACCTTACATACAAAGCATTCAATACTTCCCCATTTACAATAAAGTTAACAATTAAATAAATATAAGTGATTCATATTTCAACATATAGTCTGTAGACCTCAACATAAATCTGAAAAATTCAAAATAAGTCTGCAGAACACAACATAGGTCTGTAGAACACAACATAGGTCTGTAGAACACAACATAGGTCTGTAGAACACAACATAGGTCTGTAGAACACAACATAGGTCTACAGAACTGTACATAGGTCTGTAGAACACACCATAGGTCTACAGAACTGTACATAGGTCTGTAGAACACAACATAGGTCTGTAGAACACAACATAGGTCTGTAGAACACAACATAGGTCTACAGAACTGTACATAGGTCTGTAGAACACAACATAGGTCTGTAGAATACAACATAGGTCTGCAGAACACAACATAGGTCTACAGAACTGTACATAGGTCTGTAGAACACAACATAGGTCTGTAGAACACAACATAGGTCTGTAGAACACAACATAGGTCTGTAGAACACAACATAGGTCTGTAAAACACAACATAGGTCTGTAGAACACAACATAGGTCTGTAGAACACAACATAGGTCTGTAGAACACAACATAGGTCTGTAGAACACAACATAGGTCTGTAGAATACAACATAGGTCTGTAGAACACAACATAGGTCTACAAAACTCAAAGTTAAGAACAACGGATTAACTAGAATCACACATCAGCTGCCTTAACTTTTCATATAAATAAACATATAAATATATATATATATTTTATGCAGCTAAGTTCTTTTCACACCATTGCTTGTATAGGAAATTTGGTGCTGGGAGTCATGTTTTGTTATGACTGCACTGTGTCATACACACCTGCTGCCTTTATAATCTCATAGTTATTGTACCAATTAGTTGAGATTCCGTAGACTGAGCAGCTGTTTGTGATAACAAACAATTAGTTGAGACTGAGGAGCTGTTTGTGATAACAAACAATTAGTTGAGACTGTGGAGCTGTTTGTGATAACAAACAATTATCAGCTGCTATTGATCCTGAACTGTTGGATTAAGATGTCCAGGGTACTATCAAGTTCCCTACTGAAACTTCAAAACTTGCGCATCCGGTTGTGTCTGTGGGTCTTACCAATGGCTCACTAGACAAACCAACCATACAACAGAAAACCTTAGTAGATGACATGCCTTTATATTGAGGTTATCTTCTTATAGAAGCTTCATGGCACGTCATCTATACAATCCCGTAGTTGTAACCTTCCATAACAGTTACCATGTTGTTCCGACAGGCCAACGTTGTGTTTGAACTAGTTACGGGGAACAACAAAGAAACCGGTTGCAAGGGCCAGAGTTCTGTCCTGATGTCGACATCTTTCGGCGACATTGGACATACCATCGAGTCGAATGGCTGCTGGGACAGAGGACGGAGCACTTATGGGAATGTCCCACGTGCTGTGAGGCCAGTTTTCTAATCAAGAATCAAGAAGTTAAGCTAGTGAAATATCTTAACGGAAACTTCAGATGTTAATTAGATAGTCAAATTACTATTTTACTGAACAAACTCAGTGTTTAGTGAAACTGGTATGAGAGTTCATAACTACGGTAACTATAGTGATAGTATTACTAATAATAGTTCATAAGGGATAAGGTGTCATTCCAAAATGGTGGTACCCACAAAATACAGCTTTTGATGTGGGATATAAGTCATGTGTTATTCTTGAAAAAAATGTAATTCTGGAAGGTGAGTTTTCGTGACATGTAGACAGTAATGTAAATAAACGTTCAGAATTATAATGAATAAATTTCACACTTGAAATAACTTTGGAGTTTTCAAATTCATTTGGAAAATGTACACATTCATTATGAGACAAAATTTCACAGCTCTATGATATGAGAAAGAAACAAACATTCATTGTTAGATAGAGAACAGACCACAATAGACTCAACAGATGTACATGTATGGGAAGTTTGGAGTCCGTGACACAACAGACTCAACAGATGTATGGGAAGTCTGGAGTCCGTGACACAACAGATGTATGGGAAGTCTGGAGTCTGTGACATAACAGACTCAACAGATGTATGGGAAGTCTGGAGTCAGTGACACAACAGACGTATGGGAAGTCTGGAGTCCGTGACACAACATACGTATGGGAAGTCTGGAGTCCATGACACAACAGACGTATGGGAAGTCTGGAGTCCGTGACGCAACAGACTCAACAGATGTACAGGAAGTTTGGAGTTGTTGATACCTTTACGTGCCCATGTGGACAATCTCCAGAAAGCACAAACATATTTTACAGAACTGTCCACTGTACAACACCACAAGATGAAAACTATTGCCGTCTGAAACAAACTGATGGACAATCTCTATGCCATGTCTCTGAGTTGGTGACCACAGTATAGTTGATTGATAAAATCTATATCAGCTTCAAACTGACTGGAAAATGAGGAAGAAAACCAGAGGGACCAGCAGAAATCAATATACTGTTTGTTCTTGATGTAGTTCCAGTCTAGTGGAGAAGTACAATGTGCTCCGTGGATAGCCAAGATAACAGATTCCTTGGACAGCCAAAGTACCAGATTCCTTGGACAGCCAAGGTACCAAATTACTTGGACAACCCAGATTCCTTGGACAGCCAAGGTACCAGATTCCGTGGACAGCCAAGGTACCAAATTACTTGGACAACCCAGATTCCTTGGACATCCAAGGTACCAGATTCCTTGGACATCCAAGGTACCAGATTCCGTGGACAGCCAAGGTACTATTCAGATTCAGTAAATGAATAATATAACATAGAAGCATCAAGGATTTATTAATAAAGAAAAATCATAATGTAGCAACCAGGATTTGAACCAGTTCCGTTCAGTTTATACCTGCTGGAGTCAACATATTTTTCACTTTCTACCACACAAATATATTATATATATACATATTGGAAGCCTCGACAAAAGCCACATATTTTTAACTAACCTTAACCCTACCTGAAAATGAATTTGGTTCAAACCTAAAAATAATAAAGTCCTGAAAGAGTTAAGGAATGCAATGTGGTTGAAAATATGTTGATTAAAGTTGCGAGGCCAGTAGGTGCCATCTGAACGGACCAGGTTCAAACCCTTTTGTTGCATTATGATTTTTTCTAATAGATTCATTCCATGCAGCATGTAATTATGTATCCAGAAAACATTGAAAAACTACTGAATGTAAAATATTGCTTAGAAAAATGAATTATAGACCAAAAAATATAGGGGAATATCAATGTATCCTAAATAAGATATGCTACTAACTTGTTCCAGTCTAGCTCTCCTCAAAGACAATACAATATTAGTATAAGATTGTCTACTCTGTGGTTACCCCAATTGTGATTGTCTTGAGGACTAGTCTCCTCACTTTTGACAATGTATGTTGCAAGGCTGATTAAACTAGGTGAGCATAGGTAACTGAGATCAATGGGTATGAAGGCATTCACTAGGAATATTCTGTAGAGTGCACAAAGAACGGGAGAAAGGCTTGATCTTGTCTTGTTGTCTATGAATTCAGAGGACCCCAGTGAAAAATCTATTATCTTTTCTCTGCTTTTTGCTGTTATGTGTCACAGGATTGAATGATAAAAAAGTTATTAGGCTATGGCATATTTGGTCGCTTGATATGCAATAATATTGTGATGTTTCAGAAAATTGGTTACTTCTTCAATCCACCTTCTTCTTCCGTTCTTCCTCTGCATCTCTATGCTTTCATTTTCATGTTGCATGCTCTTGCTGCTGGCCAATAAAAGTTCATTCTCATTAAGTGGCAGAACCATTTTATTCTCTGTTTTTGATATTCAGGTTACTGCAATTAGATCTTGCACCACCGATGATAGATCTAGGTACGCTCTAGAAAATTGTCTCATTTTTGAATTGGGTACATTCAAGCCTTTTGGACTCAATTCCGACCACTCTTATGTCTAGTACTGGGATGATGTGATCTTTGTCTTTATTCTTTTTGTTCTGTCATTTACTCATCTTTTTGTTCGTTTCATTTCCAAATATATTTACGTTTTTTATGTACTTTCTGACCTTCCGGCATCTCATTTCTATATTTCCGTTGTTTGTTGTGATAATTTTTCCATTTGTCGTCTTTTGCTGTTTTGTGTGTATCTTGATAAAGACATTTTGGTTGAAACGTTGAATATGATTTGTGTATTGTAATTTGTATGTTTTCTTGTGTGCACATCATTACCCACTAGTTTTAGCTATAGTCTGTCGTGTCTGATTGAAGCGATTATATAAACCTGTGTTTTACGTAAGTCCAGGAGATCCTCTATATTTCTCTAACCTATTGGTCAGGGATTCTCAATATTTTCAAACAGCGAGCACTGCCCACATGTAATACTGAGTATGTGAACACCATAGCATATACTATGATGAAAATGAAATTGAAAATAAAAGTGAATGTCAAAACTGGCCAAATAACCTTCTTCATTGCAATATACACACCCTTTCCCCCATAATTGTGGATAGTAACCACTGAATTATAAAGGTAACTCATAATCGTTAGTGCTCACGAGCACTCTTTAACTCGCATGTCATGAGCACTACATGTCATTACGATAGCACTGTAGTGCTCGTTAGTACTGGGTTGAGAACTACTCTAGGTCATGACATGACCTTTCTTACATGTATCATTATTGATGTTTTGAAATGGTTTCCAATGACGTAAATCCATTATTCATTACTGGTACATGACATTACCGGTACCTGACATTACTGATACTACCAATACCTGACATTACATACATGACATTACCGGTACTTGACATTACTGGTACATGACATTACCGGTACCTGAAATTACTGGTACATGACATTACTGATGCATGACAATAATATATCATTTTCCTCTTGTGCGAAGCTTGGCACATAGGGCAGATGTCATAACTTTCCATGCTTGTTACCAAGCTTGGCACATAGGGCAGATGTCATAGCTCTCCATGCTTGTTACCAAGCTTGGCACATAGGGCAGATGTCATAGCTTTCCATGCTTGTTACCAAGCTTGGCACATAAGGCAGATGTCATAGCTCTCCATGCTTGTCGATCAATCAATAGCCAGTTGTTCCAGATAATTCATTTTCATACCAGCTGTTGTTTTCTTTTTCGATAGTTCTTTTCAGTGTTGTTTTTTTTATCTTCCCCTTTTCCTCTTGCCACTCGGTGAACCATGTAAAGACTTGAGTGGTATTCTGTATTCATTCATTCTGAGTGCGTGGTCGAGGTATGCCCAATGCTTTTTTCTCATAACGTCTGTGATGTATTTTTCTTTTGTCTCTTCTCTTAGTGTCTCATTTGACTTAGTCTTTCCAGTGAAATACTTTTAGACACTAATAACTTGAATTTAAGTACAACAACATCTTTAGATGGTTTCAATTTTGTTGTAACTATGAATCTGTTACATAAACAACAGATGTTTTATGATGACAATTTGTTGGATCGTCGATCAACGTATCCTACTTGGTAAAGAGGAAAGAAAATATGTCCATATTGTTCAACGGAACCGGAAGCATATCCAATAATATATGCTGATATTTATTATCTTATCATCATCTATTATACTGAAAGCTGGCTGATTTATTATCTTATCATCATCTATTATACTGAAAGCTGGCTGATTTATTATCTTATCATCATCTATTATACTGAAAGCTGGCTGATTTATTATCTTATCATCATCTATTATACTGAAAGCTGGCTGATTTATGACCTGGACCATGCTGAAGTCTGGTGCGTCCATCAGAAAGGTGCAGCCTATGCTGTAAACTATGATACAATGCATTCTGTTCTCATGACTACATCCTGCTAATCTGCAGGAGTTTGAGAATGAAAACAGAAGAAGAATGACATGGGAAAAGTCTTCCTTTTGCATCAATTTAGCTACAATATAATAGGATTTCATTCCACAAACACTTAATAATCAAATTGCATTCTCTTATCAAACAAAAGTAATCAAATTGCATTCTTTATCAAACAAAAGAAAACAGGAGTCAACTCAGATTGGTCTATCCAATTAGTGTGAAATGTGACACTCTGATTCTCATATTGGTCTATCCAACCAGTGTGAAATGTGACATTCTGATTCCCCTGGAAAACAATAGATTAAGTATGTAGAATGTGAGGAGTTTCTTGTTGTCAATCCCCCTCCCCCATTTTCCCAGCTTGTTTTTGAAAATGTCCAGTAATGGAAGGACAGTCTTACAATTTGTTTGCCAAAAACTAGCTCTTTACATAGAATATACTCTTATATATTTGCTACTTATATATACTCTTATTATTTCACACTGGTTGGATAGATGAATCTGAGACTAAAGAGTGTCACATTTCACACTGGTTGGATAGATGAATCTGAGACTCAAGAGTGTCACATTTCACACTGGTTGGATAGATGAATCTGAGACTAAAGTGTGTCACATTTCACACTGGTTGGATAGATGAATCTGAGACTAAAGTGTGTCACATTTCACACTGGTTGGATAGATGAATCTGAGACTCAAGAGTGTCACATTTCACACTGGTTGGATAGATGAATCTGAGACTAAAGTGTCACATTTCACACTGGTTGGATAGATGAATCTGAGACTCAAGTGTCACATTTCACACTGGTTGGATAGATGAATCTGAGACTCAAGAGTGTGACATTTCACACTACTTGGATAGATGAATCTGAGACTCAAGAGTGTCACATTTCACACTGGTTGGATAGATGAATCTGAGACTCAAGAGTGTCACATTTCACACTACTTGGATAGATGAATCTGAGACTAAAGAGTGTCACATTTCACACTACTTGGATAGACCACTTAGGAAAAAAACAACAAAGTAAAACAGGACCCAATGAGATAGAGAATATTGAGGAAGCCAAAGAAGAACAACAGAATGATAGAGAAACTGCAACCACATTTACAGAACAATAAATAACATGAAATAAGTAGACAGTGGCAAGTGTAGCTAGGATTCATTCAGAATAAGATGCCAACGTCAAGTATGCGTCACATGCAACAATTATCACCCGCACTCTCCCACCAAAGGAATTGTTGGATATATTTGATAACGGTATCAAGTCAGTAGCTTATAGCGATAAATCACATCACTAAAAAAGATAATAAAACCTTGTAAACTATTCCCACGAAGACACTACACATCATCCTTATTGTACATCAGAGTTGAGAAAAATACAAGTGTCAGTGAGGGAAAACCCAAGAGAGCATTGCTGGATCTGTCCAGAATCTGTCCTTGACCATGTCTATGTATAGGTCAACTCTTAAATCATTCTCATCGCTTTCTTTTCAGGGCATCTGCAAATAAACAAAATGATGTTCTATTAGAACATTAACAAAATGATGTTCCATTAGAACATTAACAAAATGATGTTCCATTAGAACATTAACAAAATGATGTTCTATTAGAACATTAACAAAATGATCTATATTAGAACATCTTATTATGGGTTCAGAACAAGAACCACAAGAGTTAACAGCAAATTTGAAAAGGTTGCCAACAAGTAAAGAATGGAAATAAATATCAGAGCAAGGTCTTGGTTAACCTTTAACACCCTGCCTTAAAATTACACAAATCCCTGGGTTTTTGGATACAACTTTTTTGCTGTTAGATTTTTATATAATTTTTGTATATGTAAATAAAGTGTTGGTCCTACATCGAGCATGTCCTACGCGCAGACACCAACAGAATACACCACCAATCTCTTGAATGGATACCTACAGGCAAAAGAGCAAGGGGTAGACCAAAAGAAACACTCAGAAGAACAATACTTAGAGAAAGTAAAACAACCAATATTCATACTATTCAAGAACTGCACAGAATAGCTTTGAACAGACAGAATTGGAGAGATCTGACCTCTGCCCTATGCGCTAACTTCAGCGCAAAAGGAAAATGAATGAATGAATTAAAATAAAGAATTGAATACTACATATATTGATTTTTTCTTTTTGGTTGTGTGGGTGTGATACAAGAGGTGTGAGAAAGTTGTAAAGATGAAAAATATTCCATAAAATATTTATTGGCACACCTGTACTTGACCAATGAGTCTCTACATTGATAAAACTTCAACATAACTAGGCCTATTGTATTTATGTTGTTTCATAAGCAAACTAACATAATATTGACTGTACAATCAAATACGACATGTATATGTCACTTACCATGCTGGTTTGGTCCGTTCAACATTAGGACTAGAAATATTTCTATCGGGTACAATCCTAATTATATCCAATATTGTAGACCTGTATAATGCAATGAAATTCTATCGGATACAATCCTAATTATATCCAATATTGTAGACCTGTATAATGCAATGGATATATTTTTTGAAAGTAACATATTAATAATATTTTCTTTGAAAACAAATGTAAATCCCAAGAGTTCCTCATCCTCTGAATCAGAATCCATAAAAATTGCATGAGAAATGGCATCAATTCTAAGATTTGTTTTGAGCTAACACATGGGGTAGAAATTAAACACCACTGCTCTGTCTTTCAATGTACTTGGGACATAACTGAGTAGAAAGGATGTGGTGTTTTAGTTAGAAGCTTAGAAAGATGCAAATTATTGTCATGTGAGCCTTTAGGATCCCAGATTAAAATTACGCAATTTCTTCTCCGAGTCCAGATTCTTTTTGACAATGTGCATTACATTATTTTTTGGTGAGTGCTTGGTAAACGCTATAACTTTATTTTGTAAAGATATACAAATATTTTTTTCACATGTAAATAAAGGAGTGAATAAAGCATATAATTGTTTGTTTGTTGTTGTATGTGTGATACGACAGCTATGAGCAAGTTTTGAAGTTGAAAATTGGGGGGAAAAACCCTCAAAACTACAATTTAAAAAATCACAAATTTCTTGACGACCCTAATACTTGAGCAATGTGTGGCAACACTGATAAAATCCTCATAAATACTATTTTTGTTGTATATATATTGTTTCATATCCAAATTAATATAATATGAACTGAACAAACTAATAAAACATGAATAAATCACATACAATGTCCATTCCTCCAACACTAGGGCTAGGCTGACATACAACGTAATTATGTAGATACTTGGTACCCCTGATACATATTGTTTTTGTGCTATTCAATGAATAAACAAACTTTCTTATAATATAACAACAACTAAAACATGTAGATATTACTTGCATTGATGATCACTTACCATGCCACGAGGTACTACATTTGACAATAAAATATGGCGTTGAAAATTCAGTCGTCATTCCAGAAATCCGTTGACAAAATCAGCCGGCATTCTCCTTCTTACAATCGTAATGTATAAAGGAATTTGACCTTTTGGCTGGGATGTATTCCTAGCTTCGTGTGGTGGGAATTCTGTCATATGAGCTTAACTATGTGTGATTCCATACTGATGAATCGGGGCATAGCAATGGAGGTGACTGTAGACACAGACGAGCACCCGGAAACATAATGTCATCAGCGTCTATAGACGCCTATGGAATCCGCAAGGTTAAGTAATATCAGTCAAATCTAGAGATACTGTTTAAATAATATCAGCCAAGTGTAGAAATAATGTTTAAGTTATATCAGCCAAGTCCATTAATAATGTTTAAATAATATCAGCTGAGTCTAGAAATTATGTTTAAATAATATCAGCCAAGTCTAGAAATAATGTTTAGATAATAACAGTCAAGTCTAGCAATAATTTGTAGATACTATCAGAGATTTGACTTGCTCTAATTTTCATTTCCTAACTGTGTGGCACAGCAACACCAACAAAGGTGCTGCCATCACCGAGAAGTATCAAATCTCAGAGAAAACAGGTTGCCAGAAAAGACAGAACAACAAACACACAAACGCTCAATTCTGACCATACACTTCCCAAAATTGGCAGGAAATTCTATGCCAAGATTCAATTTTTCAGTCATCTCCGCACACACCAGAGAGATACAACAACACACGCCTGAAACTGTTGTCATCATTATCTGCAATGGGTGGCTATTACAGTGGAATCTGTCTATAACACATACCTTTTAACAATTTTCCATATATGGCAACAATTTTCCAAATCCTCAATTATATTTATTTTGTTTTACTCTATATAATGAATTTCTAACATACAGCTGTGAAACATGGACTCTAAGTAAAACAGCGGCAAAGAGGATCAACGCCTTCGAGCTGAAATGCTACAGGAAGATACTTAGAATATCATGGAAGGATAAAATCAGAAACTCAGATATTATAAACACATTGAATATTCCATAGTGTTGGTTACTAAACGAAATAACAAAAATAAAACTACGCCTGTATGGTCATATAAAGAGACACAATTGTTTAGAAAGACAAATAATGGAGGGAAGAGTACCTGGGTTGAGGAGAAAGGGCAGACCAAGAAGACGATGGACTGACGACATTAAATATAACATGAATACATCGCTAGAAAATGCAAGTCACATCGCCCAAGACAGAGAGATGTTCAGAGAGTTCATTGGGAAGACAACGTTCTAGAAGGAATACGTCACATGACATGCAATGAATTTCTGTTATTACATATTTTTTCGGTCCGGAGCAAATCGTTCTAACGGCATTCCACTTATTATTATTATTATTATTAGCATTAATAATCCAAAGAACTTATTAATGAATAAACTACTGAGAAAATCATTGTTGAGCCGTTGCTATAATTGCAATGTTCTAAAAGTGTTTCCAGTCTCGGATATAAAAATAATGTGACAAACTCACTTTGTGACAGAGTTGCTGCCTCTGAAGAGTTGGAGAGTGTTTGTGCTTTATATATATGTTCATATTCCTGAAATAGAAACATAAACTTAAGTCTTAGACATTATGCAGAGTATGTAAAACATCAAAGAGTCAGACATGACACAGAGTATGTAAAACATCAAAGAGTCAGACATGACACAGAGTATGTAAAACATCAAAGAGTCAGACATGACACAGAGTATGTGAAACATCAAAGAGTCAGACATGACACAGAGTATGTAAAACATCAAAGAGTCAGACATGACACAGAGTATGTAAAACATCAAAGAGTCAGACATGACACAGAGTATGTGAAACATCAAAGAGTCAGACATGACACAGAGTATTTAAAACATCAAGTTTATGACATAATGCGGCGTATGTAAAACATCAAGATTCAGACATGATAATTATTTTATGTAAAATAATTACATCAGACATGACACAGAGTATGTAAAACATCATGCATGAATGTTTTCAACATTCAGACATGATGCAGAGTATTTGAAACTTCTAGAGAACTTGTTTGAATTCATGTTACAGCATTTTTAGCGACACCTATGTTCACTCAGTTACTATCAATTTTGCTGACAGTAACATTGTTGACCAGGAGCATGGCTTAGATGTATAAGCCGACATGATTCCTTGAAAAAAACAAAACTGCAGGTAGATGGTAGAAGAAGCGGTGGTGGACAAAGAAAAGCATAAGCAGACAACATCACAGATTAGAGAGGTCAAAATTATTTCCACATCTGTCTGCATCTTTGAAGATGAGTAATTTTGAATAACACATGAGTAATGACATTTGGTAATGACATTTGGTAATGACATTTGGTAATTTTGGCAAAACATCACTTCTTTCTCTTTTTCTCATTCACAGTTTAACATGTCTACACAGCAAGTCCGGTTTTCTTAATGAAGTACAGAAGAATGCGTGTGCAATAGTTGCTAGGCGATTTGGTGCTGTTGAACGGACTGGTTCAATTCCCGTTAGTCTCAATAATTTTTAAATTGTCCCCTGGCTTCCTACGTAAATTTTCGTAATGAATACTGCTGTATGTAAAAGTTCTTCAGTGCTCCCATACAGCTTTCTGTGGATATCTGTCTCTGTGTTTCAGTGTTGCTCCATTTACTGGTTTAGTGTATTGTAATATTCAACGACCTGCCCACATGGAAACAGAGGTGTTGGAACCAGTCTTAGTCTATTTAAGTGGTTGTTTAGTCTGTTGTGTTCTGTTCTGATGTGGAAGATAATAACCTGCTTAGCTCTGTCAATATAGTGATAGCTATGTTTTGGGTGGCCAACTTTCCTAATAGCTTTGATGAGTATCCTCTTTTCCTGGTAGGTGATTTCGTGGTCTTTTTGTTCCTGTGTTGCTCCATCTTTTGCCAGCATATCTGCCCTTTCATTTCCTGATATTCCACAGTGGGATGGTATCCACTGTAGTACTACTCTTCTTTGGATATTCACATCTTGTATGGCTTCCTTCGGGTCTGACAGTTTATTGCTGTCAAGGACTTGTAGGACATCAGTAAGAAACACCACCTGTTGACATTAGCTTGTTATGTTTTTAATTATTTCTGCAGCAATGTTTAAAGTCTGCACTTTTTCAGAGTAGTTGAAGCAGGATATTTCTGTTGGTGAACATGTGGATTAATTTTCCTTTTCTGGATATTTTATGTAAATTCCAACACCTCCATTCTTCACTGCTCTGGTTAATGATCTATCGGTATATACTTATATCCATGCTTCTCTGGGGTACATATCTTCAATTATATTGCATACTATTGTTGGGCAATGCATGGAAAATGGCATGTGATAATTTCGGGCAACATATGGGTGATGGCATTTAGTAATTTCTCTCTTAAGAATAATATGTGATATATGTTAGTGTCGCAGGTTGCCTGTGATAAATTTATAACATTTTTCGAACAGATAAAAGAATCTACCTTAAAAATCATGAATCAGCTCTGAAATAACATTATTTTAACTAAAATAGTGAAAATGAAAGAAAAACAAAACCAGAAGCAAAACTGTCTACCAGGTGGTAAAAAGGAACAGTGCAAAATTAAAGCTGTTAAATTCAGTTTTACAAATACAGAGATTCAACATTTTGACCACAAGGCCTTTGTCAAGATAAATACCAACACACAAACTGGAATTAGAAGAGAACAAAAGTGTTGAAAATATGTAGGCATTAATGTTACCATAGGAGAATCAGACAGAGTAGAATACAATATATATATTGTAGTCTGCATATTGCATTCTACCCTACCCCCGATTCTCCTATGGTGGTAACATAGATGACTACATTCTATGAGTATACCTTTGTTTCTTCTAATTCCAGTTTTTGTCTTTGTCTTTATCTTGACAAAGGCCTTGTGGTCAAAATGTTGAATCTGTGTATTTGTCTTATTTGTTAAATGGAATTTTAAGCAATTAAAAAAAAATAACATTTGTTTTTTTTCACTGAACTCAAATAACAATATCTTAAAAAACAAATACACAAAATGAAACTCTGACAATGTGGGCTTCTGTGGCTATGTTGACAATGTGGGTTTCTGTGGTTATGTTGACAATGTGGGCCTCTGTGGCTATGTTGACAATGTGGGCTTCTGTGGCTATGTTGACAATGTGGGCTTCTGTGGCTATGTTGACAATGTGGGCTTCTGTGGCTATGTTGACAATGTGGGCTTCTGTGGCTATGTTGACAATGTGGGCTTCTGTGGCTATGTTGACAATGTGGGCTTCTGTGGCTATGTTGACAATGTGGGCTTCTGTGGCTATGTTGACAATGTGAGCTTCTGTGGCTATGTTGACAATGTGGGCTTCTGTGGCTATGTTGACAATGTGGGCTTCTGTGGTTATGTTGATAATGACACAGATAGCAGCAAAATAAAGTCAAGCAAGTTTGATCATTGCTAGGTCTGGGACCAGCGTGCAGTACGAGCAACTGGTTGTAACTAGTGTTACTAGTGAATATGGCTAAAACATGCACAGCTCAGTAAAAGTGATCAAACACTGAATGCATTAGTTACCACCAACACAGCCAGACATGTCAGCTCATTGGTGTAAAATAATATGGTGACACAGTGCATTTTAAAATCTAGTAGGATCATCCTGTTACAAAAGCGATCCAGTGAGTTTGAAAATAAATGTAAAACAAAAAAAGTGACACAGAAATTGAATGTGTCGACATATTTTAACTATTGCAGTTATTGGTAAAGTGTATCAGGTACTCACCGCTAATTGATTTAAGAAACCATCGTTGAGACTTATACAGAATCGTCTGTTACGTACATACGCCACTGCTTCCCTGTTTTGACAGAAGAGAAATACGTAACATATATTACATTATGGAAAACAATAGTAAAATAAAGTTTTCCCTATCTATGACATTGTGACGTATTGGGGCATATGGTGTTAGATTAATATATTTCATACCAACGGCATACCTATGGATTTCTTTACTGCCCCAAATATTTAGTACCTATTTTTCTTAGGCTGGATCAACATTGAACCTTGGATCACCCAAACAGTTAGCCAATTCCCTAAGAACTCAACTACTTCGGACACATACCTTTAGTGTTCTGAAATAAAATTCTGCAATTCTCTTCCTACAACCAGATTATTTTTTCACAATTTGCGGTATTTATGGTGGGTGTTTGGAAAATGCAATAACTATGTTGTTCTTAGAGATTGTAATATATTTAAAAAAAAAGAAAATAAAGAATTGAATGCTGAATCTAATGGTGTAAGAGTTGTTTGTGTGTATATATGAGAATGTGGTGAAGATGAAAAAAGGGGGAACAAATTACAAAATGTTTTTTTAAACCGACTCACTTATACTTGTGGATGTGAATATGGATGTCCATACTAATATGGATGTGAAAGTTGGAAAGTAATATCAAACTTAAAACAAAGACTAAACATCTTTGAAAATAAATATCTTAGAAGGCTACTGATCATACATTGGTTAGACTTCAAATCAAACACAGTTGTCAGACAAGAATCAAAACAAGAATATGTATCCACCTATATTAGAAAGTGTCGCTGGAATTACATCGGACAAGCACTATGAATGGATACTGAAAGACTCCCCTGTCAAGCTTTGATGTGGTCACCAAAAGGCAAGAGAAAACAAGGAAGACCAAAAGAAACTTTACGTAAAACTATTACAAGAGAATGTTTCACCATCGGTATTAGAAACAATGAATATCTAAAACAAATTGCAATGAAATGAGAGACATGGAAATCTATGACATCTGCCCTATGCGCTGTCTTCAGCCCTAGAGGAATAATTAACTAACTTATACTTGTCCACTGCGTGGCACCCCTAATGAAATTCTTCTACATATCTAGGCCTATTGTATTTATATTGTTTTTTTCATAACTACACTAACATGTACATAATTATTATTATATATATATATATATATATATATATATATATATATATAGGGTAGCAGGGGTAAGATGGCGCACTTTTCACATTTTAGCATATACTGACAACTAGACGTAATTATGAGAGACCAAACTGGTATCAGTGTATAGCTTATCCATGTATCTTACATTTGTGATGTTATTGACAACATACAACTATGCGTAGACAACAGAATGAAAATTTTCTAACATATATAAAAAAAACCCCATCTTGCCCCATTTTTGGGGGCAAGATGGCGCAGGAAAAAAGGTGATACAAACCATTATAAAATGAGGGCAATTACCTCTGCAACAGGTCTAGCACACAGGCAGTGTGTAAATATGTGTTAAGAATAGATACAATTAATAGATAGAACTAGTTTTGTAACTTTACTCTGAAACAAAATTTCTAAAAAAATTTGTACATAAGTTCCATTTTAAAGCTAATAATGCTTTTGTAAGGTTGGTTGATCATTATAACCATATATATCAGTCTCTCTCAGCCTAAGATCATTATAACCATATATATCAGTCTCTCTCAGCCTAAGATCATTATAACGATATATATCAGTCTCTCCCAGCCTAAGATCATTATAACCATATATATCAGTCTCTCTCAGCCTAAGATCATTATAACCATATATATCAGTCTCTCTCAGCCTAAGATCATTATAACCATATATATCAGTCTCTCCCAGCCTAAGATCATTATAACCATATATATCAGTCTCTCTCAGCCTAAGATCAGCACCCATGAAATCTGCATTTTTTCCATAACATTTTGAATGTGCCATCTTGCCCCACTAACTGTGCGCCATCTTTCCCCAAATTATATGGTTAGCAACTTTAGTAAAATGTCACCAAAAAAAACCAAAGTATTTTGACAATGTAATGTGCTTAATAACTTAACAATACAATATGTGTTTCAGTTTAAACATGTAAAAAAACATGACAGTAATGATAGTAGGTAAGTAGTAAAAAGTTGGACAAAAAATAATTCAAGACCCACGAAAAACAAATTTACCTCATGGTTGGAAAGCGACCTATTTGTGAACTGTCAAATTTCGTTGTGTCATAGAATGGACATTTCCCGCCAGACCTAGTCATCTGTCCTACCGGAAAAATCCACAGACTCTGAAAAAAACCTTGCGCCATCTTACCCCCGGCTACCAGTTTAAACATGTAAAAAAACATGACAGTAATGATAGTAGGTAAGTAGTAAAAAGTTGGACAAAAAATAATTCAAGACCCACGAAAAACAAATTTACCTCATGGTTGGAAAGCGACCTATTTGTGAACTGTCAAATTTCGTTGTGTCATAGAATGGACATTTCCCGCCAGACCTAGTCATCTGTCCTACCGGAAAAATCCACAGACTCGGAAAAAACCTTGCGCCATCTTACCCCCGGCTACCCTATATATATATATATATATATATATATATATATATATATATATATATATATATATATACAGACACTAGACCTAGAGAAAAATGTTATATATATATATATATATATAACATTTTTCTCTAGGTCTAGTGTCTGTATATATATATATATATATATATATATATATATATATATATATATATATATATATATATATATATATATAGGGTAGCCGGGGGTAAGATGGCGCAAGGTTTTTTTCCGAGTCTGTGGATTTTTCCGGTAGGACAGATGACTAGGTCTGGCGGGAAATGTCCATTCTATGACACAACGAAATTTGACAGTTCACAAATAGGTCGCTTTCCAACCATGAGGTAAATTTGTTTTTCGTGGGTCTTGAATTATTTTTTGTCCAACTTCTAGTGTTTGTAGTCCACGATGACAATACATTCAGCCTATACTTGTCTGAAATCATTTCATAACAAAACTAATATATTACTATATCAATTGTGAAGAAAAAAAAACACCACAGTTCCCAAGAATTCCTCATCATCAAAATCACAATCTATAATGATTTGACTGAAAATGACATCCATTAGAACCTGATTAATGCTGATCATGCGATGCTCGGGACAGATAATTAGAAATTTAAACTTACAACTCAGTTGCAAACTCAAATCCACCTTGCAAACGATGGATTATAGAAATAAGAGTCAATGAAAACAAACATATATGAATCACACAAAAAAACCATCAACAGAGAACTCTTCTACCCCTGATGCTACAAGGTATAGAGCGAAAAGATTTTTGTTCTATAATACCTCGATGCTTCATAAACATTATTACGGAGAATCATACTCTGTCATCCAGAGACAACGACATATATAAATGGTCAATGTCCTTTTTAATTTCTTATAATTACATCTACTGGGAATTCTAGTTCAGTGTGTATAGAATAGGACCATTCTCTTCTATCCAGGCATGTCATAGTAGTCAACTAAAGAAAATTGGGGGAATAGGCTCAAAATCTGTCACCTGTGAAATATAATCATTATTGTCACTGAAAGTCTTATCTTAATTATTCCTTTGTTGTGTCTTTTATTAAATGATCGCCATGGATGACAAAGAGAAGCAGGCCAGTAGACATTGCACCGTTGTGCCAGCAGCCATTGCACCGTTGTGGTAGAGTTCCCAGTGGTGGGGAATGCTATGCATGCCATCACTGCATGTATGCCAAAAAATCTTACAGAAAAATGATGAGACAGTTGGTCCAGAAGTGTCCTGCTCTCTTGGCAGGACAAAAAAATCCTTAGATACTGCTGCATTGGAATTCCTTACTTCAGGGACAAAAGATGTATTCATAAACACAACCATGTCTTTGAGAAAACAAAACTTGTACGAGTCAGGGTATCTACTTAGTAACAAAACTGAAAAGTGCCTGTGGTTTTTGTCAGAAAGACTATGGGCTGTCAAGAGATGCCATCTTGCAGCTAAAAGAATTACTTCATCATCTTATAATTAATGAAACAAGAATAAACTTTATCTTAACCGTGAGATGATCTAAATCTGGCCATACCTGCAAGCAAGTGAGTATTTTTCCATAACATAGGCTATTACCAAAGCTGCACTGTAAAAGTGTAGAAAATATAATTGTGAAAATAGTCAAATTAATTTAGTTGTTTCAACAGATAATCTATAGTCTATCTAAGTAATGACTAGTTAGTTGTTGATGCAGAAACCGTTGGGCTCATTCTTTATTGCTAAATGCCATTGTAGTACTTGTCTTGTTTTGCTGGAAACTAATATGTGGTATAATATATGTATAATTAGATGACAGAATTGATGCCTTTAAGATGTGGATATATAGAATAGGAGAACATCATGGAAAGAGAAGAAAACAAAGAGGTTCTAATAACACGTAAGATGATGAAAGAATTATTAAAGGGAATAAAGATCAAGCAAATAAAATATTTTGGCCATATTAAAAGACCTTACTTGAGGGTAATGTTGAAGGGGAGGCGAGCAAGAGGTAGGCAGAGATACAAGTGGGGGGAGCAACATCACGAGATGGACAGGTTACAGTCTAGCAGAGTGCACCACAAAAACAAGAGACAGAAGATGTTGGAGGTCTGTTGCAGACAGCCTTCGTTGTGGAGACGGCACTTGATTATGAATATGTGGTATACAATTTTTCATTTTTCTTTTTCTCTAGAATAACTGCCTATCAATATGGCTGAGAGGTACAGAGTGCATCTCAAGTGGCTCAGGTACTTAGTTCAATTTTAGCCATAGTCAGTTGTGCTTCTGAACTGTTCACAAAGCAATGGCAACATGCTAAAAGTAAATATTGTCTATACAATCAACATGGCAAAATCATGATAGGTTGATCACTATACTCTGACTAGGATATCAACCAGTATAAACTAGAACAGACCAGAAAAACAATTAAAGGAAATGTTCAAGAAAGATACATCGTATGCAATAGGAAGAATACAAGAATAACACAGAAATAAGAGAAATGTAAATACAACTAACGGTTTCATTAATGATCAGGACCAGAAAATGGACATACAGCGACCATATGCTGAACAGAAATTACTACAGAATAATGAAGCAAGTCCTCGGTGGAAATATATAATATATATTCTTTTTGACGGTTGGTTGGTTGCTGATCCAGCGATCCATGGGCTCATGCCCTTTGACCCAAAGCCATTAAAATGGCATTATATTGCTGGGAAGTCTGGATTTTAGGCCCACCCCAGGCCAGAGAATAACTATCACACCACCCCGAAGCTAGGCTTCAACCTATGCACTGCTCTGAGCCACTGCAGCCAAGATAGAGTTCACTGTGCCCATTTCCTGCCACCAATTGACTACTGGTATGCCGAATTTCTCTATTGCTCCAGGCATGTAACCAAATGTTCAAGTCAAAAGCATTGTCACGTCCTGAGTCACTGTTCCTCTATGATGGGCTTCAGCCATAGGAAAAAACAGTGCTGTCAGTTTCTCCTCCCCAGCACATCTCTGGCTCCCTCCAAACCTCCCACAGAGGGCGCATACATATATACAAATAATAAAAACACATTGCAACAACAAAATAAAAGCATGAGAAGCATAATTGAATAGATGATGTGCCATGAAGCTTCTATAAGAAGATAACCTCAATATAACAGCATGTCATCTACTAAGATTTTCTATTGCATGGGTGATTTGTCTAGTGAGCCATTGGTGAGACCCACAGACGCAACCGCATGCGTAATTATAATGAATTAAGTAAATGAATGTTACAAATAACTACCACTTCTAATAAAAAGATGATAAAAACAATTATAATAAAATAAATAAGGATGAAAATGGTTGTTGTTTTGATTAAAGGATCTTTATCTGAAAATATATATGACAATAAGAACAATTAATACAGAAAAAAATATTATTCTTTCATTCATTGAAACATGTCTATATCTGTAATTCTGTCTCCTGAATAAAACTGTCTTTTGTAGTTCATACAGTGGCCATAGAGTTTTGATTCAAGTGTTGTTTCCTCTGGCCAATATGTCTGCCTCATCATTTCATACTCAGAACACTCCTGAAGTAAGTTTTCGCACTCTGTGCTGTCTGTCCACATGCACACATGGCCGTGATGCCAACCTTAAACTTTGTGTACATGTGACTGCTGATTATTTTTATTGTAGTAGTAGCAATCCTCCACACATTTGCAACACAGGATATTTAAATAATTCCATGAAATGTATTAATTTGAGATAATAAAATTTGTTTCACGTAAAAACCTCACATGTTCTGCCAAGATGGTAGGAGTTTGGTACATGACTGTGGAACGCAATAGCAGACAAAGGTTTATGGCTAGCTCTTCTCATCAATCCCAGCCCCTTGTCATAGATTGGGGCTTAAGTATACCACTAGCGGCTAGAAAACTTTGCCTGACCAGACCCATCTACATCGAAGTAAGGCAACTGTCTGCCCCAACAAGTTAAGTCTAGTCCAAAGAGTATAAGATTTCCAAGTTCTAACTTTGGGACATCTGGAAATTTCATGAGCAAGAAATTAAAAAAACACACCATGGTTTTGGCTCAACCATAATGTCATGTGTCCTGTCTATAATGATCCCCTGTCCTGTCTACAATATTCTATCTGGTTGGTTGCTGATCCAGCGATCCATGGGCTCATGCCCTTGACCCAATGCCATTAAATGGCATTATATTGCTGGGAAGTCTGTGGATTTTCGGCCCACCCCGGGCTAGAGCATAACTATCACACCTCCAGGAAGGTAAGTTTCAACTTATGCACTGCTCCGGGCCACTGCAGCCAAGATAGGGTTCACTGTGCTCATTCCCCGCCACCAATTGACTACTGGTTATGCCGAACTTCTCTATTGCTCCAAGCATGCAACCAAATGTTCAAGTCAAAAGGATTGTCACATCCTGAGCCTCTATGATGGGTCCCAGCCATAGGAAAAAACAGTGCTGTCAGTTTCCTCCTCCCCAGTGTTGCACAGTACACCTCTGGCTCCCTTCCAACCACAGAGGGTGCATACATATATATTCAAGTAAACATGAAACACATTTCAACAACATAAGAAGCATAACTGTATAGATGATGTGATGATGTGCAATGAAGCTTCTATAAGAAGATAACCTCAATATAACGGCATGTCATCTACTAAGGTTTTCTGTTGCATGGGGGGTTTATCTAATGGGCCATTGGTGAGACCCACAGGCGCAACCACATGCATACTATATTCTATTTCAAAACACTATATTCTAACAGACCTGCGAGAGAGTCCTCCATTTCCATGGACAAGAACTTTACCACCTTGAGCCAGACAATCATCTATAAATTCTTTGTTCTGTTGACGGTAGAAATGAAGAACAAATCAACAGCAGCTAAGGAACAAATATAGCAATTTACAAAATCAGAGAAGACATCAATTAAAAACATAAATATTTGGTACCCATTAACATATCATGCATATGCTTTAGCTGTCAGAGTATGTACAAGTACACTCACAATCAACACCCATCTACAATTGTTCTTCTGTGGGTGCAACAGTAATTTGTGTAACTAATTCCTCATTGAGTGCAGGTTGAGGATCTTTTATTTCTTAGTTTGCAGTAACATTTGAGGTAAGTTATTGGTGGGCAAACTCTAACAAAACTGTGGGCAAACTGAACAAAACTGTAGTGAAATTTATTTTCTATGGAACAATAAATTGTAGTTTAAAAATGACAGAAGAAAAATATAAATATCTTATGATAATGAAAGAAGAAAATAGAAATATCACATGATAACGGTAGAAGAAAAATAGAAGTATCCTACAATTATATTTGAAGAAAATTAGAACTATCTCACAATAATAATGTTAACCAAATTTCCTCTGATAATAATAAAAGAAAAGAAAGAGATGATGATACGTGAATAATAAAATATCTTATAAAACACTGGGATATTAAAAAATGGGAGTGCTAAATGTGTGCCTATGTGTGTTTTGTACAATTAGCAAAACTTTATTACCTTGTTTCAAGCTTTACCTATTGGACTTCAGTTTTGGGAAGTGAGTACATATTTTCGATATTAAAAAACACAATTTAATATCAGTTTCTACATGTTTAACTTTGCTAAATGACTATTTGACTGAGTCATCAAATGCATCAGACTTAACCTTTAGGACCCTGAATTAAAATTAAGAAATATCCCCCTGGGCCTGAATTCTTTTTTGGAAAATTTGCGTTATTGATGGTGGGTGATTTGAAAACGCGATAACTTTTTTGTTTTAAAAGATATCAAAATAATGTTTGCACATCTAAATAAAGGAGTGAATAGTGAATATAATCATGTTTTTGTTGTTGTTGTATGTGTGATACAACAGTTGTGAGCAAGTTGTGAAGTTGAAAATTCAGGGGAAAATCGAAAAACGCCATTTTCAAAATCGCAAATATATCTTCTTGACGACCTTAATACATGAGCAATGTGTGGCAACATTGATAAAATACTCATAAATACCTATACTTATTGTATATGTATTGTTTTATATCCAAACTAATATAATATGAACTAAAATAACTAACAAAACGTGAAGAAATCGCATATAATGTCCGTCCGGTCAACACTAGGTCTATGCCGACACGCAATGTAATTATTGTCCATGCACACATGTGGCACCCCTGATACATATTATTTTTGTGTTTTTGAATTAATAAACACACATTCTTATTAAACAACAACATATTAAACACAAAGAACAACAATTAGAACATGTAGTCACGATCATTTACCCATGCCACACGTTACTCAATTTGATAGTAAAATACGGCCGAAAATGGCAAAAGTCGCTCCCGAAAAGCGTTGATAACATCAACCGGCTTTCTCCTTCTATACAATGCTAATCTGTAAAAGAATTTGACCTTTACACTGTGACGTATTCCTAGCTTCGTTTGGCGGGCTTTATACGTCACTGGTTCATTACTTCGTGAAGTTCCGAACTCAGGAATCGGGCGATATCGTATGGTGCGTGGCCTGGCCCACCGACACATGGGAGTGTGTACTCCAGGTGCGTGACCTCACCCATAGGGGCCTAAAGGTTAATGCACACATTCTTCTTGATTAGAAACTAGCAGTACAGCACATGGGGCACTCCCATAAGCGCTCCGCTCTCCATTCCAGCAGTCATCCAATGTATAAAGACTCAAGAGTCCTGCTCAGGTGTTGATTGCGTTATCTTCGAGACTTTAAAAAAATATACTTTTCCTTCACTCACCTCTAGATACTCCCATCTCTGACATTTTTTGTATATGTACATTCTCAGGCTCACTGACATCATTTTCATCGTGAAATAAATTTATTACTGCCTTGATCAAGTCTGCTTTATCTCTTCTCAGCATTGTGCTGTCTATTTCAGCATTGTCTGCCAATATGTCTGCTCTTTCATTTCCTCTGACCCTGGTATGATCTGAGCAGTACATTCATGTAATGCTCTGGACAATTGAGTTATTCAATAAATCACACCATTCCTTTCTCAGCATGCACTTTTCTTTGTAATGCATGTCTCTTGGAGGTTAGTATAACATACGATTCATAAAATATATTACAAGAGTTATCAAGAAATTCCCGCCTAGCGCATGAACAATTATTCGCTGTCGAACGGGAATTCCTATGGAACTCAATGACAACTCGTTGTCCAATATATTCAGAAATATCTTTTAGGCATCAAAACAACACTAGTACTTCAGCCTCACAGTTGGTGGACGGGTACAACAAGATCGGGTGGAATAACAAAGAAACCTGTAACAAGGGCCAGAGTTGTACCCTGATTTTCACATGTGTTTCAGCAGCATTACACTTAACCACACATTGAACAAGTACGCATTCAAACCTTCTTAAAATGCTTGATAATGTTCTCTGTTGGGCTGTCTGCTATATCCAGTACCAGATATCTATACAAACAAGCATTAACAAATCAAGAGAAACCATATCATTACTTAGTAATAGATGTGTGATATATTACATAATAATAATACTTTACTCATTAGAAAACAAAACTCATTTGCATCTTTTACAAGATCAGTGGTTCTTAACAGTTTCTGGCCAATGGCCTCTTTGTGGCAAATTTTCTAATGTGTCTCTCCCCCCCCCCCTTAAATGACATAAAAAAAGTATTACATTTTTTCTGCTTGTTACCAAGGCTTTTTAAGTTTTAAATAGTCACTTTCTTGTGCAACTGCTGGATGGGTCTGCGGTCCTGGAAAAGTTCTTGTTCCTGGCTGGATGGGTCTGTGGCCCTGGAACATTTTTATTCCTGGCTGGATGGGTCTGTGGTCCTGGAAAAGTCCTTGTTCCTGGATTGATGGGTCTGTGGTCCTGGAAAAGTCCTTGTTCCTAGCTGAATTGGTCTGTGGCCCCCAATTTCACATTTTTTAAATTCACAAATCTCCATGGCCCCCAGAATGACCATATTGCCCATGCAGAAAACCATTGTTTGAGTCCACAATGAATTGCTAATGATGGAGACAGAAATGACAGATTGATCTCAGTAAAAGTTCATGCAGTTGAGTTGTTAGTGGACCTGTTTGTGGTTTGAAAGCCCATTATTCACAATGTACTGGCAGTACAAAGGGATACAGTGGTAAAACAGTGTAAACTTGTTTGGCTTTCACATGTAATGACACAACTCACATTATAAAACTATTTTGCATGGAGCAGTTGAGGGTGGAAGGAGACGAGATGAACAAAGTAAATCTTGATTGCTAACACCGAGGAATGGTCTAGGCATGATTTTTCTACATACTTCCCAATGGCTGAAGTGTTTGGAAAGCACAACTTATGCTTCCAATCACATTGTCCTTACAGTAAAGTCAGCTTGTCTGCAAGTCAAAACCATGATCACATTTTCTGAAGTTGGTTATGTGAGACAAATTCATTAACATCTCTAACATCAAAGCTGGCACATCTCTCCTAATCATATATACAAAAATGATGTTTCTTTTTTGATGCTTCTGAGCAAATTTATGTGTGTATTGGATGTAACAATTTATGTGTGTATTGGGTGTAACAATGCACAACTTACCTCTTTTGTAGCTGCTCATTTTATGAAACAAAATACGTAAGATATTTCTATATTTCTTCTACCGTTATCATGTGATATTTCTATTTTTCTTCTACCATTATCATGCGGTATTTCTTCTGTAAAACAACATCTCAGTTGCTTCCAGTATTTTCCTTGCATGGCTACAAATTGTCCAAGTTTCACAACCTTATGTTGAGGTTATTTTTATGTAGCATTAGAGTTAAAGTGAAACACTAATTAGTGATTTAAGTCAAACAAGCAAGTAAGGGAAGACACCAAACAGCAATATGTTTCTAAAACAATCGAAGAAAATGATGGACTTGTATTAGACATGTACTTGGTTGATTGGTTGCTGATCCAGTGGTCCATGATCGGACATGTACTTGGTTGATTGGTTGCTGATCCAGTGGTCCATGATCGGACATGTACTTAGAATGAATGAAAACAGACTGCCACCACAAGAATTAAAATTGATACCAGATGGCACAAGAAAAAGAGGAAGACCAATAGAGACTCTTCGCAGAACAACTAACAAAGAGGGTATGACTATGGGTCTCAACTACATACAAGAATTGCACACAGTTGCATCACATCGCTCAAACTGAAGAGCTCTGGTTTCTGCCCTATGCACTGTGTTCGCTGCTAAAGGAACATAGATAGATAGACAGACAGACAGACTGACAGATAGATTAGAGTAAACCTCTCACTTCTACCAATACTGACTTGTTACAAAACAAGAAAAACATATTACCTGAAATGTTGAGGGAAATTAGGTCTGACAAAATTAGCCTCAATTGACTGTCTGATGCAGACTATATGAGTGATACCATCCTGTTTCAAGCAATCCAACTGTGAATACACAAAGTATGAGTATGATGGCAACTACACATGCATTTTCTTTCGGTAGTCAACAAACACAACTGATCAGAAGTAAAATAACAAAAACAAAACAGCAGCAGCAGAAATGGCAGCAACAACAATATCAGAATCAGCAACATCAATGATATCCTCATCAGCAACAGCAACAACAATATTAGAAATAACAATATCAGCATCAGTAACAACGATATCATCAGCAACATCATCAGTAACAACAACGACATCATCATCATCAGCAACACCAGCAGCAACAACAATGACATCATCATCAGTAACAACATCATCATCAGCAACAGCAACAACAATATTAGAAATAACAATATCAGCATCAGTAACAACGATATCATCAGCAACATCAGCAGCAACAACATCAGTAACAACAATGACATCATCATCAGCAACAACATCAGTAACAACAACAACAGCATCATCAGCAACAGAAACAACAACATCGTCAGTAACAACAATGACATCATCATCAGCAACACCAGCAGCAGCAACAACATCAGTAACAACAATGACATCATCATCAGCAACACTAACAGCAACAATGACATCAACATCAGTAACAACAATGACATCAACATCAGCAACAATAACATCAGTAACAACATCATCATCAGCAAAATAATGTCAACATTGGTAACAACAATTACATCATCATCAGCAACACCAACATAACATCAGTAACAACAATGACATCATCATCAGCAACACCAACAACAATATCAACTTCAGTAATAACAATCATATCATCATCAGCAACAACAACAACAGTAACAACAACAGCAGCAGCAACAACAACATCATCATTATCAACAACAACAGTAGCAGCTTCAATGATATAATGAAAATGATAGTAATTCATAATCAATCGGAGTTGCAAGGTTGCACTTTTGAAGACATCACTACATGATGATGTACTGCATATTGTACTGCATATTTATTATCTATATTACCATAATACAATCCAATAGTCAATGCTTCAATGGTAGCATTTCAGTGGGCAACATTTTACTCTGTGATGCTCATCTCTTCTCTGAAACTTTTCCTATAGGTAAAAAGAAGTAACACAAACTTGTCCTATAGGAAAACAGAAGTAACACAAACTTGTCCTATAGGAAAACAGAAGTAACAAAAACTTTTCCTATAGGAAAACAGAAGTAACACAAACTTGTCCTATAGGAAAACAGAAGTAACACAAACTTTTCCTATAGGAAAACAGAAGTAACAAAAACTTTTCCTATAGGAAAACAGAAGTAACACAAACTTTTCCTATAGGAAAACAGAAGTAACAAAAACTTTTCCTATAGGAAAACAGAAGTAACACAAACTTTTCCTATAGGAAAACAGAAGTAACAAAAACTTTTCCTATAGGAAAACTGAAGTAACACAAACTTTTCCTATAGGAAAACAGAAGTAACACAAACTTTTCCTATAGGAAAACTGAAGTAACACACTTTTCCTATAGGAAAACAGAAGTAACACAAACTTGTCCTATAGGAAAACAGAAGTAACACAAACTTTTCCTATAGGAAAACAGAAGTAACACAAACTTTTCCTATAGGAAAACTGAAGTAACACACTTTTCCTATAGGAAAACAGAAGTAACACAAACTTTTCCTATAGGAAAACAGAAGTAACACAAACTTTTCCTATAGGAAAACAGAAGTAACACAAACTTTTCCTATAGGAAAACTGAAGTAACACACTTTTCCTATAGGAAAACAGAAGTAACACAAACTTTTCCTATAGGAAAACAGAAGTAACAAAAACTTTTCCTATAGGAAAACTGAAGTAACGCAAACTTTTCCTATAGGAAAACAGAAGTAACAAAAACTTTTCCTATAGGAAAACTGAAGTAACACAAACTTTTCCTATAGGAAAACAAAAGTAACACAAACTTTTCCTATAGGAAAACTGAAGTAACACACTTTTCCTATAGGAAAACAGAAGTAACAAAAACTTTTCCTATAGGAAAACAGAAGTAACAAAAACTTTTCCTATAGGAAAACAGAAGTAACACAAACCTTTCCTATAGGAAAACAGAAGTAACACAATCTTTTTCTTTAGGAGAACAGAAGTAACACAGACTTTTCTTATCAGAAAATATAAGTACACAACTGCCACTGAACACAACTTTACCAGAAGAAAAAAAAAAGGAGTTATGAAATGCATCAAAAGAAATAATCACATCATAAAAATATCCACTTATCTCTCTACTTCTTATTCCTGTCTAAAATTTGCCTATATCTAAAGTTATGTCTCTTCTATAAACATGATTTTGTAGCTAATAATTTTGTAGCATTTCATTCCAATTTTTAAAGCAGTAGAGGAAAGAAATTATAATTAATAACAAAAAAATTAGCACAAGTTGAAAAAGTGAAATATATTGGCACCCTGTTAACATCAGAAGGTAGATGCTCAAGTGAGATAAAGAGCCAAACAGCACAAGCCAAATCAGCATTCCAAAAAATTAGAGCCATTTTTTGCAATGGAAGTCTATCAATGCAGACCCGAATTCGGGTGCTCAGATGTTATATCGAACCAATTCTTTTTTATGGATGTGAAGCATGGACTATAAACAAGAAAATTCAAAGTGAATTGGAGGCTACACAGAAATGTGGTTTCTGAGAAGAATGATGAAAATACCATGGACAGCCAAGAAAACTAATGCAGAGGTTCTCATTGATGCTGGCGTAAAAAGATCAATCATATCAAACATTAGAGGCAGACAGTCAAGGTTTCTAGGGAATGTGCTGAGAAGAACACAGCTTGAACACTTAATAACCACTGGAAAGATCAAAGGGAGAAGAGATAGAGGTCGACAAAGAGAAAGGTTACTAGATGGGCTTGTATCGTGGCACGGTAGAAGCTCTCCAACCGAGCTTATTGACAACACAAGAGACAGAGAGTCGTGGAGAAACATGATCACCTACTCCATTCGGCATGGCACTTGATTGATTGAGAGGAAAACATTTTCTGATCTGCTAGATAAATGCAGAAATACCCAGCTGATTCCGAGCAATATAAATAAACATATTACAACATTTATATTTTTTTTAGCCTTGTAGATCAGACCAAATTTCTAGGTGGTTTTGGTTAGCAGGGTATATGTTGCCTCCATAACGCTAGAATGAATAAAGACATTGATAAAAACCATGTACAAAACATTACTACATGTGATGTTGTACATTTGTATGTACACAAATAATGTCTGAGAGTACAAGGTATTGTATGGAGTGACTAACAGATTAGGTTAGAACTGGACAATAAAAAAAAACACACAGATAATCACAATATTAAAGGAATACTAGAACACAATAGGCATACAGCAATCTTTAAACATACTTGAACCAACAATGAGAAACAATAAGAACCAATCAATGTGAAAAATAATGGGAATGCAACAATGAGAAACAACAGTGGGGGGAATAAAACATTGAAAAACAACCATGGGAAAGCAATAATGAGAAACAATAATGGTAATGAAATGAGCCACCACAACAATGAGAATATAAAAACAATGAGAAATAACAATGGGTATACAACAACAAGAAACACAATAATGAGAGATAACAATGGGAATACAACAATGAGAAACAGCCATGATTACACTGCAAATCACAAGTGGTTGACAACAGTAATACAGAAAATGAGTGTGTTTTAGAAATGTCTTCAATAATTATCTATAAAAAAATATAGAAGACAAAATACAAAATAGGTTGAATAGCAGTTTTATGTAGAACAAATACACAGAATTAATGTTTCAACCATATAGAGACAAACAAATGCAGAATGGAACAATAAAGTAGACCAAAGACTACAAAAAGTTATATCATGGAAACTGACAGATGTAGAAGACAATAGCAACGAAAGAGAATATGATGGAAATATGCGACATTACATGTTAAGAAAATGTTGCTATGCAAGAAAACTAATGGTGGTAATATGTGACATTACATGTCCAGAAAATGTTGCTATGCAAGCAAACTATTGGTGGAAATATGCAAAGTTACATGTCCAGAAAATGTTGCTATGCAAGGAAACTAATGGTGGTAATATGCAAAGTTACATGTCCAGAAAATGTTGCTATGCACCATACAAGCAAACAAAAACTAAAAATACAAGCAGAAATAATATAGAAAATATGGTGTTGAGTCTCTTAACTGGATCAGGCAATTGTAGCCGGATGCATACACTTTCCAACAATTCTAACTCTAGCTATGGAGGAGACAGAAATGATTGAAAAAACAATAGAAAATGACATACCACCCAAAAAACAAAACAATTTGAATAAAGCTCCAATGGCTCTAAAAAGAGAGAAAATATGGACACACTAGAATATTGGGGATGGTTGTGATGGGATAGGGTTATAAAAATGTGTGAATTATGTTCATCTTAGTCTGCTTCAATTTTCCCAAGGTGCTTTATTTTATACTGTTTCAACAATTATAATTATTGTAAATGGTATCATATGCATTTAATTGTCTCACCTTTGACTTCATTGCAGCAGCATAAGGTCCTAGAAACAAACCTGGTATGATTTCCTGTTTAATATTTTAACAAGACATAATTATGAATTCAAAATTACAAGACTCAGAAAGCATAGAGGATTGATTTCATTGTGTTTGGATTACCCTCATTTGTAACTCACCACTCTCAACATTTGCTACCTCACCACTCTCAATATTTGTACTTCAACACTCAACATTTGTGCTTCACCACTCTCAACATTTGTGCTTCACCACTCTCAACATTTGTGCTTCACCACTCTCAACATTTGTGCTTCACCACTCTCAACATTTGTGCTTCACCACTCTCAACATTTGCTACCTCACCACTCTCAATATTTGTACTTCAACACTCAACATTTGTGCTTCACCACTCTCAACATTTGTGCTTCACACCACTCTCAACATTTGTGCTACACCATTATTGACATTTCTGCTTCACCACTCTCAACATCTGACCCACCATCTATTTGCCCGTAAGGTTAAGGCATCAATAACTCTTTGTATTTGTTTAGTGGACACTGTCACATGTTCTTCTGTGCATCATTTCACCAGGTCATCTGCATACATTGCCACTTTGATCCCATGTGGTAGTTTGGCAACTAGGTCATTGTTGATGTAAACCAAGAAAAGTGTGGGTGACAGGACTCCTCCCCGGGGAACTCCATGACACAGTAGGACTTTCTTGCTCTTGCGACCATCTAATTGTAACCTGGCTCTTCTATTATGCAGGTATGCTTTTACCCATTTGTAAATTCTTGAGCTTACACTGCATTTTCGCAATTTCTTTAAGAGCCCTTCTTTCCAGACCTTATCAAATGCTTTCCTGAGGTCTATCCATGCTGCTAGTACCAGTTTCTTATCTTGGAAGGCATCCTCAATCTCTTGGGAAAGGTAGGTTACTTGATCTTCAGTAGAGTAGCACTGTCTGAAGCCTGCTTGCTGTGATACCAGAAGGTTTTCACTTTCAAGGTACCACTGCATCCTAAGATTGATAATGCGTTCCATTGTTTTGCATAGACAGCTTGTGAGGCTGATGGGCCTGTAGTTGGAGACTGTGTTGCCATCTTTTCCTGATTTGAGGAGTGGTATCATTATTGCTTCTCTCCACGCCTGTGGTACATTACCTGTGGACCAGCTTGTGTTAAAGATCTGTAGTACCTTTGCTCTTGCTGCAGTTCCCAGGTTTTTAATCCTTTCATTGGGAACTCCATCAGCTCCTAGGGACTTTTTCATTTGCAATTTGGATATTGCATGATTCTGTTCTTTCAATTTGATTGGTGCCTCCATGACTACAGGTATAGGTTCGTCTTGGCCAATGTTTTGCTGGTTCTCTTGAAGTTCCTTTGTTTGTCTTGGCTAACTTTGATGTTGTCATCTGCAAAGTAATCAGCTGCATGTTTGTTTACCTGTTAAAATGTTTCAATCTTTATAAAGTGTGATCCTTGTATTACTCTCTGTACTTTCATCATTTAGTTGTTTTACCAGTTTTCATAATTCCTAGTGTCTCTTTCAAGGTTCAGCTATTCTGTTTTTCCTTTCCAGCTGCTCTGTCTGGCTTGCAACATGGCTCTTCAACCCTATGGTATTAATGTATCCCATTCATTTATCTAGCATTTGATCCCTCTCCTGGGATCATGCCCCCTAGCTACCATATTTAGAACCACTGTAGTTTCAGTCTTACTTTATGTCTTAATTTCATAGTTTAATTATAAGTTTCTATTTAGCAAAGGTTTTTCAACCTCTCAAAATGCACATACAAACCCTTGTATCTTCAGGCTTGCATAGTTGTCATGTTTAGCACACCACAAACCCTTGCATCTACTGGTCTGCATAGTTCTGTCATGTTTAGCACACCACAAACCCTTGTATCTACCAGTCTGCATAGTTCTGTCATGTTTAGCACACCACAAACCCTTGCATCTACCAGTCTGCATAGTTCTGTCATGTTTAGCACACCACAAACCCTTGTATCTACCAGTCTGCATAGTTCTGTCATGTTTAGCACACCACAAACCCTTGCATCTACCGGTCTGCATAGTTCTGTCATGTTTAGCACACCACAAACCCTTGTATCTACCAGTCTGCATAGTTCTGTCATATTTAGCACACCCCAAACCCTTGCATCTACCGGTCTGCATAGTTCTGTCATGTTTAGAGTTTCTCTCAGTTTTATTCTGATTTTAGTCATATAAAGAGATTTAACAATCGTCTTACCTGCATTTCCCTTCGCATAGCATATTCCCAGTCCTGAAACATTAAAATTGAGAAAAATAGTTGGGTTGCATGACTTCTCAAATGTTTTCCTATATGTTAAACAGGTAAGAGTTGTCATGTTTTATGTTGTCTGGTACTAGTCAGAGTTGTCATGTTTTGTTTTGTCTGGTACTAGTCAGAGTTGTCATGTTTTGTTTTGTCTGGTACTAGTCAGAGTTGTCATATTGTGTTTGGTACTAGTCAGAGTTGTCATGATTTGTTTTGTCTGGTACTAGTCAGAGTTGTCATATTGTGTTTGGTACTAGTCAGAGTTGTCATATTGTGTTTGGTACTAGTCAGAGTTGTCATATTGTGTTTGGTACTAGTCAGAGTTGTCATGTTTTGTTTTGCCTGGTACTAGGCAGAGTTGTCATATTGTGTTTGGTACTAGTCAGAGTTGTCATGTTTTGTTTTGCCTGGTACTAGTCAGAGTTGTCATATTGTGTTTGATACTAGTCAGAGTTGTCATGTTTTGTTTTGTCTGGTGCTGGTCAGAGTTCTCATTGTTTTTTCTGGTACTGTTCAGAGTTGTCATGTTTTGTTTTGTACTAGTCAGAGACTTAGTAGTCATCTTATTATTATTATTATTATTATTGCATGTATACATAATATTCAATTACTCAGTCTGAAAAATGTGAGCGAGACTGCTTGACATCACATTTGAATAAGTTTAGAGATTAGTGATAAATTTTACACATTTATATGACAGAAAGACTGCCATCTTCTTCTATGTCACATATCTTTTACAGAACGTTTTCCTCACTGCCACTCTTGTCCATGTGACGTTGGGATCAGAAAGGGAAGCAAAGAATAGATACACTGTTACCTGCCATGCATGTCATAAGAGACGACTATGGAGATGTGAGGAGCGGAGTTGACTGTTCCATCCCATATTTGATAAAAGTGACCCACAAGTCAGGCTGAAGTTGGATATGTCAGGCAGAAAGTCGTACATATCACAGCAAAGATTTAAACTGTGACACAACACGCTGCATTCTCTGGACTCTATACCCTGCTTATTTGCAGGAGCTTGAGAACAAATGCAGAAAAAAACTGCCACTCTGTAAGCCTTTCAATTTTGTGTAATCTGTACAGATTCCTCCAGTGTTATATTCAGAACGTCTATGTTACCTTGCGCCCATCGTATTCTTGGTCTATCTCATTTTGTTTCTTGGAATCTCACCCAGGATAATCTTTTCAATCTGTTTATTTGTATATGTCCAAAATATGTTTTTTTTAATAGTATTAAGGAGCTAATCTTGTTCTATGTACAGGACTTTATGAACGTCTGCATTGGTACATCTTTGTCCATTATATTCTCAGGACCTTACTATTGCATTTTATTTCAAACGCTGATATTTTCTTTTCCATTGCAGATGTCATTCCCCAAGTCTCACAACCATATGTTGCCAATAAAACTGCATCTATTGCATTAAGAAGTTAAAATGTTAAAGTATTTTTAGCAGATTATTTTAGGATGTATGAAAAGCTTTTATTCTTTTTCTTTCATTTACAAGGAATGTGCATATATCGGAAATTTTGTCTCTTCTAGAAACTTGAAATGTTCTATAATCTGTGCAGACGTAATAAAAACATGATAAATCAAAATAAAAACAAGATTTTAAAACCTGAAAACTGAGCAGATATACATTGAAATAAAACTAGTATCAGTCAACAATGATCAGCCAAAGCATTAAAATATAAATTTCTTCTTTTGCATTCGTTCTTAAACTCCTGCAGATTAGCAGGATGTAGTCTAGTGAATGAAATGAACCGTGTCATGGTTTACAATTTGGATGCGAAATCTTCACATTTTGGTCTGACACTTCTGACTTCAGCATGACTTTTGGGTCACTGTAACCTTCTATGGGAAGGGACAGCCAACTAAACTTCCAAAACCTCCTCGCTCACCTTTTTAACTCTTTCCTATCCACCATCTTTTAATCGATCACATGATCACCATTTTGAATTATGGACCGTCTATGAAGTGACATGAAAATTTTTTGTTTTATTTAATCATTTTTGGTATTTATATCAACATAATGATGGTTCCGATCAAAAGTGTAATATGTCCACATTACTTCTGACATGATTTCAATATGCTATAATATTAATTTTGTAAGTTGTTGTTAAGTTTTGAACATGTGTGGTATATGACGCCATTTTCTTTATATTTTCTATATATATTTTTGAGCGACCTTATGTTTACGTGAAAGTATAACTATTTTGTTTACTTTGGTTGCATTAATTATTTAAATCCAACCTGGCAATAACTAGCAACATACCTAAGCAGATTTACGCAAATTTGTAAGACAGATCTGACAAAAATGTTGATCAAAGTCTTAGATCTCAATCAATCAAGTGCCATGCCGAATGGCGTAGGCGATCATGTTTCTCCACGACTCTCTGCCTCTTGTGTTGTCAATAAGCTCGGTTGGTGAGCTTCTACCATGCCACGATACAAGCCCATCTAGTAACTTTTCTCTTTGTTGACCTCTATCTCTTCTCCCTTTGATCTTTCCAGTGGTTATTAAGTGTTCAAGCTGTGTTCTTCTCAGCACATGCCCTAGAAACCTTGACTGCCTGCCTCTAATGTTTGATATGATTGATCTTTTTATGCCAGCATCAATGAGAACCTCTGCATTAGTTTTCTTGGCTGTCCATGGTATTTTCCTCATTCTTCTCAGAAACCCCATTTCTGTAGCCTCCAATTCACTTCGAATTTTCTTGTTTATAGTCCATGCTTCACATCCATAAAAAAGAATTGGTTCGATATAACATCTCAGCACCCGAATTCGGGTCTGCATTGATAGACTTCCATTGCAAAAAATGGCTCTAATTTTTTGGAATGCTGATTTGGCTGATATCCCTAGATTACGTTATGTTTCGACACGACTTAGATAATATGCTGGTTCCAATAAGCAAGTCCATCAAATGCGAGTCAATCAAGATTGCAACCTGGAACATTCGGACACTGGCAGACTTAGAAAAATTAGATAACATAAAACAGGAAATGAGCAGAATGAATATCAACATACTAGGTCTATGCGAGATGAGATGGCTGGGAGCAGGTAGTATAGTATCTTAGATCTACTTTCAAATATCCGAGAACCGGTATGATTATTTGGGAATAACAAACATTTTTGATGCACTACACTAATTTAATATACATTTTGTATTCGCAATTGGATTATCTAGAAAACTGATACAGATTGAGTGAAAGTTATTTTCTAGGAAGTTTGGTATGTTCACAGTTCTTGTCCAAAATGTTTTTAATTTATGATTTATAAATTATATTTTATCATTAAAATTAACTTTTCAATAATAAAAGCAATTTTATACAAAATAAACTTGTAATAACCACATTCTCTGTTCATTTATGTTTCAAAATATATATATATCACATTATAATTTAAATATATTTAGAGCTACTATTTCGTGTTCCTGTGAGACAAAAATCTCAAAAAAATTAATTCCGCCCAAAAGCTAAAAATACTCTGTAGCGAATGAGTGAAACATGTATATGGCAGGCAACAGTGGTAGATTCTTTGTTCTCAATTCTGGCTCAATCATCATTCTGACAATTCGAGTTTAAATTGACATGTTGATTTAAAAAGAAGTAACTCAGATTTTAACTCAACATTTAACGATTTAGAGTTCAGAGATCAACAATTCCATCCAAACTAGAAAAATATTTCCAGACTTAAGGATTTCATTCAGATACATCCAGATATGTAAGTAATACTGAATTTGATCTTCTAGCTTGTTAGCTTTTAATTAATTCATTAATACAGAACCAACAGGAGAAAAAAATCGGGACCAAGGCAAATGAAGAAAAGATATAAAATCCTTGTTTAGTTGTGAATGTGAGTACTTGGCCAAGGATAGAGACGAGATGGAAAATCCTTACCTGTGGATGTGTAAAGACCCTAAATTGCCCAAAGTCTTGATTGACGGAAAAAAATTTGCTATGTGCAAATAAGAAGGGCTCACAAGGAGTAGAGGATTGACGTCATTGTACTCAGATTATCCTCACAATGATGCAGCACACCTCCTGCTGAGAGTATCCTGCTGAGAGTAACACTTGCAGGATGTAACTCCAGGGATCTCCAAAAAGATCAACTTTATAAACGAGACATTACAAATGTGGTTCAAACCTGTGACCTCTTGAGCACAAAGTGAAATGCTTAACCACTACGCCAGGAAGAAAATTAAAAACAGCACATAAATATCTAACTTACTCGTCACGTACTTGAGAACCACTATATATATATATATATATATATATATATATATATATATATATATATATATATATATGAATTTGGCACTCTTAAACTTTTTGGGATCAATAAGCACCAGTCGTGTGGATGATATCTCCTTGTTCCGTTATTTTTCTGTTTGTCTCGTTTCACATGTATTGGTTGTGTTCTGTATATTTCCTGTTTGTGTAGCTTCACCTCTGACCTATTTCAATCCTTCCAGTCATCTCCACATTTTGATAGACCATATGAACATCAGTTGTGTCGTTCTTGCTCATCATTATTTTTATATATATGTAATCTTGATAAAGGTCTTTTGGTCGAAACATCGATTTGTGTGTATTATTATGTGTGTTTCTAGTAATAAGTAAAACTTCATTATCCTGTTTCAAACTTTACTGTTGGATTTCAGTTGTGTGCAAGGAGTACATATCACAGAAATATCTACATAAGATTGTTTATTTATTTTATATGCACCTCAAAGCCGCTAGTAACATCTGCTGTCATTAATAAACTTGAATTACACGAATCCTCTTCATTTATATTTTGTATATTAGTGACATTCATTCTGAAAATATAAAGTTTTCAATATTAATTCCATTACAATAATTTTTATTATTACACTGGGGAGCAGCTACTATTACTACATACTACAACATTATTACACTGGGGAGCAGCTACTATTAATACATACTACAACATTATTACACTGGGGAGCAGCTACTATTAATACATACTACAACATTATTACACTGGGGAGCAGCTACTATTAATACATACTACAACATTATTTATGCAGGGCGCTGGACTACCTAGAAATCACCAGATAAAGAGCACCCTCTACACTCAGAAATTATCAAAGTGAAAGGCAGGCGACTAAAGAGAGGAAAATTGTGGTGGGGTGCGCAGAGGATGTTATACAGAGTGTCTGCAGATTGGAGGATGTACTACCTGGTGCCGAATGGAGTCTGGCGCCCTCGGATTACCCAACAGCCTTCGAAGGAGTAATAACACTAAATAGAGAGTGCAGGGAATGGTGTCTGACAGTGGTCGAGTCGGAGGTGCTCGCTCTAATCAGTGAGAATTCCAGGGAAGGTGATATAATTATATATACAGATGGGTCGGTTGAGTGACACATCAGGAGTTCCTGGGCTTTCACGGCTCAAAGGTGAGAGGAGACTATCAGAGAGGAAAGTGGTGCATTCGTTCAGACGACAAGCAGCATGGCAATGGAGATTCTGGCAGTAACCAAAGCTTTGCAATGGGTCTGCTCACAGACTGTCTGCGAGCATAGCATGCCTGTATACTCAGTGACTCCATGAACATGATTGTTAAAGTTCAGGCAGGGTACGTTCGAGAACAGTGGCTGGATGCAGTGAATAATTCCTGTGTGCGTACAGTGACTTTTATTTTTGTGCCGGGACACACGGGAGTCCGGGGTAATGAGAGAGCAGATAGGTTGGCCGCCCACTCTGCTACTACGGCTGTTGGTGGAGCGATGGATCGAGCAGACATTTTGAATGCCCTATGGGAAAACGCACGAACAAATGACTGTACAAGTGACGATGACTCTTGTTCCATGATTAGAATAAAGGAGCTTGGTTTGAAATGTGGTGTCGCTAGAAAGAAGAGTTTTCGATGGCGATAAAGAATGATGGTCAATCAACGACGTACTGGGACTGTCAGTCAACATGTAATGGCGGATACACTCAGGGAAAGATCTGAGCACCTATGGATTTGTCCAGAGTGCAATGACGATGATCCAACGACTAACTAACTAACTAACAACATTATTACAGTGGGGAACAGCTACTATTAATACATACTACAACATTATATCACTGGGGAACAGCTACTATTACCCCCTTAGTAGCGGAGGTATTCTTAAGGAGATGATGAAAAGCCACAGCCATTTTGCTGAGATCTTCCTCTTCTTAGCTTCCGAGGAAAAAAATCTGTCTGGGTGCTTATAATAAAGCATCCAGATGAATTGTTTTCCTGAGAAGCTAAGAAGAAGAGGATCTCAACCAAAAAAGCGGCAACCCCTAATCGTATCCTTAAGGATACTTCCACAGTTAAGGGGTTAATACATACTACAACATTATTACGGTGGGGAACATTTACTATTAAAACATACCGGGTACTACAACATTATTACATTGGGGAACAGCTACTATTAACACATTCTACAACATTATTACACTGGGGAACAGCTACTATTAACACATACTACAATTGGGATGAAAAATTACTTAAACTGAAGGCCCCAATCTAAGCTAAATATGAATAAAGTAGAACATATTGGCCTACAATAGTAGCTTATATTATTCATATATAACAAATGCTGCACATAAATATACATATAATTATGGGATTTAAATAGGGGAAAACAAAAGAACACAGCAAAAATAAAATCTCTGCATACCAGTGGATACACATGAATAGTATTCCATTCCCCTATACAAGCAGCTCACAAAACTAAACATATTACTATGCATATAATCCATGATAGTTTAGTACATTTGAAGCACAAAAACATTTTATCATAAATAACTAAGATATTTAATATTCATATATTAAAAACATTTTAATCATGTAAATAACCACCAATTTGAATATTAATTAGCGCTAATTGCATCTGAAAATTAGCACAATGTAATCAACAGATGCGTCTTGTCTTCCTGAAAATATAAATGTATAGTTTGTATGTTTCGAAATTATAAATAATAACAAATTTGGAATGTATGCTTAATTCAATTTTAATTGTGTAAATTAGATGCCATTTTGAATATTAATTAGTTCTGGCTTCACCTGAAAATTTCAACAATGTAATCAGCAGATGTGTCTTGCCTTCCTAAACACATATATGTTATAGTTTACAGTAGTTTTTGTTATTGTACATAATTAAAATGTAATAAATATGGCCAAAATGCTCCATTGTGACCTTTGTTCTACTTTTGAGGTATTACCTAACCTTTGCAGTGTTAGATAAGTTGCGTACGGTTATAGATTTTTTGGGGGGAGGGGTTAAAAGGATTAGAATTAGTTTATAGTTAGTTAGTTAGTTAGTCGTCGGATCATCATCACTGCAAACTGGACATGTCCATAGTTGCTCCGATCTCTCCTTGAGTGTATCCACCATTACACTTCTGCTGACAGTACCGGTCCTATGCTGGTTGACCATCATTCTTCTGCGCCCTCCAAAATGTTCACCTCTAGCAACACCGCATTATAGTTTATAGATTTGGGGGGAAGGGGGCAAAGGATTAGAATTAGTGTTTAGAATTAATAATTAATTCTCTAAGAATTCTCGTCTAAAGCGTGAATCGATGATTGGTTTCTCAAGGGAAATCCGCGACGTTAATGCTATTTATAGCCCAACGGAGACCTATACTGCATTTTCACCACAAATATACATTCAATTCACTTTTAATTATTGGGTATGCAAATTAGACGCCATTTTGAATATTAATTAGCTTTGATTGCTTCTGAAAATACCAACAACATAATGATCTGATGTGTCTCGTCTTGGTTGGTTGCTGATCCATCTGTCCATGGGCTCATACCCTTTGACCCAGTCTTCCCAAACACATAAATGTATAGTTTGTAGCATATTTTACCCATTATTGTAAATATCAAAATATAATTGAAAAATAATAAGCTCTGTTTGACATCTCAGTGACAGCTTTGCTATAAATGTAAATTTATATTTACCTATATTTTTCATGTTAATTATTTTGATGTAAAATTAATTCATGAAAAATTCCTAACTTTTTTGTTTAAGAATTGACCTACAGACTTGGGGTTGAGGTATCATTGAATTACAATTTTAAAGGGCTATCTAGCTGTGAAAAAAGAAATACACAATAGATGTAGTAAAGCATACCAAGCCCTATGGCAACTGACACTAATCTTCAGAAACAAATATGTAGATTTAAACACCAAAATAACACTATTCTTCTTCTTCTTCTTCAGCGTTCATTCTCAAGCTCCTGCTGGATCTCCCTGGTCCTACTAGATTTCCAGCAGGATGTAGTCCAGAGAATTGAAATGAGCTGTGTCACCGTTTAATTTGCGCCATTGGCCTGACACATCCGTCTTCAGCGGGTAACACTATTCAAAATGATTATTAGCGCTGTGCTACCAACGTCAAACATGGACAATGACAGCGCAAGACAAACGTAAACCTGTGACAGCTGAAATGGCATGCTTATGCAGAATCCTAGGAATATCATTAAGAAACAGGGTGAGGAATGAGGACATCCTACAAAAAACCGGCACCACCCCAATCTTAGAATACATCAACAGACAACAGACCAAATTGTTTGTACACATTAGGGCTGAAGTAAACTATAGTTCTCTGCTGTGACCTTTGCTCTAGTTTCGAGGTGTTACCTGACCTTTGTTGTGTGTTTTGGCAAGCTTACGGGTAAGTACTTAGAGTAAGGTTAGGATTAGAAATAATATTTCTAATGTGTGCGCGCACCTCCGTATGTAGCGGTCAGAAATACTGATCGCTAACCACAAATAATAGGAAATTGTAAAAAATGTGTAAACTGGAAAAAACAAACAGATTATGCATAAGTTCGTCTGTGTCTAGAGTTGAACTGTGTGATTGTCGGGATGTGACGTCACGGCAGCCATTATTTTGATTGATGTTACACGGGAATCCATGACGTTAGTTAAAATTGTCAACAGTGTGCTATTTATAGCACAGCGGAGAACTAATCTTTACTTTCACCCATATTAGCAGACTACCATCAGACAGCATACCACTGCAAGCTATGCTACACAGATACAGCGAAGGCAGACCTAGATGCAGACCATGAAAACGATGGATCACTGAAATAAAAGAGGAAACACACTGAAATAAAAGAGGAAACAAATTCCACAATATACTAAGCACACAAGAGGGCTGTCTCCAAAAAACTCTTCTACCCCTGATGTTGAAGGCAACAAAGGGTTTAACTAATAGATAGATCTAACTGTGGTATTTATAATGCTGTATTTATATACAGTATGCGCTTATTTAATTCCTGCGATTTTCTGGTTCTATCATATGGATGTGAGAGCTGGAAAAGCTCTTTATCTTCAGAAAAGAAATTACTGAGTTTCGAGAACAAATGTCTTCGTAGGATAACTAACACCCATTGGAGTGAATTCAAATCGAATGATAAATCAGAGAAGGGACACATCAAAATTTCATCAAAGATGTTATCAGAAAACGCCATTGGTCCTACATCGGGCATGTCCTACGCGCAGACACCACCAATCTCTTTAATGGATACCTACAGGCAAAAGACCAAAAGAAACACTCAGAAGAGCAATACTTAGAGAAAGTAAAATAACCAATATTCATACTAACTATACTATTCAAGAACTGCACAGAATAGCTTTGAACAGACAGAATTGGAGAGATCTGACCTCTGCCCTAACTTCAGCGCAAAAGGAAAATGAATGAATTTATATACCATATATCACTCTGAGTGTAGGTGTATCATGCATTATTAGTATATTCTATATATCCATTTTGAAAATGTAGTCCAAATAAAATGCCTAGGCCTAGCATAGAGATCATTGGTCACCTAAAATAAAACAGACGACAGTGGACACTGTCTGAGCAACAATGTGTTTTGTTAAATTAGATACACTAAATAAAAGTAACGATAATACCTGACTACCAATTACTCATTTTCACAAAATTAAAATCCCACCTGACTGAGTTGGCAATTCAGACCTGACCCTCACCCTGGTATGAATGATTTTTCGAATGAACGCAACTTCGTAAAAGTAAAAGCAGACGATTAGGACTAATAATTTCAATTTGAATTCGCGCAATAGTATCATTGATCTGAAGAGTTTAGACTTCTTGGAAAACTATGCACAGTACCAAAGTTCACACAGAGTTTTAATTAATTTTGGCTTCTTCAATAACTGTGAAGAGTAAGTTGTCATACATAATTAATGATTTCGACATTGTTCATTGATCTGTTGATCGTGTTTGTGTGCTGTGTTTACATTCGGACACGGACCAAAATTGTAACCGGAACCTCGGTGTCGAAATACAAATCCGTTAAATTATCCCTCATTAAAAAAAATAAGCTGGAAATATTTCCTGAAACAAATAGCATTTTTTTTTTGGTTTGCATGCTTTCCTAGAACAAATGCTGCAAAGTTTTTTTCAGAAAAGGAAATGCGATATGAGCATGTGCTTCTTTCTTCATCATGTGTTGGGAAGCAAGTCTACAAGAAGTGTTTGACTGCCTTAGAGCTGATTCCACTGAGGCTTAGGCCCTATGCACAAATATGTTTTGCTGATCTTGTATTAGAAGTAGCCGATGTGTTGTGACACAGGCTGTTACGTCATGTGCGTAGCAGGAAAAGATACTTTAATTGAGCAATAACTTGGAGCTCAAAATATAACAAGTATAAGCTTCTATTTCTTCTTTCGTTCACTTGAAACATGTCTATATCTGTAATTCTGTATTCTGAATAAAACTAATTGTCTTGTGTAGTTCATACAGTGGCCCATAGAGCTTTCATTTCGGTGTTGTTTTCTCTGGCCAATATGTCTGCCTCGGCGTTTCATACTCAGAACACTCTTGAAGTATATGTTTGGCACTCTGTGCTGCCTGTCCACATGGCCGTGTTACCAGTCTTGAACTTTGTATACATGTGATTGCAGAGTCGATTGTTCCCGTTCTGAGGTGTAGAATTACAATTTGCTCTGATCTGTTCATAATGTGATAGTCATCTTATGTTGGTGTTTGTAGCTGTCTTCTTGACTTGATCATCTGTGTGTGTGTGTGATGGTAGGTGATTAGCATAAGGCAGGCAAAAACAAAATTCCAAAAATGAAAAATATATTGTGTAATATGACCTTGTAATTAGAAGTGAGAGAGTTCTATAATTCCTATACTAACATATGGATGCGAGTCTTGGACAATAAACAAACTGGAAAGTTGGAAATCAGAGGCAATAGAGATGTTGTTCTACAGAAGAATGCTGAGAATACCATGGGCTGCCAGAAAAACTAATGTGGAAGTGTTGAAAGAGCCAAATATGAAACGGACACTAATTAATACATTGGCCACTTCATGAGAAAGGGAGATTTGGAAAACATAGCCACAACAGGCAAGACTGAAGGCAACATAGACAGAGGGTGACAACGAGAGAAAATATTAGACTTTTTGACAACCTGGCACGGAAGAGAAACAATAACCATCTTGATACATAATACTGGAGATAGAGAGCTGTGGAGAGCATGATCGCCTACGCCAGCCGACATGGCACTTGATTATTAGAGGATTGGTACATCTGGTTGGCTTCGGCAGCATCTGCCTTAGCCAGAAGGTCTACTTTTTCATTTCCTGGTATTCCACAGTGAGAGGGTATCCAATGCATAGTTATCCTATACTGGTAAGACAGTTTATTCATAGTTTTTTCCCCGCCGAACACGGATGTATCAGGCCGTTGGCGTAAATAAAACGGCACCACAACGCATTTCCATTCTCTGGGCTACATCCTGCTGGAAATCTAGTAGGACCATGGTCCTTGTACAAGGGAGATCCTCCAGCGGGAGTTTGAGAATGAACGCTGAAGAAGAAGAAGAAGAATTCATAGTTTTTGTAAGTCTGTTAATTTTCTAGACTGGAGAACCTGAAGCACTGATTCTTGATTAGAAACTGGCCTCACAGCACATGGGGCATTTCCATAAGTGCTTCGCCCTCTGTTCCAGCAGCCATCCAACACAATGGTGTTTCGAGTCTAGTGCCACCGAAACAGACGTCGACATCAGGGCACAACTCTGGCCCTTGCGACATATTTCTTTGTTGTTCTGTCCACCCACGCCGTGTCCGTAACTAGTTCAAGCACAGCGTCTGCCTGCCGGAACAACGAGGTAACTGTTAGTTAGTTAGTTAGTTAGTTGTCGGATCATCATCACTGCAAACTGGACACATCCATAGTTGCTCCGATCTCTCCTTGAGTGTATCCGCCATCACACTTCTGCTGACAGTACCGGTCCTATGCTGGTTGACCATCATTCTTCTGCGCCCTCCAAAATGTTCACCTCTAGCAACACCACATCTCAATCCCTGATCTTTAATCCTAGCCATTGAAAAGGAATCATCATCCACATTCGTCTCACTCTCGCGTGTTATATCTCTTAAGGAGTTCAAAACGTCAGCGTGATCCATTGCCCCATCGCCCTTTGCCACAATCGCACACGATGCTAGTTGATCCGCTCTTTCATTGCCTCGAACGCCCACATGTCCCGGCACGAAAATAAATGTAACCGCTTTCAAGCTCGCATTTCTCAAGGCCTCAATCCACTGTTCGTGAACGAGACCCACTTGTACCTTCTTAATCATACTCATAGAGTCACTCAAGATGCAGACCTGCGTTACTTTCTGTGTGCGTAGCCACTCAAATGCCTTGGTCACCGCCATAGTCTCTATGGTCATACTACTCGTAGTGACCGCAAAGGCACCACTTTCCTCCTTGATCGTTTTACCTGCGCACTGAGCCGTACAGGCCCAAGCACTGCGAACATGCCTAATTACAGATCCATCAGTGTATATAATCACTGTTATCGTAACTGTTATCGAAGGTTACGACTACGGGATTATATAGATGACGTTCCATGAAGCTTCTATAAGAAGATAACCTCAATATAAAGGCATGCCATCTACTAAGGATATGATGCTTGAGTGATAAGAAGTAGCTATAGATGGCAACCTTCACAACGTACCGACTATATTGTTTACTTTCGAAACACGATCTGGGATTGTGACGAGATAACTTGCCCAATAATATAAATGATACACATTAGATCTGTTTCTATGTAAATGTGACCGGATGATTAAAAAAAAACGGCACAGTTAAATATATATATTAATATATATATATACGCCTGCACCTCCATTCTTCACTGCATTCTGTGCTGACCCATCTGTGTATACTCTGACCCATATGTCTTGTGGATATTCATCGTTCAGGAAACTGAGGGTGACGGTCCTTTGCTGCTTTGCTGCACACTGTTCTGTTCGTACTCGCTCAGTATTCCTTTCACATGGGTCTGAATGTATATTGGCATTCCATACCTTTCACTCGAAGGGGTTTGTTGTGGTATATACCTTAAGGGCTGTGAACTTCAGTTAGGTCTGTAAGTTGTCTACGAAGTCGTTTAGCTTGGTGAATAACGCTGCTTCTTTTCAGTCGCCCCATTGCTAGATTTTAGAATCGTTCCTTTATTGGATGACTTGGCATACACGTAAACTTTTCTGCTTGTATTAGTACCTTTGTGTCTCTGCGTTCGCTAAGTGTTTTCATTCTCCCCATTTTCTGCATATCTACTATGAGTGTTGATTTCATTGCTCCAAGCATTATCCTGTGAACCTGGTTTTGCATTTTATCTAGATCCTGTAATGTGGTGTTTGATGCAGGACACCACGCTGCTTAACCATATCCCAGGTGTGGTCTTATGCCTTGCTGGTATACTTTACGAAGTATATTCCCACTGACTCCCCATGTAGTTTCATTTAGTTTTCTCGGGATAGCTAACTTCCCCCTGGCTTTTGTTGTTGCTTTATTTATGTGTTGCTTCCATGTCAGCTTATCATCTAAAGTAACTCTGAGGTATGTAGGATGGTTGTCTTCTTTCAAAAGCTCTTCGTCTATCTTGACAGCACCAACTTTTTGTTTTGGTGAGAGGGTAAAGAGTGTAGTGCTGCACTTATCTGTATTAAGACTGACGTACCATCTATCTGCCATAAGGTTACAAGTAGAAGCAACCAAATTTACATTATACAATTCAACAATATGCATGCTAAAATAATGCTGATACTATTTCTTCTAAACAGCTTTTGATAAAATAAAAAAAAACCCATTGTTCTCTTAACTGTGTTTGCAGAATGCAGGCTTATAATCAAATGTATGTTTTAATAATTATTTTTTGCAAGTCTTATGATACGAATTTATACGTTTTAATACGAATTTTTTGCTGGTTTTATCAATGATTATTTGCACGTTTTAATACTATTTTTTTTGCTGGTTTTATCAATGATTATTTGCACGTTTTAATAATCATATTGTGCAGGCTTTATTAATGATTAATGAATGCATATTTAAATACCAGGTAGTTTCAATGGGTTATTGAAAAAAACAACAACACCAGAAGATGACAATTTATATTCGACCCTAGTCCATTCAACTGACACCAATTCGCCTCGCAACTTGAATTAACGTGTTTACTTAGTCAATGTGCATCCAACCCACATTCCCCCATAATGTATATAAAAACACCATAAACCATTCAATTTGCGCAGAGATAAGGACTATTACAAAAATTAATGAATTAACGTCTTAATTTAAGTTGCGAGGTGACTTATTGACAACTGAATGGGGCAGGATCAAAGCTCGTCTGCAACTTTCTGAATACGATCTGGGGAAATTATAATACGATTTCCTACTGCTCATAACTGCATTTCGGGCAGATTATCACTCAGTATTCCAAAGCAGATACAACAGGTATGAATGCTACGGTTCCTGTAGCTCGTTGGTTAGAAGTATCTTTCATTTTTTCCCCGCCGGCGTCCATTTTTGCTAATGCTACATTTAAATACGAATTTAACAAATTCCATTACTCTCATCCAACCAGCGTTACCGCCGCTTGGGTTTTTTCCCCAAGTTCTTGGCGTTTTCGATCAGACCTTGGGTTATTTTCTTTAAAACTTGTTTTTTCCCCTCCATATATATATATATATATATATATATATATATATATATATATATATATATATATATATATATATATATATATATATATATATATATATATATATATATATGAACTTGGCTTATCTGATTTTTTTGTTCTCTGAACTTGGGACTTTTCAAAATGCTGGGTGGTAACGCTGCATCCAACATGCGCACGTGAAGAAGTTTCAGGATGCCCTCTTTATCCATTATCGACATTCCATCAACATATGCATTGGATGCAATATTGTCTGCTTTCTCATGTCCGCGAACACCTTAACATCCTGGACATGAAGGCAATATGATGCTCGAGTGATTAGAAGTAGCTATAGATGGCAACCTTCACAACGTACCGACTATATTGTTTCTTTTCGAAACACGATCTGGGATTTTGACGAGATAACTTGCCCAATAATATAAATGATACACATTAGATCCGTTTCTATGTAAATTTGACCTGATGATTCCAAAAACAGCACAGATTTTTAATCTACCAGATTAGGTTTTTTATATATAATTCTGTTTGCGTTTGTTCTCAAACTTTCACCGGACTCTTCTCTCTCTCTCTCTCTCTCTCTCTCTCTCTCTCTCTCTCGCTCTCACCCTTATAGCTGGACAAAGATCTTACTAGATTTTCAGTAGGATGTAGGTAGACAAAAAGGAAATACTTTGCGCCACCTTTTAGTACAAAAAATAGAGTCAACGTCAGGATACATCCAACTTCGGTATTGGTAACTAATACATTCAGTGTTTTTACCACTTCCAAAGAACGATGGGCAACTGTACCCATATTTCTAGTAGACCAGACTTAGGAGAGAACTCGTTTTCACACTTAAGCTGGTCACCAAGATGAATGCCAACTACGATCATGCATTCTTGATATTTTTATCCTTGCCTTGCTACACAGTCACTCCTCCCTCACATAGGCCTATACAAAGATTTGTGCACTAAAATATATCACTTCACATACCATAACTATTGATTGTTATGAAATGTTTAGCCAAGTCGAGCAATAACAGTGATACAAATTGATAAGATCGAAGCAGAGACAAGAGAAATCAATACAAATAAATCAGACAAAAATAATGCAGGTGTTAATTGTAAAGTTTAATATTAATGATGGTCATACAGAAATCACATATTTATAATAGCGTAAACCATAAGGGAAATCATAAATTCATTCTCCCGTGCTATCGTCGCTATCTCCCAGCGATCTATTCATAATTCTGGGTCCTCATAAATAACAAAATGGGGGGTAAGGTATATTCAACAATTGATAGCCTACATCAGTGTTTACCAACGTGGGTCCCATGCCCCACGGGAGAGGGGGGAAATTTGATTATCAGGGGGCAATTTGAACAAGTTGTAATCAGGCTTCATTTAGGGAATAGGCCAATATCTTCCGCCTCAGAACAGGGCACAACTAAACATCCACTTTAATACTCTAAGACTGGTCCAATTACCACTGTGTCCATGTGGGCAGGCAGCATACATCCTCCATATGTGTGTATCTGTATGCATATGTATGCTGCATCTTCCATAATTTTGTATCCAGAAATGCATATACTGCAACCAATTGGCGGTATGACTGTTGGTCTATATTTGACCGCAGGATACATATAATTTAATAATTTTTAAAAAAATGGCCAAATCTAATGAATGGCCAAATCTAAATTTAAAAAAATGGCTAAATCAAATATAATGTTTATAAAGGAAAAAAATGAGGTCGCCGGGGAAGTACATCTGCCACTACAACTTCTAACAATCTTCAGCTCTGCTATAATTATGCACGTGTTAACAAATATGCAAATGATATAAATGCACATTTTTAGTTAGTATGCAATAATAATTCTTACTTTTTTGTGGTAAAAGGTTCTACCTATTTTGTGGAAAGTGAAACAAAATTGAAGAAAACGAGTAGACAAATCTGTATTTTTTTTTCTTTTTCTAATGATTATTTCCCTTGGTTATAATTATCTTTCGGAGAGTAAATGTTTATTTTTTTTATTTAGTTAAAGACAAGGAAAGGGGTATATTTATTTAGGGTGTGTGGGTTGTATGTGTGGGATTGATTTTGGAGGGTTGTATGGGGGACAGATTTTGGAGGGTTGTATGCATGAAAAAATACTGGGGTTAGAGATTAGGCAGGTTGCCAGTATCCGCTCATTTTATGTAGAAGGCGCAAAAATGTCTGACATTTGTATGTAGCCTAGATCACCACATGAATTCGACATGTAATTTTCCATGTGCTGTCATAGTGTTCTGTGGTGCATCTTGTTCCTCCACTTGACACTTCCCTATATTCGTTCAACTGTTTGCGTGTGGGACCTCGTATATGGATCTACAAAGCCGGCGTTTTCAATATCCGTCATTTGGTATTCTCTCCAACAGTCGCCGATATAGTGCATCCAGGCTCCACATTCTGAACTATTGCCCACAGTATGTTGTTAGCGATTCTGTTCTCCACCGGAAGCAGGAAGACCCGTGTCTAACGACACAGACCTCAAAATATCCACTTCTCGTGAATAAACCTCGACCCATGTTCGTCTATCGCTTGGTGAAGTTCTTGTGACAGTTGTGTTATGCGGCACACAAACTCCTCATGCATAAAAACATTCCACTTCACCACTGCATTCTTGCCCATCTACAGTTCTCGTGCGCACCACGGGAGCAGTCATCACAAATGCAACATGCGTACTACATCTTTATCGCTCGTAGGTAAGCAAAAAATACCAACGGTAGCCATTTTGTTATTTTGTATCTAGGACTAAGTCGGCAGCCAGTAACGTCACAAAATTACACCATTTCTAATCGGTGCAGATTTTATAAAAAGTGCGAAGGTAAAAATATTTAACGGTATTTACAAATTGTACCCATTTAACTTAACGAAACAATTTGTAGAAAAATGTATATATTTGTTTCGTGCTTATATTCACGGACATTTAGATATACAAAAGGACTGACAGTGGGCGTCACCGTGAGGAAAAATTATCAATGGTCATTAACAAAATTTCCAAAATTGTGATTATGCAAAATTTTGTTATTTATCATTGAATATTTTTCCTTTATAGTATTTACCAGGTCCTTCTCCATAATAGTTTTGCATGCTGGTCTTGGTTAATGAGTGTTATTATGTATCACTGTGCGTGTACTGTGTGATAAACTGTACACATTCAAATGAAAGTCGAATATACCTTGGTATAAGTGACACAGCGTGAGATTGCGGACACGACTATACGAGAGAAAAGACAAAACACTGATGCCGGGAAACAACCCAACAATGGAAATGTGAGGGCTGGAGTAACACATATCAAGTAATATAATACATGGAAATATGTATTTTTGGCATAAACAAAATATACTAGCAACAAAACATAACGAGAGAATTTACATTGGTAACATTTACTTATACATACTTTTCGTTTTCTTTGTTGTTGTTGCTATTATTAAGGACTTATTTTCTAGCTATTCTAGTGAGATTTAGTTCAGGATGGAAAATCCCGAAGGAAATACAACAATGTTTATTGATAACCGTCCATTACTGTGATTCCGTAGCTAGTCCCTGCTAATAAACGTATATTTAGATGTCCATGGATAATTACACTTGTAGTTTTAATTTTTTTTAAATAGATGCCTCATTTTTCTGCTGACAGGTTTATTGTATGCATGTTTCAAGGAAGACAACAATAAAGACAGACTAATGTCGATTTATTTGTTTTGATGTTAAGACCTGGACAAATTTTTCGTAGTAGATACGACCATCTCCATCCCTGTCTGCTTCTTTAATCATTCCATCCGCTTCTTCTTCTGTCATCCGCTCACCTAAATTTCTGGAGATGTAACGCAGATCTTGTACTGAGATATAGCCATGGTGCTCTTTGTCAAATATCCTGGGAAAAAATGATATTCCATAAAAATAAAAATATAATTGTTTATATACGAGTTTAATATAATTGTTATAATGTAACTGTACGAGTTTAATATAATTGTTATAATGTAACAATATGAGTTTAATATAATTGTTATAATGTAACTATACGAGTTTAATATAATTGTTATAATGTAACAATACGAGTTTAATATAATTGTTATAATGTAACTATACGAGTTTAATATAATTGTTATAATGTAACTATACGAGTTTAATATAATTGTTATAATGTAACTATACGAGTTTAATATAATTGTTATAATGTAACAATATGAGTTTAATATAATTGTTATAATGTAACTATACGAGTTTAATATAATTGTTATAATGTAACAGAGTCCTCATCGAGACCAAATCCTTGAAATGTAAATGGGGCTTAGCCACGACCGATCAGCAATAGAAGACCTGTGCTCTGAATTAATTAGGCCTTCATTCGTTACTTTTCTTGATTATTCCCGTGTTTCTGGTTGGTCAATTTTTATATACTTGGAATCGCATGCCAAAAATAGCCAAGGTTACTACAAGTTTATAAATAGTAACCAATGGAATGCGTGACAATAATAAAAAACGTACATAATGAAGACCTGTTTACTTTTTGCAGTGAGGTCTTATAGTATTGTCAATGGTCATGGTTTAATCCAGCAAACAGAGACTTGAAACTAAGGTTGGTCAGGCCATTGCTTACAACGAGCAGGACCACAGTCAGGTCTAAGCAATCACTGGTGCTGCAGTCGGAGATACCAGGCCGAGAGGGGCACCAATAACCACGGTATCACGCGACACAGCTATAGGTCCCTTGGGTAACCTTTGGGTCACCACACACTTGGGTAACGTCTGGGTTACCACACATATGGGTAATCTCTGGGTTACCACACACTTGGGTAATCTCCGCCTCACCGCACAATTGGGTAATTTCTGGGTCGCCACACACTTGGGTAACATCCGGGTCACCAAACACTTGGGTAACCTCAGAGTCACCACACACTTGGCTCACCACACATTTGAGTAACCTCTGGGTCACCACACACTTGGGTAACCTCTGGGTCACCACACACTTGGATAACCTCTGGGTCACTACATACTTGGTTAACCTCCGGGTCACCACACACTTGGGTAACCTCAGAGTCATTTAAACATATTAATCTATTGTGTCAGAGCCAGTGAAATATGTTAATCTGTTGTGTGAGACCAACTGAAACTAGTATAGACAATTTTTCATGCTCTACTTGGCCTATAATCTGGCATTGTAAATCTGATCCCTAGCTTAATTATGTTACAAAAATGTTCCACAACCTCCACATATTTTTTGTGATAAAAGAATACAAAAATATATGTTTTCATTCATATTTTTGGAAAAACGTTTCAAATGCAAGCAATTTAATTGGTGAAAAAAAGTATTGTTGAAATCAACCTCTATCAAGCCCCTCCCCCCTTTCTCCTCTTACATTGTCAAGAACTGTCAAACCTTTTCATAGCTCCGCCCTAAATTGTTGGCTAAATTTATGTTAAGCCCCAAAGATTGCAGCTCACTGGCACCAGAAGAAGACATAAGAATTGTTTGGAGACACTATGAGATGAAGCGCATGTGACAACAGAGATGTGGAGAGTAAGAGATGCATGGGAAGACCATGAGAGAAAATGCTGGACATCCTGGCATTATGACATGAGAGAAAATCGATATTAGAAATTAATGTCAGTGCACTAGACAGAATCTGTGGACATGTGATAACTAACATCACATGACATGGACTGTCAGATCAGAAAACTAATCTATCTATTGTCTTTTCTCTGCTTATGCTGTGAGCTTCGCAGGTTTGCATGACTATCGGTTTTAGGGCTACTGCCCGTTTGGTAGCTTGATACGCAGTAATACTGTGCCGTGTCAGAACGTTAGTACTCCTTCAATCCACCTTCTTCTTGGTCTTCCTCTGTATCTTGCTGCTTCCATGTTGATATTGTATGCTCTTGCCGCTGGCCAATAAGGGTTCATTCTCATTAGGTGGCCAAACCACTTCAATCTATGTTTTTCAATATCTTTGACCACTGATGTTGTTCCAACAGTTCTTGTAATCTCCTCATTTCTCACATGCTCTCTTCTTGTTCTGTTTGCTGCTTTTCTTTGGCATCTCATTTCGCATGTAGTACGCTTTCTCTCTTGTGCTTTCTCTAGTGTCCATGTCTGACATTGAAAACATAATGTTGGGATAAATATTGTATGTATGATTTGCCTTTTGGTTTCCATCGGGATAGTTGTGTGTTTCAAAATTGGTGTAAGTCCATAATTTACATAGTTGGCTTTTTAATTCTTGCCTCGAGTTCTCTGTGCATTCTTCCATCGGCTGTACAAATGCTCCCTAGATATTAAATTCCTTGACTTTTTTCAGTAATTGATCATTATTTTTATGTTGATTGTATTGGGTATTCTGCCTATAGACGTTATTTTGTGTGTGTGTGTTGATCTTCATGTTGAGATTGAAGCAGTTTTCGTTGAGTAGGCTTATGTGATCTTGCAGCTCTTCAATGGAACTTTGGAGTAGGCATTGATCGTCAGAAAAGAGTAGTTCCGTTATGCCATTTGGATGTCAAGCTTCAGGTGGTGTTTCTACTCTTATGTGATATTTGGAGAAGATTTCTGTGAACACTCAAATGCCCTACATGTTTTCTGGATGTCGTAGATTCATCCTTGAATGAATGCTTAAAATATCAAACTAATGACATAATATAATCTCCATTAATTCCCATAAATGATCAATTTCGTATACTTATTTTTCTTCTTCGACATTCGTTTTCAAAATCATGCAGATTAGATGATGGTTGTACAGAGAACTTAATAAACTTTGTCATGCTTTACAGCTTGTCTACGATATCCGTTCCTTTCAGCTTGACACATCCGACTTTAGCGTACTACCAAATCATTTTAACCCTCTATGGGATAGAGCCGCCAACTCAACTACCAACAACCTCCTTAGTGGCCTCTTACAACGCACATGGCAGGTAACAGCTTCACTATTGTTTGCCGCTGTTTTTAGTCCTTCACAACTCACGGACATTATAGCTATTAACAAACAAACCAACCAGATAGCCAATAAACTAATCAAGCAATCAGCCGCCGAATCGATTAACTAATAAATCAACCGACTAACCAATCGTCAAACAGACTAATTACCCATCAACTAGCCAGAAAAACCAACCAAGCGGTCAACCGAAACAAACAATCTAATCAATCAACCACCCTCCAACCAGTCAACCATTCAATCAGCCAAATAACTAAATAACTAACCAAACAAATCAACCAACGATATAACAAACCAACTAACCATCTAACCAACCGACTGACTATGCAATCATCCGATAAACCGACTAACTAACCAAGCAACGATTCTAACTAACTAACCAATTAACTAACTGACTGACTAACCGACCACTCACCCAACCACCACCAAACTTAACCAACCATCAAACCAACCAACCATCCAATATGTATATGTGTGTAAACAAACCTGAAAGCAGCAAGGAGTTCTTCTGCTTCTTCTTCTTGAGTCTTTATTCCTCTCTTGGCTATAAAATCCGAGAACTCTCGGAAAGTGATCTTTCCATTTCCTGTTTACAGATAATAATAATAATAATAATAATAATAATAATAATAATAATAATAATAATAATAACAATGAAAATATCAATTTTATCTTTCCTTTTCCTGTTTACAGATAATAATAATATCGGTTTTATCTTTCCATTTCTTGATTACAGATAATAATAATATCGATGTTATCTTTCCATTTCTCGCTTTCGTATAATAATAAATATCAATTTTCCTATCTTACACAGAAAAAAAAAATGTGGACACTTTACAAAAACACTGGGAACTCTATTTTAGTATTGACTATGTCCTGCATTCATTCATTTTCCTTATGCGCTGAAGTTAGCGCATAGGGCAGAGGTCAGATCTCTCCAATTCTGTCTGTTCAAAGCTATTCTGTGCAGTTCTTGAATAGTATGGATATTGGTTGTTTTACTTTCTTTAAGTATTTTACACAAATCGGTCTGGACTTTATGATGTTAGTTGATTAATCCAACGATCGACGGAATGACCCGGACTTGATTAGAGAAACACCCTCCATCAACGGACGCCACTACCGGATGTCTCCTGTTCTGCATATATTACTTCAAATCTTTGAGCATGAATACAGCAAACATTCTTGAGATTGTCAGGAACAGTTGCGATTGGAAATATACTTTGAACATCAGACTAGGACTTTCCTATGTTCCCGAGACACGAAAGGGGAGCGACGAGCAGCAACTTTGACACTTACCATGCATGCTATAAGAGGCAACTAAGGAGAGATGGGGAAGTTGAACATCCCTCATAGGTAAAACAAGTCATGTTGAAGTAGGACATGTCAGATAACAGGGTCCCATATATCGCAGCCAAAATGTAAACCATAATGCAACAACTTTTTTTTATCTGGACTACTTCCTGCTAACCAGCAGGAGTTTGAGAATTAACTCATAAGAAGAAGAAGAAAGACTGAGAACTAGTGATGTCAGACTAAGGCAATTCGCTGACATAGAGTATATAGGAAAAGCTGTATTCTTACTTAACCTATCAATCAATCAATCAATCAATCAATCAATCAATCAATCAATCAATCAATCAATCAATCAATAAACCCGTAACCCTTCAGGGTCGTAGGGGTACCACATTGGATGCCTCAGCACACAGAGTCCTCCTGCGAATTCTATCCTCAGCGATGCGGATGAGTGTGAAAATATCTTGCCCTGTCCATTCCTTGATGTCTGTCCATGCCTTTATTTTACCTCCTCTGCTTCTTCCACCCTCGACAGTTCCCTGCAGTATTGTTTTTGACAAGGAATCGTGCCTGCATACATGTCCGAACCATGCTAGTTTTCGTCGTTTCACTATTGAAAGCAATGGCTCCTGTACACCTGCACACATCTCTACTTTATTTCTTACGTACACATTGGTCTTATGTTCCCTATAGGAAATTCGTAGAATTCGTCTATATTGGCAGACGAATCACGCTAGCATTGATTCCCGAATATGTAGTAATTCACTGGCTTCGCATATGAGTGGTCCTGGGTTCATTCCCCAGTTGAGGCGGAAATGTTTTCAGATCGCAACGGCTCCCAGGTCGACCCAGCCTTAAATGGGTACCGGATGAATCCGTGAAGTAAAGACTGCGAGGGAGAGGAGATGGCTACCGCCCTCATTTGCAGAGCCTGTGAAATGTGAGATCGCTAACATCTCACACCCCTACGTCATTAATAAATGCTATGGGTTACTTTACTTTTTTTTACTATGTAGTAATTGAAGGACATGAGTTGGCAGATGTTTACAAAAGGGGGGGGGGGTCAAAATTGGCAAAAACTTGTTGAAATTATTAATAGACAACTCCATAGTTGTAGCTCACCGTTTCTATCCATCTCTTTGCTCATTTCCGAGAGTTCTTCGTTGGTGGGGTTCTGACCCAGACATCTCAGCACTGATGCCAACTGATCAGATGAAATGTTGCCATCTCTGTTCCTGTCGAACAATTTAAAGCTGTCCGCTAATTCTGTAAAATATTTATTTATGATATTGTTAATAAACGTAAATTATAATCATGATTAAAAAAAAAACACCCAGATTTTTGAATACGTTATATAGAACCTATGATGAGAAAGTTGTGTTGAAATAAGAACTCACTATAGCGCAGTACTGATATTTAGAATGAAATGGAAGATACCAATATTTGTACGATTGATATTTGTATACTACTGACATAATACAGCAACATTTTATCGAAGTATGTTCACTCAATGTACTAGTATAGATCAGACGTTAGCGTTGGCATTTGGGACGTGTAGGGGTCACGGAGACGTCGGGGGGGGGGGGTTGTACGGAGAAACAAAATTGAAATTGGAGGCCTCAGACCCACCCACGGGGACACAGGAAAGTGACCAACGATCAACCAGAATTTTGATGCTGGGGAACTATAATTTATCTAAAACTAGTCACATATGACAATCTACTAAGAATAAGAACAGAAAAATGGTGGTATTGAAAGAAGAAGTGTCAGGATTAACTTAACAAGATGAACGTATACGGCATGCGGTAATACAGGGCACATGTAAGTGAAATTGAAAATATATAAATTGATGTATTTCCAATAGTAAAAACGAGATACTAACAAAGGAACATAAGAAATGATGGTATTTCGACCAAAACATTTTATAAGAACTAAGAACAACAAAAATACAAACAAAGGAACATAATGACTTTCAACGTTTCGACTAGAAGCATTTTATGAGAAATAAAAACAACGAACATGTATACCAACAACGACACATAAAGATTGACGACATTCAGACTAAAAAGCATTTTATTACTAAAACAACGAACAAACATATTAACAATGAAACGTAAGGATAGGCGACGTTTCGACTATAAAGTATTTTATGGGATCAGAAAACAACTAATAAGCATACTAATAACGAAAAGGTAAGGACAGACTACGTTACGACTGAAAAACATTTTATGCGGACTAAACCAACGAACAAACAAAGGTGGACATACATGGTAACAAACAAATGACACGGTGAGTAACAAACCGTGCGAGAAGAAGGGAATGAGGAAAAAGAAAATAGCAAAGAGGAGAGTAAATACAATTAGGGGAAGTATTAATAATATGGAATGGCACATAGAAATAAATATACTTCAATATTTTAAGAGTAAGTTAGATGATGTCAAGTTGAAATATTGCTTACCTTTCATGGTTTGCTCCGAGAGTTGCTGAGGCTGCGGAGAAGAACGTAAGTTGTTGTTTAAATGTTATCAGTGAGATAGCATTACTTGTAAAGAGAGGAACAACTACATCATATCAATTTTTTGATAGCAACTTTTTTTGCAAAAAATTTGCAAAGTGAAAGACAATAAACAAAACAAAATAAGACAAAGGCTATGGAAACCAGGAAAAAAACATCATGCAGATTAAATACACAAATACAAATACATAATAGCAAGGGGTAACAAGTTTAAGTGTTAAAATATAGGGTGTCTATAAGTTAGTTGCACACTTATGTCACACGGATTCGTACTAAATGTAATTCAAAAGACGTTGTGTCATCACCAAGGTAAATGATAGCACAATTATTGTGTAGACACCCGGTATCTAGGCAGTATTTCCAGTGAAGATAGAAGTGTAGACAAAGTGTAGAATCAAAATGAAAAACAAAAAAAATTGCCGCAGTAGCTTATCAGATGTTTCCATCTCTTAAACAACCAATGATCAAGGTCGAAGTAAAACGAGAAATAATAAGTAATCAGTTTTCTACCAACACTCTGTTAGAAATACCAGACGTGGACATTGAGGTTTTCACACAAGAGAAAACTAGAAACACGACAAATGAAAACCTGGAGAAGAAAGACTGTGGTAGTAGCAGATTAAGGAATTTTACGAAATGATGACATGTTAAATAGAATTGGGTTCTAATATGGAACCCATGTCTCCTTGCTTATTTTAAGATTAACTAATCTAAATATTACATCAATAATTAATTTAAATATTCATTTTTAGGGTTAGGGTTAGAGTTATGCTTTAGGGTTAACTATGTTTTATATAACTAAACCTAACCCTAAATAAATTTTAATTAATAAATTTCCAACATAAACTCATTAACACATGCAAGGGAATTAATCAAATAGGGGGACACGGATTCCAAACCAGAACCTAGAATTGTAATTTATATCGTATATGGGGTGCAAAGGAAACGCATTGCTCTAGGCGGACACAGGGTTAGCAGATAACCAAGATCCCAAATGTACCTCCTCGCGGTGCACCCTGGTAACAGAAAACAGCAGCTCGAGCTGATTCCGGCCAAATCATTTGGGGATCGTGTCCGAGAATGTGGATGTAGCAGATGGAAAGAGATTTGACTGCAAAAGTGACAGACAATATCTCCAACATCATTTGCATCACCACATACAGCGACACTGGCGACAAACAGTGACGCCAGTTAGTCCAGTCAGAACATTGGAGAGGCGGCCAATGTAAAAGGCACGTAAAGGTGGATGCATGGCGAGAAACAAATATATGTCATAATGAGTACAATGAAAGGGCAGAGCAGCGCCAGAGGGCAGCGCAAACTGCAAATAGAAAGTGAAAAGTTCATAGGAAAGATGAACTACAAGCTCTGTTAGCTCGAGACGAGCTTCTAGTTACCTGTGATCCTTATAGGCAAAGACCCAGACCCAATCGTGGGCGTTCGGAAAAGCAAGAAGACATAAACCAACTCTAATGTCAAGCCTTCCTAAACCGGAAATATGCTCGCGAAGAGAAAGGGTTCTGTACCCGATGGGCTCAGGCGCTATTGGGACAAGGTCGCTCAGCTCGAGAACGCCTTTCTCTCAAACGAGTGGTGTGAGACTCGAACTTGGGCGAGAGGTTCACGATGTCTGTTAACGACGCCTCGGGTAGGAGGGCGAACGAGCCAGGGTCTAACTCTTCAGGCGAGTTCTTCCTCATGCGGAACCAGGCTCGCGGATGAGAAACGGTTCCGTACCCGATGGACACAGGCAGAGTACGTCCGATTGCACGAGATGCGTTCATAGACGGTGGAACACCTCGTGCCAGATAGACGCGCTCGACAGGCGTCTTGGCGAAGAAACACTACACACCAGCGTGCCCGGCGACAGATAGAGGCTGTCACTGACTAGTGACCAAACCCGAAATAAAGGGATGACGAAAACGGATGTGCTGGACCTCGGACGTCCTGACCACAAGTGGCTAACCGGGGTGCAAATAATCACAGTTCTACTGTGGAACTTGCAGCACAACGTACTTCACGCTCCCCGGCGGAAATCACACGAAATATTCGTTGTGGTTATATGAGAGCGAACGCAGAAGAAGAAGAATATCGTACATCGAATATATCGTATCACAAATATATTGAGAGACAGAAACTATAATGGTTTGGATATCTTATGAGAATGGAAAACCCAACTCCGTGAAAATGCATATAATGAAACACGATCAGGGTATACAACTAGAGAGAAAAAAAACTAACAAATGGATAGAGATTATCAGAGATTTTAAACAAACATGAATAAAACACAACAGAGCACATCTTCACTTCGATCGAAAATGAAAGTTCCCTCTCTTCCTTAACAGCAGGTGTGGACTAATAGTGTCACCATCCACCCGAGAATAGACAAAAGACAATAGATATATTTTAATAGGAGGCTAATTTACAACTCGGAGGTAGTATTTCGCCTCTATTATTGTTTATGGTAAGAGCTCTAGCCAATTTAAACTAACGTCCGCGAGTAAGAGGGCATACACCACCATTAGATGCAATTCTTAAAATTGAATAACTAATACTTAATGTACTAAAAATTTCAGTATTGACTTCTGGAATAATTAGTACAGCGATGTGCTTTTCGTTATTCGTGGACAACGTATCAGCCATTGACTTCAAGGATCATTAGTACAGCGATGTGATGTTCGTTATTCGTGGACAAAGTATCAGCCATTGACTTCAAGGATCATTAGTACGGCGATGTGATGTTCGTTAATCGTGGACAAAGTATCAGCCATTGACTTCAAGGATCATTAGTACGGCGATGTGATGTTCGTTAATCGTGGACAAAGTATCAGCCATTGACTTCAAGGATCATTAGTACAGCGATGTGCTGTTCGTTATTCGCGGACAAAGTGTCGAATGGGATTGCTGCTCACGTATTTTTAATTTCTTGTCTACGGACCTCACTTCCAAATTAGAGTCCAGCAATATAGTACAGCCATTAGGGACCCGCTATATGTAAACAAAATACAATTGTTATATGAAGAAACCATCGGGAAACTCAACTGCATTTCTTTGTTGCAGCCAGTGTCTTTGTTGCAGCCAATGTCTTTGTTGCAGCCAGTGTCTTTGTTGCAGCCAGTGTCTTTGTTGCAGCCAGTGTCTTTGTTGCAGCCAGTGTCTTTGTTGCAGCCAGTGTCTTTATTGCAGCCAGTGTCTTTGTTGCAGCCAGTGTCTTTATTGCAGCCAGTGTCTTTGTTGCAGCCAGTGTCTTTGTTGCAGCCAATGTCTTTGTTGCAGCCAATGTCTTTGTTGCAGCCAGTGTCTATGTTGCAGCCAATGTCTTTGTTGCAGCCAGTGTCTTTGTTGCAGCCAGTGTCTTTGTTGCAGCCAGTGTCTTTATTGCAGCCAGTGTCTTTGTTGCAGCCAATGTCTTTATTGCAGCCAGTGTCTTTGTTGCAGCCAGTGTCTTTGTTGCAGCCAGTGTCTTTGTTGCAGCCAGTGTCTTTGTTGCAGCCAGTGTCTTTGTTGCAGCCAGTGTCTTTATTGCAGCCAGTGTCTTTGTTGCAGCCAGTGTCTTTATTGCAGCCAGTGTCTTTGTTGCAGCCAGTGTCTTTGTTGCAGCCAGTGTCTTTGTTGCAGCCAGTGTCTTTATTGCAGTCAGTGTCTTTGTTGCAGCCAGTGTCTTTGTTGCAGCCAGTGTCTTTGTTGCAGCCAGTGTCTTTATTGCAGCCAGTGTCTTTGTTGCAGCCAGTGTCTTTATTGCAGCCAGTGTCTTTGTTGCAGCCAGTGTCTTTGTTGCAGCCAGTGTCTTTGTTGCAGCCAGTGTTTTTGTTGCAGCCAGTGTCTTTGAACATTTTAATTCAGATAAGATTTCACGTCTCCATTGAAGTGTATACCCTCTTTGATAGATGTCACGTCCCCATGGAAGTGTATACCCTCTTTGATAGATTTCACTTCCCCATGGAAGTGTATACCCTCTTTGATAGATTTCACGTCTCCATTAAAGTGTATACCCTCTTTGATATATTTCACTTCCCCATGGATACCCTCTTTCTCTTTATCCGTATATGCCTCATCAATTATTTAGTCCTATGGACATCGGGAATAATGCTTCAAAAGTGACTCTATTAAATTTTTTCTTTAATTGTCTGAGAGATTTACTGAAGTGGAGATTTAAGCACCTATGGAAATGTCCAGTCAGCACACAGTATATACAAAAGTGACGTATGAACATTCCGTGAAAAAAAATTGTATCACTCTAGGAGGATGATTTCTACTGAGTCTACAGGTCACAGTGTCAAAGGAATCACTTTGTGTATATTTTGTGTCGGCAACCAATGAAATTCACCAGAAAAGTAAAATAGCATCACTTTTTAAGGATGGTGCACAGGACTGTATAATCGACGAGAAACTCGGTATATACTTCAATATTATACTCTACACCAGTGTTTCCAACCTTTCTTTCACAATACCGCACCTAAGTATATCACTCAAATTCGGATGCACCACCAACCCCCTATGTAATATATATATATATATATATTCACAAAGTGTATTATCCCCCCTCTTACTTGAATTACCCCCCCCCCCTGAACAATCAAATTATCCCTCCCTAAGCAATCAAATTGCCTTCCCCCCCCTGTGGGGCGTGGGCCCCACGTTGGGAAACACTGTTCTAGACAATAACATAGCCACAAACGGCCATGACACATAGACATAGTGACTATAAAGCCAGAGGCAGACCAGGTAAAAGATGGATCACAGAAATAATAGAAGCCAAAGGAACAAGCTTACAAACAGCACACAGGAAGGCTATCTCCAGAGAACTCTTCTACCCCTGACACCGCAAGGCAAACAAGCTAAACAAGCTATAGCTTAGGGTCCCCACTTTCTTGCGGCCCCCAAAATATTTCAATTTCACTATCTATATATTCTTAAACGTTAAAGGGCCCCATATCTCAAATAGTTTGGGGTCCCATATCTCAAATAGCTTAGGGCCCCATATCTCAAATAGCTTAGGGCCCCATATCTCAAATAGCTTAGGGCCCCATATCTCAAATAGCGTAGGGCCCCATATCTCAAATAGCTTAGGGCCCTATCAAGTCTAAATCCGGCGCTGTAGATATATAGATAGATAGATAAATATAGATAGATAGATAGATAGATAGATAGATAGATAGATATAGATAGATAGATGGATGGATAGATAGATAGATAAATATAGATAGATAGATAGATAGATAGATAGATAGATAGATAGATAGATAGATAGATGGATGGATGGATGGATGGATGGATAGATAGATAGATAGATAGATAGATAGATAGATAGATAGATAGATAGATAGATAGATAGATAGATAGATAGATAGATAGATAGATAGATAGATAGATAGATAGACAGAATAACATAAAAATAAACAACTTATCTTGTATCAAATATTATCCATAAAGAATATAGATACACGGATATATCAAATGTTTTATACATGTTCAATAACGCTATTTTTAATAACACATCTTGTGAAATACTCACCATGATACCGACTGAATATTTTCAGAACTTCCCCAAAAATAAATTTGAACACCTTCTATGTTGAGAATGCCCAAACTCTCCGTACTATCACAACTTATGTCCTTAAAAATCTGGCATAAAATTACTACGAATATCAGTGTTTCTCAGCCTTGAAAAATATTGGACTCTGTCAAGAATCTGACCTATTTTTACAATTATGTTTCCGTAGCGACAAGGCTACAGTTCTCCAGTTTTGGAACCACTTTATTAAACGTTTTAGTCAAACATGTAGATATAGTACTATTTCTTAATCAGTAACAGGCATGTTTTGGATATATTTGATCCATCTCCCCGTGTTTGATTATCTGTCAAGAGTCACAATCCAACCAGACGAGAACTAAGTACATGAAATAATGTTCGTGTATGTGTCCTGGTCTGATCAAGCTACCAGTATAACAAGAGTAAATAGCAACGACCAGTACTGTTAAATGCTGCAGGTTGTATGCCTGGGAGACGAGGGCAATGAAGTCTTTCACTGGCGACAAACACAGGAGATTGATTTTTGTGAATCAGGGTTATTTAGCTATTTTACGGCGAGAGTGAAAACATTATACAAGTAAATAGAATAGTCAATGAATCGATCAATCAATCAATCAATCAATCAATCAATCAATCAATCAATCAATCAATCAATCAATCAATTAATCAATCAATCAATCAATCAATCAATCAGTTAGTTAATTAGTCAATCAATTAATCAATCAATCAGAAATACATCTAAATCAGGCAGTCAATATAAAATCAATTACTCAGTATTCTGTAAATTAGTAATCAATCAACTAGAAATAATATGCAAGAAATAAATCAATCAATCAAGTGCCATGCCGAATGGCGTAGGTGATCATGTTTCTCCACGACTCCCTGTCTCTTGTGTTGTCAATAAGCTCGGTTGGTGAGCTCATTGTTGGTAAACAATTCATAGTCAATTAATCACTCAATAATCAATCGATTAATAATCAATCACCCAATAACCAGTACATGATTTATTGATGTAACAGATTTATAATACATACATATTCAACCAATCAATAATCCACTTAGTCAATAATCAACATGCCAATATTCAACAAATCAATAAACAGACAATCAATAAACAATCAATAAATCATAAATTAATCAACGTTTCTATTTTTCCTTTTGCCTGTCTATCTGACTATCTGGTTGTCTGTATGTTTGTATGTGTGTATGTTAGTATATTTTTCTTTTTGAATTACTTTATGGTCCCATATATATACACAACATAAATGATTTATACACAACATAAATGATTTATACACAACATAAATGATTTATACACAACATAAATGATTTATACACAACATAAATGATTTATACACAACATAAACGATTTATACACAACATAAATGATTTATACACAACATAAATGATTTATACACAACATAAATGATTTATACACAACATAAATGATATGCGCATAACATACATGTGTACACATCTATAAATAATATGTACGCTCATAAATTATAATGTGCATAATATTCACGACACAGCTATTTTGATAAAATGATTAAAAGCTCATTTCAGGAAACTACTATCAAACGATACGAAACTATAATCGATCTCACGTCGTTGCTAAGGGTTGTATCTAATGTAAACAATGCGGGTCGATATAATCTCCACCCAACTGTTCTGTTAAGTTTCTATATGGAACACTTTTAAAAAGGCTATCGTCTCATTGATTTAACATAAGTACTAATATTTACTTTCTTACGAATGCGTATTAAAAAGAGAAGTGAACTCATTTAACTTAAAACTTGTATAGCTAACTGTCAAGTAAGAAGAGGCATATTGATAGAAATTATTTGTCGTAATAAAGGATAAAGAAAGTAATTAAATAAAGGGCGCATAAAATTAAATTTAAAGCAGCAATAACAGAGACAGGTATATTTAGGGTACATTTGTAGGGTACAAAAATAGACATTTGTTGTTTTTTTTAGACTAGAAAAGGAGGAAACTTTTCAAGATTAGGAGGGGAAAAACAGAGAACCCATTAATTTCACTATTGTAATACATTTATTTATACGTTTGATGTAAAAAGTATATAAATATCTATCTATAAATGATATGTCACATTGTCCCATCATAATATACTAATTCATCTGTACATTTTTTATCTATATAATTTTTTTCATATATAATATCCATCAGATTCTTTCTGTATTTCAAACCTTAATAATTGTTTGTTTACTAATAATAATTGTGGTTGTTTATTTTCACATGCTTCCAGACTACCATCAGACAGTATTTCTCATAAAGTATTACACCACCAAAGATGGATGTGTTGGGCCAATGGCCCAAATAAAACGGCGAAACAACGCATTTCCATTCTCTGGACACATCCTGCTGGAAACCTAGAATGGATTATAGTCCTGCTACATGGGAGATCCAGAAGGAGTTTGAGAATGAACGCTGAAGAAGAAGAAAAAGTATCACTCTTTGCCGCTTCGTTGAGAGTGACGGAGTACATATGGGAAACCGAGTACAGTGAAGTCAACCGTTTACGGCTTCTAACCCTTTTTTAAAACCTTAATTAAGTATGTCTTTGACCCCAAATTCTGTAAAAATCAAATACATTATACATTATGATAGAGCTCACACTTAAGATCCATAAACATATTCCATTGTTGAAGAGCCGGACAAAACACGTTTTGGAAAAAAAGTCAGCCGGACAAAACGTGTTTTGGAAAAAAAAGTCAGCCGGACAAAACGTGTTTTGGAAAACAAAAGTCAGCCGGACAAAACTAATTTTGGACAACAAAAGTCAGCCGGACAAAATATCTAAACTATTAAATGTCGAACAAGTCCGTTCTAATCAGGATGTATTGTCAACCTACATGTCAAATGAAGCATATAAAGCAGGTTCAAACATACACACAAACACGAACAGTGAGTAATATACGCGGTCAAAAGAAATTGTAATCTATACACACTGGTATATTTGTAACTCTCTAGACGAGATTAATTATAATGTATCTAAAGAAAAGTAGTATGTGATGTGTCTGTGACTCGGTGAGGTATCCTTACAACCCTGAATATGGTGGGGCATCCAGTGTGGTAGATCTAGTACTCTGGCTCTGTATGTTGATGTACCCAGTGTGGTAGCTATAGTACTCTGGCTCTGTATATTGATGCATCCAATGTGGTTGTTATACAGCACTGGCTCTGTATATTGATGCATCCAATGTGGTTGTTATACAGCACTGGCTCTGTATATTGATGCATCCAATGTGGTTGTTATACAGCACTGGCTCTGTATATTGATGCATCCAATGTGGTTGTCATACAGCCCTGGCTATGTGTGTTGATGCAATCCAATATGGTAACTCTAGTACTCTGGCTCTGTATGTTGATGTACCCAATGTGGTAGCTCTAGTACTCTGGCTATGTATGTTGATGTACCCAGTGTGGTAACCTAAGTACTCTGGCTCTGTATGTTGATGTGCCCAGTGTGGTAACCTAAGTACTCTGGCTCTGTATGTTGATGTGCCCAGTGTGGTAGCTCTAATACTCTGGCTCTGTATGTTGATGTGCCCAGTGTGGTAGCTCTAATACTCTGGCTCTGTATGTTGATGTGCCCAGTGTGGTAGCTCTAATACTCTGGCTCTGTATGTTGATGTACCCAGTGTGGTAACCTAAGTACTCTGGCTCTGTATGTTGATGTGCCCAGTGTGGTAGCTCTAGTACTCTGTCTCTGTATATTGATGCATCCAATGTGGTTGTCATACTATCCTGATTGTATATTGATGCATCCAATGTGGTTGTCATACTATCCTGATTGTATATTGATGCATCCAATGTGGTTGTCATACTATCCTGATTGTATATTGATGCATCCAATGTGGTTGTCATACTATCCTGATTGTATATTGATGCATCCAATGTGGTTACCATACAGCCCTGACTGGTTATGGGCTTATGCATATGGATGACAGAAATAGCACAAGCACATACATTTTGTCGAGTAAAACAGTGTTATCCTGCTCATGTCGCGGAGGCTAAGAACGCATACGAAACGTCCAGTTACCAGGTTACATCCCCAACACAGTACAGGCAATTGTGTACCCGGACAGTTTAGAAAGTAATGGTAACAATCTGACAGGATTTATATTGAGTAGAAAATCATTAGAGCTAAAACTTTTCTAATTTTATCGTTACGTCATGCGAATCCAAAAGAAAACTTGTTACAACAGAAATGACTGTCTACGCAGAATCTTCGGAGTAACATTAAAATACAGAATCAAGAACGAAAACAGAAAACAAACACAAAGCCAATTCTAGATTAGATCAGAAGACAACAGATTAAGTGGTTTTCACATGCTTCCAGACTACATCAGACAGTGCCCTAAAAAAGTATTACACCACCGAAGACGGATGTGTTGGGTCATTGGCGCAAATAAAACGGCGACACAACGAACTTCCATTCTCTGGACTACATCCTGCTGGAAACCTAGAATGGATTATGGTCCTGCTACAAGAGAGATCCAGCAGGAGTTTGAGAATTAACGCTGAAGAAGAAGAATTATTACTATACAGACAAGATGGATGCGAAGCCATGGTCAGATCTTGTAAACGATGGATTACATAAATAAAATAGTCAACGCAAACAAACATATAGGAAGCACACACAAAAATCCATCTCCAGAGAACTCTACTATTCCTGACGCTACACGGCGTAAAGGGGTATAAAGGGACAAGAAAAAAAAAATGAATAGTATGGTATGGCCTTTTGCGTCTTGCTTCTTCTTATGTCCTTCCTCTTTTACCCTTTACGGGAGATACAATGTTTTGTTCTCACTTTTCTGGCAGCTTCAGATAATGTTATTTCGTGTTCGTGTAATGTCTCTTTGATGTTGTCGATCCAGCGTACTCTAGGTCTACCACTGGCTCTTCTTTCTGCTTCTCCTCTCTTCACATATGCTTTATAAACTAATGAATCACACGGCATTCTTTCCAGATGACCAAACCATTGTATCTGTTGGTTTTGTATGTATTGTAGAATTGATATGACACCCACTCTTTCTCTTATGACATCGTTTCTAATTCTGTGTCTTCTGGTCACTCGTTGCGTCTTGCTGACGGCCATTAAGCAAAACGAAGCAGCCCATTAAACATTTCCTTAGGAATCGAGAGTTTTCAAGCGATCATGTTACAGTAACAGCTGAATTCTGTTTGCGTCTTTCTCGTCTTACTTCCATATCATTAAACATGCTGCTTCTGAACATCATTGCTTCCGAACAGTGCTTGCTTGTGGATGCGAGACTTTGGCATTCTGTGGATATTCTAAATAGTATACGCTACCAAATGGATTCCAGAATATCATTGAAGGAAAAAATGAAAAACTCAGATATTATAAACACATTGAAGATGCTAGAGTGTTGGTTACTAAACACAATAGCAAAAACTCAGATATTATGAACACATTGACGACTAAAGAGTGTTGGTTAATAAACACTTTAGCAAAAAGAAAACTACACCTGTTTAGTCATATAAAGAGGCACAACTGTTTAGAAAGACAAATAATGGAGGGCAGAATACTGAAGCGGAGGAGGAAAAGCAGAATAAAAAGACGATGAACTGACAACATTAAAGATAACATGAATACGTCGTTGGAAAATGCAAGCCACATGGTCGAAGACAGAGAAGGGTTCAAAGAGTTCATTGGGAAGACAACGTTCTGTAGAGAATACGTCACCTGACACATATGCTACCAACAAGACAGAGTTGTTTAAATAACAGAAACTAATTAAACACGTTCATTGTACTAGACTGTAATATGTTATGAAACTAGAATGTAATATATTATGAAATTAGAATGTAATATGTTATGAAACTAGAATGTAATATATTATAAACTTAGAATGTAATATGTTATGAAACTAGAATGTAATATATTATAAACTTAGAATGTAATATGTTATGAAACTAGAATGAAATGTATTATGAAAATGTTTTTACTTTTATGTTAGTAATTTTCACACAGTATAGGCAGCATATAGTCCGTTAATAAATTCGTGTCACACTTTAGTCTTCAAATATCTCAATAAGTATTTGAAATATCAAGTTCATATTTTGCAAGCGCTTTTGAAGTCAAAAATCAATAATAGATGCATTAAAATGTGTTAATAATGATGTGGAGGCTCAGAATGATCGATCTCCATTCTATTGATCAATACTTAATAAATAATGAGTTTTTGCAGGATACTTTCATTAGTGGTTTTGCTTTTAGTAATCCAGAATCGTTTATTTGTTTGCTACTGTGTGGTTGGTCTTGTATTGATTTTATCAACATATGCAGGTAATATAGGAAAATAGGATTTAACAACTGCGTAACAAATAAATTGTGTATAATTGCGTTACATGAGTGTTTACATAAACAGAAGATTTTACGGCCTCATCAGACCAAACACGTTGCAATAATAAACCCATACTACAGATAAATAGATTCATCTTTACAAAACTTTTTAACCACTCTCTTAAAAAAAGCTTACTTTCACGGAAAAAATGTATCCGAAGGATACAAGAGCTATGTTGTTCAAAATTCCTGGAGGGTAAAATAATCAAACATGTATGTACTCTCAATAGTCCGAATAATATGCCTACTAGATTGATTGACACAGCATCCGTGTATTGTTGAGGCCCGAAATGTGGGCAAAGAGTAGCTTCCAGCCATGTACGTCGTAAGAGGGGACTAAGCGGGTTGTGCCGGTGGAGTCCTCTGTCTCATCTCATAGAGTGTCAAATTACTCCGAAGCTATGCTGAAGTCCGATTTATCTGGTTGAAAGGCGTAGATATCGCAGTCACGCTATAAACCATGACGGAACGAATTTAGTTCTCCTGACGACATCCTACTAGTTCTCAGAATAAGCTGGAAGTTAAACGAGCAGTGGTACCTCCAGTGATGTTATACGCTAGTGAAACATGGACTGTGTATAGACGTATTGTGAGGAAACTCAATCACTGTCACACAACTTTTCTTAGAAAAGTTATGAATATCAGATGGCAAGACAAGATTTCAGATACCACTGTCTTTGACATAAATGTCATCCCTAGCATTTACACTATCCTGATGCAGACACAGATTCATTTGGCAGGTCATTTGGTACGTATGCCAGACCATCGCCTGCCAAAGATACTTCTTCATGGTGAACTGGAGAAGGGTACACGATCTCAAGGTGGCCAAACGAAGCGCTACAAGGACTCGTTAAAGACCTCACTGAAAACCTTTGAAATATACCAAGAAACATGGGAAGAACTTGCAGAAAATATATCTACATGACGCTCTACAGTCAAAAAGGCGTATTATCTTATGAAAAGAGGAGATATTCTGCAGCTCAACAGCGGAGAGTAGCTAGAAAGTCACGGATAGAGCAGAGTTCTTCTACAGTCGTCATTCCATACCCAAACTGTCCAAGGCATTAGCAGCGCGAATATAGCTTATTAGCTAACTGCGAACTATTAGGCATGGACATAATTCTAACTGGATTGTCAAACGTGGATCTAACAAAATGGTCATCATCACTTATGATGGACGAACACACACAGTTTGTAGAAGTGTGGGAACGAACGTAGAAGAAGAAGAAACCTGACGCTGTAGGTTGAATAAATAGTAAACCTTCCACCTGGAAATATTAAACTTCCTCTGTTATTACATAATCCTCACACTTTATCCAGTAATCTTTATCGATGTTAGATATGACATTTTATGTGAATTTCTTGACATCAAATATTGTAAAAGTGATATTTTCTACGGCAATTTAAACTTTCACTTTAGCCCTATAAGCTCTTTATGATTTAAGTGTGCATGTCATGTCAAGATGTAGGTCTTAAAAGCCTCTGACTATGCTATTGTATTATTCTGTCAGTCCTAAATGTTTTCCTCGTGTGTGTATTTTTACAGGACTCAGTAGCTCTGATTTTTTAAAGAAAATATATGAATGAAAGGGATATGCTATTTTGTAAGATATGCTTTAATATATCTTTAGTAGTCCTATTTGAGAAGTTAGAAACATTATCGTATAGTGCTAGTACAATCATTGTATGAAACATTGCCCATGAGTGTTGATACGTCATTGTACGAAGCATTGTCCATTACAAAACTAGAGTGTCTATCTAAAGATAAAAGTAGTTTTCTCAGTTCGTTTTATGAAAATAATGACATTCATGTCTTTATGAAATCACGTTTCTTAGTTGATTTGGAGTGGAAATCTAGCTGTAAATCCTTCATTAAGCCACTGAACTTGCTTTCGACATGTGTTTTTATAAAAAAACGTACCGTTACTACTTGATATAAATCAATTTACTGATTGTTCCTTAGAGATTTCCGCTTTTTATGATTAGATAGTAGGTATTAACTAATGTTTTGTCTATGTAGACTTGTCAATAATTAGCCACACGCATTTCTATGATCGATTATCCGACTTACTGTAAGCACAAGGACAAGCTTTTCATATATTATTTTCTAGCTAATTTATTATTTATAAATGGGATGCCAACACCACTAACAGCTTTCCACAATGTTGATTTCGATAAGTAAATGTATTTGTTATTTCTAAGTAATGACTGCAATTTTTGTATCACCACTTCTAGCCAATCTAACATTTTATGTATTTTAGATTTAATAACATCATTATTAACACTATTTTATTATTCATACCTGACCTTTTCTGAATACTTGAACTCTACGTGAATCAATCAATAAATCAATAAACCCGTAACCCTTCAGGGTCGTAGGGGTACCACATTGGATGCTTCAGCACACAGAGTCCTCCAGCGAATTCTATCCTCAGCGATGCGGATGAGTGTGGAAATATCTTGCCCTGTCCATTCCTTGATGTTGTCGGTCCATGTCTTTATTTGTCCTCCTCTGCTTCTTCCACTCTCGACAGTTCCCTGCAGTATTGTTTTTGACAAGGAATCGTGCCTGCATACATGTCCGAACCATGCTAGTTTTCGTCGTTTCACTATTGAAAGCAATGGCTCCTGGACACCTGCACACATCTCTACTTTATTTCTTACGTACACATTGGTCTTATGTTCCCTATAGGAAATTCGAAGAATTCTTCTGTAGCATTTATACTCGAAAGCCTGTAATCTTCTCTCCATGTCCGCAGACTACTTGAATATATACATTTGGTGTTGTCACTTGTAAATTGTTTAACTAGCCAACACGTTCTACTTTAATTGATGCAATAATTGTGCGAAAATACACTTGAAATACTAGGGGAGATGATAAAGTCAACATTCTCATTTGTAGTGGTTGTCCCGATAATATTTCTGATTTTAACTAGATTATATTTAGCAACACGATACACATAACACTCCCTACTAAATTCAACTGTATGACTATATAAAATGCCAACGTTGATGATGAAGTGTATACAAGGATCACCAAAGCAAGCAGTGCTTTCGGCAGATTGTACGCAAATGTTTGACGTAGAAATGGCATTAACCTACAGACTAAGCTGAAAGTTTACAGAGCAGTGGTACTTCCAGTGCTGTTATACGCTGGTGAAACATGGACTGTGTATAGACGTCATGTGAAAAAAGTCAATCATTTTCATACAAATTGTCTCAGAAAAGTAATGAACATCAGATGGCAAGACAAGATTCCAGATACCACTGTACTTGATAGAGCTGGTATCTCCAGCATTGACGCGATCCTGATGCAGACACAGATTCGTTGGGCAGGTCATTTGGTGCGTATGCCAGACCATCGTCTGCCAAATATACTTCTCTATGGTGAGCTAAAGAAGGGCACACGATCTCAAGGTGGCCAGAGGAAGCGCTACAAAGACTCGCTAAAGAACTCACTAAAAGTCTTTTAAATAGACCACGATACATGGGAAGAACTTACACAAAATAGATCTACATGGCGTTCTAAAATCAATAAGAGCGCATCATCTTGTGAAAAGAAAAGAAATGCAGCAGCTCAACAGCGGAGAGCAGCTAGAAAGTCACGGATAGACCAAGACCAAAAAAAAAAACAAAAAAAAACAACTATATGACAAATATAAAGATTCTTCCTACTAACATTACCTATTTGACATATACAATAATATCTCCTAATAATGTTACTATATGATTTACACAACAATCTCTTCCTACCAACATTAACTATATGATTTACACAACAATCTCTTCCTACCAACATTAACTATATGATTTACACAACAATCTCTTCCTACCAACATTAACTATATGATTTACACAACAAACTCTTCCTACCAACATTAACTATATGATTTACACAACAAACGCTTCCTACCAACATTAACTATATGATTTACACAACAAACTCTTCCTACCAACATTAACTATATGATTTACACAACAAACGCTTCCTACCAACATTAACTATATGATTTACACAACAAACTCTTCCTACCAACATTAACTATATGATTTACAGAACAAACGCTTCCTACCAACATTAACTATATGATTTACACAACAAACTCTTCCTACCAACATTAACTATATGATTTACACAACAAACGCTTCCTACCAACATTAACTATATGATTTACACAACAAACTCTTCCTACCAACATTAACTATATGATTTACACAACAAACTCTTCCTGCCAACATTAACTATAGTGCAAAAATTCACATGTAAGATTTTCATAATATTTATTTCTTATATATACATTTTCGCCGGAAGAATTACCCTTTTTAAGATATAATTTATTTTCCTTGTGGGCACGAATTTCTAAACAAACTATACGCAGACCCATTTTGATGCGAAAACGATATCAGACTCAGAAATCATCCCGCGGACAGGGAAAAATAACACATGTAATTAAATATTTCTTACCAGAATAATTATTATATCCCTTTAAAGCAGTATATTTATTTTTCAAAATGTATCTGTCAAAAAAACTAACAAAACTGTCAATACTGCATTTTACCAGTTCAGGTGTTGCAGGGAGGGGAATGAATAGCTGTGTGATAAAGGTCCCATGCTCGTGCTGACGTCATCTCATGTACAGTCAAAATGTATCGTGAACAATATTTAACTTTTTGCGAAAAAAGCAAATTTATCAGAAAACGACCATTGGTTCTAACTCAAGCTTAAATAGAACTCAAATATTTCTTCCGGCATTCGTATTTACATTTAGCTCGGACACGTTATTGTGTTGTGTCATTCCTACTCGTTGTCTTTTGATGTTATGTGCGTGACATCTTGATAAAGGCCTTTTCGTCGAAACGTCGAATGTGTACTCTTATTTGTATGATTATGTCCTGTGTACTATCGTGTTTATTCTATCACGCCAGCATACGATAGTGAATAGCATGTTAGCCGTCGTCCAGTAAGACTACATTACCTGTGTTCTACTATTTTCATACAGTTTTACAGCAGTATTACCTTATATTGATTGAAATATTTCTCAGTGTGCTCAAACTAAACAGTAAGTCTACTGTCAATATTTTGTGTTCTCGCCCCCAATGGAATTCATATACACGATTTATTAAAGTAGTAATCGTGTTAGAAAACATGGCTGTCCCATATATACTCGGTAGTCCCTCTCAACGAAGCTGCGTGCCTCATTGTACTCATATCACGTAATCAAGTTGTTGTACTTATATCACGTAATCAAGTTGTTGTACTTATATCACGTAATCAAGTTGTTGTACTTATATCACGTAACCAAGTAATTATAATTATATCACGTAACCAAGTAGTTGTACTTATATCACGTAACCAAGTAGTTGTACTTATATCACGTAATCAAGTAGTTGTACTTATATCACGTAACCAAGTTGTTGTACTTATATCACGTAACCAAGTTGTTGTACTTATATCACGTAATCAAGTTGTTGTACTTATATCACGTAATCAAGTTGTTGTACTTATATCACGTAATCAAGTTGTTGTACTTATATCACGTAATCAAGTTGTACTTATATCACGTAACCAAGTTGTTGTACTTATATCACGTAATCAAGTTGTTGTACTTATATCACGTAATCAAGTTGTTGTACTTATATCACGTAACCAAGTTGTTGTACTTATATCACGTAATCAAGTTGTTGTACTTATATCACAAAAGCAGGTTGTTGTACTTATATCACGTAACCAAGTAATTATAATTATATCACGAAACCAAGTAGTTGTAATTATATCATGTAACCAAGTAGTTGTAATTATATCATGTAACCAAGTAGTTGTAATTATATCAGGTAACCAAGTAGTTGTAATTATATCAGGTAACCAAGTAGTTGTAATCATATCAGGTAACAAAGTAGTTGTAATTATATCATGTAACCAAGTAGTTGTAATTATATCATGTAACCAAGTAGTTGTACTTTTATCAGGTAACGAAGTAGTTGTAATTATATCATGTAACCAAGTAGTTGTACTTATATCACGTAACCAAGAGCTAACCAAGTCCGGCTCTGTGGCGAAGTGGTACAGAGCGCGTCTGTGACGGCAAAGTACCGAGTTCGATCCTCACCACAGGCAATTGTGCATCCGGACCGTACAGAAAGCAATGGCAACCTACTGAACGTATTTATATTGCCTAGAAAATCACCACAGCCAACAAATGCTGGGTTGATAGCTACGTCCTGGATAGGATATACTACCAACCAAGTAATTGTGGTGTACTTATATCAGGTAACCAAGTAGTCTAAATCGACAATCCCGAAGGATCTAATTAAAAAGATATGACCACAAAAAGAACGGTTTACCAATGCACCATGGAGTTCCTCTATATTTCAAAGCATATATTAACATAGAGCAGATGTATTACTACATAATTTGTCACTTTTACTTTGTGATTTGCTTAGATGTTAATAGTTTTCTCATATCATTGAAAGTACGTGACCATTCCTATGTGCACTTGTGTAACAGATGAACAAATCTCTGAACCTATTCTGCAAAAATGTCACCAGTGTGAACAATTAGGAAAGAAGTACTGTAACAACGGTCCAAAGATATATAAAAACCAAAGAAAAACATCAGACAACGGTATGTTCGTTCGTAGGATTTGTCTGACGGTGTAGACATCAAGTAGCTAACAAAAGAAAGAAAGAAAGACAATTTCTATTTTCCTTATAACTTCTGTTTCACATCTAGCATATCATTATTGATTATGTCTCTAGGATAATGGTAATTATCTACTTTCATCAGTATCTCGCAGATGTCTTGAGAGTCCAGTGGTTCTCAATATTCCTAATGCCGCGACCCTTTAACACAGTTCCTCATGTTGTGGTGACCCCCCAATCATACATTTATTTTCGTTGCTACTTCATAATATGTGTTTTCCGATAGTCTTAGGAGACCGCTTTGAAAGGGTCACGACACACAGGTTGAGAACCGATGTTCAGACATTAAACGATCTTCAAAAAGTAGCAAAATCTATTGTATGCCTTTAATCTCACCCATGCTCTTAATCTCATCCACGTTCTTAATGTGATATATGCTTTTAATCTCATCCATGCTCTTAATATCACCGATGCTCTTAATATCACCCATGCTCTTAATATCACCCATGCTCTTAATATCACCCATGCTCTTAATATCATCCATGATCTTAATATCATCCATGCTCTTAATATCATCCATGCTCTTAATATCATACACGTTCTTAATATCATCCATGCTCTTAATATCATCCATGCTCTTAATATTATACACGTTCTTAATAGCATCCATGCTCTTAATATCATCCATGCTCTTAATATCATCCATGCTCTTAATATCATCCATGCTCTTAATATCATACACGTTCTTAATATCATCCATGCTCTTAATATCATCCAATCTCTTAATATCATCCATGCTCTTTATCTCATTATTGCTCCTATCATTAACATGGTGATAAAACAAATGTTGGTAGCACTTTTATTCAGGAAGTATCGATCAACCAAACATTCTTTTGTTGCAAATATTTTTCTATGTTTCCGTTCAGTAACATGTCTATTGCTTTCCTAATGCTCTGAATGTGTAAATTCCTGCTATGAACAATGAACATGGTACATTTGTTCATTCAATACGTGATCTGTACTTCTTTGTTACGAAGCCGGGACAAAGTGATACTGACTTAAGCGATTTATAATTTCTGTAAATAAATAAATAAATAAATAAATTGAATATATTATAAGTACATAAGAAACGTGTACTCACATACATGAGGCAGAGAGATAGATAGAGAGACATAAATAGAGAGAGAGACAGAGAGAGCGACAAACACACAGCTCATACACTCTGTACTAAATAGTCGTCGATATCAATACTGTACACGTCACAAACTGGCAACAATTATCGATCTCCCGTTCTACCACTGTCTTATTTTTAGAACAACATCCACCAGCACGCAACCAGCATCACCATCTCCTGCAAGTTAACAAGAGCGAGCAAAGTTGGAACGAGGCTGATCTAATCGATTATTGGTACAGTTCTAGATACGTCATTAGGACGGCCATATTTTGTTCCAGACTTCAATAACATCCGACCTTTCCTTACATGACATTAGGTTTAAACTGAAATAATTTGCTGTTTTTAAAGATTTTGTGACCAGTATTACCATTATTCAAACGTGAGTACAATTTGTGTGATGGTTGAGTGAAGACAGGAAGAGACTTGTAGTTAAAAATATGATTTTAGCAAATGTGACATTTGGTCTTCATTCTTGTGGCTTGGTGGCATATTCTCTCTATGTATCACTACGATTAGCAGATCTGACATGTTTTTTTACACATATGTTAGAAATAAGTGTAGATGTGTAATAGTAATTAAAGCAAAATATTACTGAAAGTAATAATATAATAGAAACATCTATAATAAAGAATACAATAATTGCAATACAAATAAACGTTTCGGTTGAATACCTTTATCAGTCATAATTACAATATAATAATACAACTTTAACACACAAAAAATGAGATGGTGATGATGAAATAATGATAACGTGAGGAAAATAGTAACATCGAAATAAATTACAAACTAAAAATGAGGATTGTAAAGGATTGTAAAGGATTGTATATGGCCCAGACATATGAAAGTGAACAATCATCTAAAATATATAATTGATGTCTTACATAGAAGAATAGGTAGAATTTCATGGAAAGACAAGAAAACGAAGAGGTTCTGACAACACGTCGTGTGAAAAACGAAATATTAAAGGAAATAGAAATAAAATAAATAAAATATTTTGGACATGTTAACAGATATGACACCATGGTGAAGATCTTACTTGATGGTAGGGTTGAGGGACAGAGAGCAATATGTAGGCAGAGATACAAGTGGGAGGGAGACATCGTGAGATGGACAGAATCCATTCTAAAAAAATGCACAATAAAAACAAGATATAGAAATTTTGGGGTTCGTTGCTGGCAACCTTCAATGGGAAGACGGCACCTGATGATAACAAAAATAGTATTGATAAACAATCTTATACATACATATATATATATATATATATATATATATAGGATAAACTAATAACTAACAAGTAATAAAACTAATCTAAAAATATGTATCAGGAAAACAAGGAACGATGATTTTTTTTCCATATATTGTAACCTGGTGGGCTGTGAATTTTGTTATTTATTTTTCCCATATATTGTAACCTGGTGAGCTGTGATTTTTGTTATTTATTTTTCCCATATATTGTAACCTGGTGAGCTTTATTGTTTGTTTGTTATTTATTTTGTTTTTTTCATTAGTTTTATTATTTGTTAGTTAACAGTTAAACATGTGGCAATAGTTCATCATCCTAATTATCGCTTCTTGGTTTTATTACTGCGGCACTCTCCACCTTGTCGAATATCCATTGACAGTTTGGTTGTTTATATCATCAAATTATATCATCAAATTATATCATCAAATTATATCATCAAATTATATCATCAAATTATATCATCAAATTATATCATCAAATTACACTAATCAAGGCGATCGTGCTGGATGTTACGACAGATAAAACATTTAAGTTGTGTTTGAAGGAACTCAGTATTAGTGTGCTATGTAACCAGAGAACTAAGTATATGTAACCAGAGAACTAAGTATATGTAAACATAGAACTAAGTATATGTAACCAGAGAACTAAGTATATGTAAACAGAGAACTAAGTATATGTAACCAGAGAAATTGGTATATGTAACCAGAGAACTAAGTATATGTAACCAGAGAAATTGGTATATGTAACCAGAGAACTAAATATATGTAACCAGAGAACTAAGTATATGTAACCAGAGAACTAAGTATATGTAACCAGAGAAATTGGTATATGTAACCAGAGAACGAAGTATATGTAACCAGAGAACTAAGTATATGTAACCAGAGAACTAAGTATATGTAACCAGAGAACTAAGTATATGTAACCAGAGAACTAAATATGTGTAACCAGAGAACTAAGTATATGTAACCAGAGAACTAAGTATATGTAACCAGAGAACGAAATGAAATATCTCCATACTTTTCAAAAATATCTCGTTGGAAGGGATAAACTTTAGATTTGTCAAGAATATAATATGTCAGTTAATAATCAATAACCATTACCGAATAAACATTACCAAATAACCATTACCGAATAAACATTACCAAATAACCATTACCGAATAAACATTACCAAATAACCATTACCGAATAAACATTACCAAATAACCATTACCGAATAAACATTACCAAATAACCATTACCGAATAAACATTACCAAATAACCATTACCGAATAAACATTACCAAATAACCATTACCGAATAAACATTACCAAATAACCATTACCGAATAAACATTACCAAATAAACATTACCAGATAACCATTACCGAATAAACATTACCGAATAAACATTACCAGATAATCAATACCTGCAAGAATACAGCCACACACATTTTACCCCCAGGAGTTGGATATGAGGACTGGTGACCTACAACACTACTCCCACTTAAACTTTCCACCCAAATTTTTACATTTTAATAAAAATGGGTTACTCACTTGTAGGTCTGAAACTCACTTCTTCCAGTGTTAGAAGCATTGTTAGACGGACGATATCATTGAGGATTGAGTATAGTTTAACCATTGATGGAAGACATCATTGGGGATTGAATGCAGTTTAACCATTGCGTTTTGCTTAATTACTATGCAAAGATAGCTCACTGCGGGTCCGTGTTATAGTTTTATTCAGTTTGGAGAAGGACCAAAATTGCAATCAGAAATTTTCGGAGAATATGGAGAATTATGAAGCACAGAAACGATTTTGTTGGTCAAGAACGGCGGAATCAAATGTGAAGAATGAGCGTTTGCAATGTAATGATGAAGATGGCAATTTTTCGTTTCCACGCATAAGGTTGTTTTCATTGAACACCAGTAAGAAGGCAGCAGATGACCTGGATATAGCACATTTTTGGTATTTCTTAGACCAAATGTCGCGTACTCATTACGTACAACCACAAATGAGCAATAGACTTCACTAAAAGATAATCCGAAAAGATAAACAGGGGAAGACCAGACGACGATGGATAGATGACATCAGAGAAATACTAGAACACCAAGGCTGCTCTATGGAAGCGGCATTACTGTTAGCTAAAGACAGAAGACTTCGGCTCCCCAGGGGGTGTAACGGCACACATGGATAGGATAAAACAAAATATGAAAAGATAAAAGAGCAAAAGATCATGGCTAGCATTACTTTGCCTTTACTTCACATTTGCCTTGCTTTTCTTGGTCTTGGAGACGATGAACGTCTCCACTGTGACGACTGCAACCTGATATCACCAAGCCAGCGGCAAAAATGGTATCTTTCTGCGCAAATGAAAATTCGATGGCTAGTCACTACACATCATCACTCTCTGAATTTCCGTGCGCGGAAAGCGATTACAAGCGACTGCAAGAACACTCGATTATGTTCAATCGCGCGACTGATGCAAATGCAAAGGGTACAACGGAACCGCGTTCCTTGCAAGGCTAGAAATCCGCGGTTTAAAGTTTCATGCAATGGACACTGTTCCGTAGCACTCTTTGCAATTTTACCAGTCGAACGCTTACGTTCATGGTCAATTTTTCTGATAGTTGCTTTAATCGCTTCCAGTGCACAAGAGCCCTAATGCTGTTTGCCAGCTATTGATACTATCTATGACAGAAAATGTGTATGCATTCATATTATCGTCTAATGTTAGCAACATAACTATCGTGTTATTTGAAATGCCATTTTAAACTGATTTATTTCAGACCAAAATGAAATCGATTATCATCCTTTGTACACTCCTTGTTGTTGGAGTTTTGGCCAGCTACGATCCCTACATTGATATGGATCAATTATATCGCATGCAGCTTCTAGCTAACGAATTTGAAGACTACGTTCCCGAGAATCAGCTGCTAAATAGTAGAAGTATAGACGACGACTCATACTGGCCAGAGCTTAATGAAGATGATAGTGGGAAAGCATCTATTTACAATGATCCTCTATACGGCGGTGCACACGCGAGAGATCAGGAACATCTAGAGCACAGCGATCTTCATGGATTCCAGTCTGTGTCAGGTTGAGTAGATTTGTATTGTTACACATTACCAGTGTTTCCAGTCTGTGTCAGGTTGAGTAGATTTGCATTGTTATTCATTACCAGTGTTTCCAGTCTGTGTCAGGTTAATGAGATGTGTATTGTTACATATTACCAGTATTTCCAGTCTGTGTCAGGTTGAGTAGATTTGTATTATTACACATTACCAGTGTTTCCAGTTTGTGTCAGGTTGAGTAGATTTGCATTATTACATATTACCAGTTTTTCCAGCCTGTGTCTGGTTGAGTAGATTTGTATTGTTACATATTACCAGTGCTTCCAGTCTGTGTCAGGTTGAGTAGATTTGTATTGTTACTTATTATGATTTGTTTTTATTTTGTACAGAAAAAGGTGAACATGCGATGTTTACTAAAAATAAATTGTCCATAATTTTAGCGTTACCAGCCCCCTCCCCCTTCATTCCCATCTACATTCACACACAAACACACCCACTGTCTTGATTCTCTTTATTCTTAATTAGAAACTGGCCTCACAGCACGTAGGGCATTCCTATAAATGCTCCGCCCTCTGTTCCAACAGCCATTCGACTCGATGGTGTTTCGAGTCCAATGACGCCGAAACAGACGTCGACATCAGGGCAAAACTCTTGCGAAAGGTTTCTTTGTTGTTCCGCCCACCCACGCCGTTCCCATAACTAGTTCAAGGACAACATAGGCCTGTCGGAACAACATGGTAACTGTTGTGGAAGGTTACGACTACGGGATTTAATAGATGACATGCCTTGAAGCTTCTATAAGAAGATAACCTCAATATAAAGACATGTCATCTACTAAGGTTTTCTGTTGCATGATTGGTTTGTCTAGTGAGCCATTGGTGATACCCAAAGGCGTAACCGCATGCGCAGGCCAACCGTCTATGTTGATCTAAGTGGAAATTAATACTAAAGGAAGATGTATAGGCCCACCATCTGAGTTGGTCTAAGTGGTAGTTTTCCGCGATTTAACACTTGGAAGTTAGCATTCAGCTGAAGAAGTGGAGCAGGAGTAGGAGATAACAATAATAATAATAATAATAATAATCATAATTTATGATGTCCTTTGATGTTTCGTGTCTGACACAAATTTCTTCCAGTCGACCCAGCTGTATATAGGTACCTGACACGGGGAACGTAAACACAGAAAGGAAGGGAACTGTTCGCCCCACTTAATAGTTTCTGCGACTTAGTACATGAAGAGTTACCGTCATACCTGATGACAGATTGCTGCCATGGAACCTACCTTTATCTTTACCATGATGTTTAATGATAATTAACAATAATTCATGATTGTTTAAAAAAAAATATAAACCAGATTTACAACTTTGTTTCTTTGTCGAAATAAAATAAAGTAAATGTTTTCTTTTGAATCAGGAGGGACAGTTGAAGGAGCACCAAATGTCAAACAAGTGAAAACTGACAAACAATTACCGGCTTATTGTAACCCACCAAATCCTTGTCCTGTAGGAAAAACCGGTAAATGTCGTACATTTTGTTGTTGTTTTTTTAAATCTTTGGTGTATTTACGTTCGTTCCCAAATAACCAGGACACATATTCGTGTGATTTTCTCGATGGGGAATTGAGTACGGTGTACTATGTTTTAAGTTGTACTTTTGTCGTCAATACACATTTTGATTTACATTTCAAACAAATATATGTTTGACAAACGCTGAACATTTGTGCCAAGAATATTCGTTTTTAAATTCTGAACTTTTCTTTCGAACTCTAAACTCGAGTATATTCATAGGGGCTGTCCATAAATTAAGTCAACATTCTTTTGGCAATTTTTGACCCCATCCCTCTATCAACAACTTGTCAAGAATTCAGAGAGCATATTGGTTAATTATACTGTTAAAAAAAAAAAACTAAACTTTTTTTGGAGTTACTTTTATAAAAGATATTCGCTGATTGGACATTATTCAACCTATAACCTGTATTCACCCGGTCATTAACTTCTTGTGGTTATTTAAACTGTACTCATATAACGATTCGTGAGTCATGAAAGAGATCAAGGTCAGAATAACATATTTGGCAATAACTCGTGAGAGATTCACGAGAAACTTGTGAAACTTACTAAACATAAAACTCTTTGATCATATTATTGAAAGCCTATAAAATATTGACGGTCCTCGAATAAATTCGGTTGAAAATTCCATGCACACGTAGGGTTCATCTCATTACAGAATAGCAATACATCATCATTGGCCTCTTACAGACTGGACAATCATAAAGTGTAGTGGCCAGACAATTTAATGTGGTTAGAAGCACCATTAGTCGCCTTTAGATGCGATTTCAACAAACTGGTTCAGTGGTAGACCAACCGCACAGTGGAAGACCCAGAGTCTGATCTCCAGACGAGGACCGCCCCATACGGATGCATCACTTCAGGAGTCGATTTACATTTGTGTCTCAGTCCAGTCAATGCCAGCTGTTCGTCAAATTTCAGTTCAAACGGTCAGGAACCCGTTGCACTCGCTGATCTTTGGGCTAGAAGACCATACAGAGGTCCTGCTCTTACTAACCGGCATCGCCAGAACCGACTGCAGTGGGCGAGCCAGCATCGTCAATGGACAGTTAGGAATGACTGGAGACGGGTGTGGTTTAGCTAATGTCTGAAAGTTTCTTCATGCCAAGATTGAAACATTAATTCCGCAAAATAAAATTGTGGAACACGTTTGAAATAATTTTTGTTTCTGAACAGCATATATTGTTTTGTTGACGTTAGCTTTTGTTAATTCCCCACCCTGCGTGTCAATAAATGATGCTTTTTCCTCCCCCCCCCCAAATCTGCTGACGTTATTTAGAGATGTCTCTGAAATTGCCGTATAAACTCTAAACATGCATTGGAAGCTCTGAAAATGTACTATTAATTTTGGAAATTTGCTATTAAAGTCTGAACATTTATCTAACAAAATATAACCATTTTATTTATTTCTCAACACCTGGATTAGTTCAAAACTTCACTGCAGGTCAGAGTGAGCAACCTTTTAAGTCAGTGGGCCAGTTTGAGCTTATCTCGTGTCGTAAAGGAGTCTAAAAGATATTTTGTTAGCATTCTATAGCTCCAATGTGTTCTGAACGCGGAAGGTTTGAATCCTCAAACCACGCCCTTTATCTACAGCTTGAACCAGGACCGTAGATATGTTTTCTCAAGGGGGTGGAATTTCTTTAAAAAAGGCATTCAAGTATTTTCCAGTATAAAATTTTCATGTGAATTAGAAGGTGTTGCCCACCTTCCCTATTTTTGGACCTGGATTTAATATATGTTATTTTTGCTGTATCACTTTGTATTTTAGCATTTAGCTTTGTTTTTTTACTTTACTTTTCTGATTATAAGAATTAAAATTATTTTTTTTATCAATAGCCAAGGACAATTGTGTAGAGAACTTTGAGAATACAGCCGATAACAATCAGAAACTGCTGTCTCAGCAAGAGTGCCCGTGCGATACGGAGCATATGTTTACATGCCCGGCAGGAAGTCAAACGGTCTCTTCCAAATCTCAAAGTGGCAGTCAACAGATGGCACTGAACAAAGTCATCGATGAGTTGACTAAGTTAGAACATAATGATGAAAGTCTGGCAAGTATTATACATAAGCATGTGTTTTGTGTGTTAGCAGGGTTCGAAAGGGGAGCAAAGAATGGTATTACTGTGAACTGCCATGAATGTCGTAAGAGACGATTAAGGAAGATTTAGGAGTGGGGTTTGCTGCCTTATTCTATAGGTAAAGTGATACAAAAGTTATGCTGAAGTCGAATGTGTTTGTCCGAAAGGATCAGCTATCGCAACCAATCTGTGAATATTGGCACAATGCATTTTGTTCTATAGACCAGCGGTTTTCATCGTGGACTATATGGACCCTCCTAGGAGCCAGGAGAAACATTTTGAAATTGTGGGCCACAGACCTGTTCATGGTGTTACAGGAAGGTTTTCAACCTGAACGATTGGGGGGTCACATTCCTATTGATGGTACTACAGGATGTTGTCCACCTGAATGATGGGGATCGCATACCTTTTCATCGTGTTAAAGGACGGTGTCTAACAGAGGGATAAACAATACACATTATAGCACTACAGTTTATAATACCGTGATAACAACTGATCTATATCATATTCTGCTAATATGTAGGAGGTTTAAAATGAATGAGTGTAGAGTTGTCTGTCACATCATAAAGAGGACAAACTTGATTGAGAAGTGGCAGGCAAAAGGACGGAGATATCTCAGCGAAGCTGTAAACCACGACACAACGCACTTTATTATCTGGAATACATCATACAACCTACTGAAGTTTAAGAACAAGCGCAGAAGAAGAAGAAGAAGAAGAAAAACAGCTACAAAACAAGTACTACTCAAGGATAGTATTGCACACTGATTTCACACAGCATTACTTACCTTGTTATATACTAAGGTTCCCGGCTTTTCATTGGCGGCCGACACGAAGTATACCCAATTAAACAAATAATCTGTCTCATCAGCCAATATGAGTGACGATGTGCAAGATAGACTCGCAGGACTGCTATAGAGAAGGACTTGGTAAATGCTGTACATAAAATTCTGGTTATTTTTTTATAACAGTCGACCCTTTCTGTGATGCCGTTGCTGTGTACTTTTCTATATCTCGATGTTTGTGCACCAACACACATGATGGAGTTCATGAACACACATGATGGAGTTCATGAACACACATGATGGAGTTCATGAACACACATGATGGAGTTCATGAACACACATGATGGAGTTCATGAACACACATGATGGAGTTCATGAACACACATGATGGAGTTCATGAACACACATGATGGAGTTCATGAACACACATGATGGGATTCTCATTGCGACATGATTACATGAACAACGACGTTCATTATTTTTACATGGTTTAAAGTTCTGATATAACCAAATTGGACTAGGGTCCGTGGTTGAGAGAGGCGTATCTCATCATAAGAATTACAGTTCATTGAAAGTCTATATATGTATATAATATGCGATATTCAGTAAATACTGACTAGTTTGTTGGAAAAAATATTCAGTAAATACTGACTAGTTTGATGGAGGAAATATTCAGTAAATACTGACTAGTTTGATGGAGGAAATATTCAGTAAATACTGACTAGTTTGTTGGAGGAAATATTCAGTAAATACTGACTAGTTTGTTGGAGGAAATATTCAGTCTTTACTGGGTAGATTGCTGGATGAGCCATTATCTATTAGATTGTTGGATGCAATATTAAGTAATTACTGATTAGATTGTTGGATGCAATATTAAGTAATTACTGATTAGATTGTTGGATGCAATATTAAGTAATTACTGATTAGATTGTTGGATGCAATATTAAGTAATTACTGATTAGATTGTTGGATGCAATATTAAGTAATTACTGATTAGATTATTGGGTGCAATATTTAATCATTATTTATCAGATTAATGTACAAAGTTTATTCCAGAATGGAACACAGTTTCGATATCTTTTTCCAGGAAAACAACCCTGTATTCTCCAATTCACAGAAAAGGCTAACAGTGGTTGCTAAGAAGTCACCACATGCAATCTTTAAACGAGTAAGTTGTTTGTTGCATGCATTAGTATTTCTTTAAATCACGATTATACAATCACACGTAAACATACAAGTAAACAACGTCGATCTCTTCCAAACAAACATACAATCCAATGACATGGTTCTCTTCCAAACAAACATGCGAACCAAACAACATTGACCTAATCCAAACACATATACAAACAAACGACATTGACATATTCCAAGCCAACATACAAGCCAACGACATTAATCTCTTCAAAACAAACATACAAATATCTCTTCAAAACAAACATACAGGACAACTATCTCTTCAAAACAAACATACAGGACAACTATCTCTTCAAAACAAACATACAGGACAACTATCTCTTCAAAACAAACATACAAGCCAAACGATATCGATCTATTCAATCGACAGTATTATACTTAGGACGGGACAGTGTGGATGTAGTGTTACAAGCTGGACAGTGTGGATGTAGTGTTACAAGCTGGACAGTGTAGGATGTAGTGTCACAAGCTGGACAGTGTAGGATGTAGTGTCACAAGCTGGACTGTTTTATACTTGGCTTGGGACAGCGTAGGATGTAGTGTCACATGGTGGGCAGTCTTATGCGTGGCTTGAGACAGTGTAGGCTGTAGTGTCGCAAGCTGGACAGTGTAGGATGTAGTGTCACAAGCTGAACAGCGTAGGATGTAGTGTCACAAGCTGGACAGTCTTATACTTGGCTTGGGACAGCGTAGGATGTAGTGTCACAAGCTGGACAGTGTAGGATGTGTGTCACAAGCTGGACAGTGTAGGATGTGTGTCACAAGCTGGACAGTCTTATACGTGGCGTAGGACAATGTATTATGAAGTGTTACAAGATGAACGTCTTATACGTGGTTTGGGACAATGTAGGATTGATGTGTATCACAAGTTGGACAGTCTTATACTTGGTATGGGACAGTGTACGATGTAGTGTCATAAACTGGACATTCTTATACGTGCCTTGGGACAGTGTATGACATATTTTACGAGCTGGAAGTCGTATACGTGAGAAGGGACAGTGTATGATGCATTGATGAAAGCTGGACAGTGTTATACTTAGCATGGGACAGTGTAGGATGGAGTTTGACAATCTGGACAGTCTTATACTTGGGAAGAGAGAGTGTTAAATCTATCGACATTTTTGTTATGATAGGACATACAAGTCTAGTGTCGTGGAACAACCACACAAGCTGGAAATGCGACGGCTGTGGCAACACAGTGCAAGAAAAAAACGGATTTAGGTGAAATGTGTTGTCAACATTTATGAGAATGAAAAGTTAACAACAAGCAACAAAAAAGGCAAACGACGTTTCGATCATATCATCCTTACCATGACAGATGGCAATGGACAAATAACGAGATCTACATATAGACACATGTAATGTGTGATACGTTTGTGGAGGTGGAAAGCAAAGAAATAAGAGATAAGACAAATAAAAGTAGATATTAAAGGAGATTAAAGGAGAAGAGAAAAGCCAGAAAACAAGCACCACAATTAGAGGTTAGTTAGTTAGTTATTCCTCTAGGGCCAAAGACGGCACATAGGACGGATGTATTAGATTTCCATGTCTCTCGTTTCATTGCAATTTGCTTTAGATCTTCATTGTTTCTGATACGGATGGTGAAACCTTCCCTTGTAATAGTTCTACAATTAGAGGGGAAAAACAAAACGGACAATAAAGAGCAGACGATCGAGTATGATTGCGAAATATTGAAAGAATATGTTATGTTATGTTCCTCCAGGGCCATAGGCGGCGCATAGGGCAGAAACCATAGCTTTCCATTTCTGTCTTTGTGTTGCCAGGTCTTTCAATTGTTGCGTGTTGTTAAGGTTCATTGACATGCCTTCTCTATTAATGGTTCTTCGTAGAGTTTCTCTAGGTCTCCCTCTTCTTCTTACTCCAGGTGGCACCCAATATAGTGATTGCTGGGGAATTCTTAGGCTGTTCATTCTGAGAACATGGCCGATGTAAGTCCAACGCCTTTGTCTAATGAAGGAAGATATATAGGTTTGTTTGCTTTCCTCTCTTATAGTAGTGTTAGATTTAAAGTCACTCCACTTAACGTTCAGAATGGTACGTAGGCATTTGTTTTCAAAGGAGTCGAGTCTTTTATCTGTGGCTTTTGTGGCTTTCCAACTTTCGCACCCATATGATAGAATAGGGATGATGTTGGAGTTAAATAACCTGAGTTTTGTGGTGTTTCTTAGTGTGTTTGACGTCCATATGTTGCGTAGTTTATTGAAAGCACCCGCTGCAAGGGCAATACGGTGTAAAATTTCTTTTGATGAGTCTCCATCCAAAAAAGGTAAGAATAAGGTAAGAAAAAGAAAGAATAAGGTAAGCATTAAAAATAGACGTATCCAAACAGAAGTAGATTACTTTGTTGTGTTTATTAAATTTTGATATTCGACATGCACTTTTAACGAAATACTGATATCATTTTTTTCCTTCCTACTTTTTATATGTATCTCATATGTGTATGCACTTACGACGTCTGCAGTGAATAATTTTTCATTTCTATTTTCAGTCTGAGATATCTGACCATGGCAATCCATACTTACAAGGTGAGCACATAGAAATTGCTGCAAAGAAGGACCCAACGTTGGCCAGGAACTCAATGCGGAACTGGAAACATGTCTAAACCAGAATTATCTCAGTCGTATGACATCATAGTTAAGTTAATGAATGAAAACACTTAACAACGTTTACTAAAGGTGATAAATGTTTACTAAAGATGATAAATATTTACTAAAGTTAATAAATATTTACTAAAGGTGATAAATATTTACTAAAGGTGATAAATGTTTACTAAAGATGATAAATTCATACATTATTTCACCAAATTATTCAACTAAATCTTTTGTAGTTTACAACTTAAAATTGATGTCTTATTTGCATAGTATTTCGACTTCAGTACAAATAAAATATCATGCACCGTTAAAAGTTGGACACAATTGAATCAGAATCTTACAAATAGACATACGAGTAATAAAAATTGTTTAAAAACAACAACGGAACTTGATATTTGTTTGTATTTTATATGAAACAATTTGTAAACATGAGGAGTGAAAATCGATTAATCTAATACCCATGTTGAGTGGAAGAGGCGATCATGTTTTTTCACAACTCTGCGCCTCTTGTGTTGCTAATAAGTTCAGTTGGTGTCATTCTCTCAAGCCAAAATGACATCTCATCCAACTACTTCTTTCTTTGTCTTCCTATATCTCTTCTGTCCTTGATATTTCCGGCTGTCACTAAATGTTTTTTTTGTCGCTATTTTGATCACATGCCCTAAAAATCGTCACTGTCTTTGTCTAACTTTTGCTATAATTTGTCTTTTAACTCAACATCTCCTATGGTTTCTACATTACATTTCTTAGTTATCTATTCAATTTTCATTATTCCATTATTAGAAAAAAAACACATTATACTAGACTAAAGTACACTTTGAGTTTTTGTTTATTTACAGCTCAGACTGTAATTTATCCATAAAAAAGAATTGGATTGATCTAACACTTGAATTTGCATATGCATGTATAGTGCTCCATTGCGTAGAATTCTTCCCTTTTTCTAGAAATCTGGTTTAACTGTTTCGATCTTGTCTTTATCTGAATGGAGCACCGATCATCTGAAGTTAAAATGGTATCAGGATATTTCAATCATCCATTTGATTTAATTTAGCATCATTGATATCCATACTGAATCTTGGTGTATATTTTTATGAGATAGCCATTATTTCTGATTTCTTCTTGTTTAGAATGCAGCCTTTGTTTCCACCTTCCTATACTACCACCTCTAACATGGCAAGTAGTTCTAATTAGCTACCTTCAATCAAGACTGTATCATCAGTATGTATCAGATTATAAACCTCCAACCGAGGGAGAGTGGTCTGTGGTTAATAATTTGTACAGAAATAAACGTGACAATGTGATATTTAGTTATATTGTTGAAACAAGGATATTTATTTAAACTATTTCCTACTTTTCAGTGTTCGATTTCTGTGATTTTAGTTAATTATGGTTTAAGGCTTAATAATAGTTTTAATAATAATAATAATAATAATATTAGTAATAATAACAACATTTCAAGTGTATTTTGTATAATACAGTATTTTTTTTACAATTTCTGTTTTTGATCACGTTGCGTGTGTTCAGCATATCTACCAGCGGTACTACGTGTACTGGTGGTTCTTCTAAAACGTGAATCTTAAGTCAATTTGATCGGGTTGGGATTTTGAGACTTACTCACCAACTTATAAGACAAAGAAACAAGCGATTCTTGTTCTTTTTCGTTCATAATTTATTGGTGGTAAAGAAGGTAGAGATTTAATCTCACATTTATTGATTATTCAAAAGAAATACGTTATCTAATCTCACATTTTATTTGTTGTTGAATAGATACTCAGCCGAAGACGAATGTGTCGGGCCATTGGCGCAAATAAAACGGCGACACAACGCATTCCATTCTCTGGACTACATTCTGCTGGAAATCTGTTAGGGCAATTGTCCTTCTACAAGAGAGATCCAGCAAAAGTTTGAGAATGAACGCTGAAGAAGAAGAAGAATAACAGATAGACGAATTGTAATCTCGCATTTATCTAAAGAAATACATTATGTAATCTCACATTTTATTCGTTGTTGAATAGATAGACGAATTGTAATCTCGTATTATGTTGATTGTTGAAAAGATTGACGAATTGTTAATCTCACATTTTATTGGTTGTTGAAAAGATAGGCGAGGTATAATCTCACATTGCATTGGTTGTTGAAAAGATAGGCGAGGTATAATCTAACATTTTATTGGTTGTTGAAATGATAGGCGAGGTTTATTCTCACATTTTATTGGTTGTGGAAAAGCCAACATTATATATCCCTGCCTTCATTTATTGTTCAATACAGAAATGATAATGTTTCCTTTATTGAGAAAACGTATGTATCGAAGCTAATCTTACTGTCTGATCTTATCTCATATGAATAAACATATTGATACACGCATTTCTCGTCTACACAAGATGGTTCCCAGAGATTAACTGAGATTTTCTGTGATATTATCAAGATATTGGCCAGAGGAAACAACACTGGAATCAAAGCTCTATGGGACACTGTATGAACTACAAAAGACAGTGAGTTTTATTAAGGAGACAGAATTACAGATATAGACATGTTTCAAGTGAACGAAAGAAGAAGAAGAATGAACTAAATAAGTCAAATGTGTAGCTTTCTTAACGTACAGTCCCGTGTTGCTATGGTTACATGTCTGCTCAAATAAACTCACTGAAATAGACAAAGAGTGTTGATATTATTGTATATGTAGTCCACGTAATGCAGGGGTGGGCAAAATACTGCTGCGGGCCAAATTAATCCCACCGGACCATTTTATCTTGCCAGCTAGGCTGATTTAAAATTACTCTGTGCATTGGCCCATGAGCTCAATAAATGATAAATTGTAATACATCAGGTAATACATTAGATAATACATTAGGTAATACATTAGATAATCCCGCCTAAGACGAACGTGTTGTGCCATTGACGAAAATAAAACGGCAACACAACGCATTTCCATTCTCTGGACTATATTCAACTGGAAATCTTGTAGGACCATTGTCCTGTTACAAGAGAAATTGAGCGGGAGTTTGAGAATGAACGCTGAAGAAGAAGAAGAATACATTAGATAATACATCAGGTAATACATCCGGTAATACATCAGGTAATACATCAGGTAATACATCAGGTAATACATCAGGTAATACATCAGGTAATACATCAGGTAATACATTCTCTTCTCCGGAGTACATTCCACTAATAAAGAAATACAATAGAGAAGGTAGATGAAGATATACAGTTCTACATTTATCACACCTCACCTCACTTATTTGACTTCTTATCTAATTTGTTCTTTCTTTCATCAAAGGAATTAAACTCTAGACCGCCAGAAATCGGCATGAGAAGATCTGAGATATGTCTCCCTGATTTACGAAAACTATTAGGCTTAGTTCTATGGCTAAGTTTAGTTTTTGTACCTACAAGAGACATTGCCATATTTGACTCGTACTGTAAATTGAAGGGCCTAGTTTCTCGTTTGACAGTTAAGAAAGTGTTGGTAGGATAAGAATATCGATTGATATTGGAATTATTTAGTTGTTCATGTTGAACGATATTAGGAAACTTGGTTCCACAGTTGACTCCTTTATGTATCACTGGTAAATTGAATGGTTTTTCACTGTCGCTAACCTCGTTGGTGAATTGTTCATGGCAAGGATCAGTTGTTTTGAACCTGTTGTGATAATGAGGTAAGTTCGCTATTCTTGTTAAAGAATCTGGAGATAGGTAGAAGTTCTGTAGAGAATTTCTTTGTGAATCACCGTACAGTGTCTGTATGTACTTATCGCCAAGATTATGTTTATTTTCCCAGTTCTTGGTCAAATTGAGAACTGGCAGCTTACAGACAGTGTTAGAATTTGATGTCCATGTTGCTGAATTCAATTTAGAATGATTTTTGATCAGTTTGTTGAAAGTGTATATTAGATTGTCGTTGTTGTTGTTGAATCCATCATTATTGATGTGGTTATCGAGGTTATTATTGTTCGTAAAATAATCTTTGCCGTCATCATTGTGGATGTTGCGAGGACTTGCGCTCTTCCTGATACTTGGGAGATGATGTTCAGTTTTTTTTACTGGACGACAGGATAAATTGACGGTATCCTTGATCCCAGAAGGCATTTTTTAAGACTGTAAACTGAGAAGACTTGACAAAATCACGAGTGGTCTAGCAACACAATTTACACAGTCCAAGTTTACTAGATGTCAATAAAATAGCCAAGTCTAATTGGATGCTAAATAACTATCATGCTGCGTACTGTAGAGAAAGACTAGATGAGATGTGGGCAATCTTTCTCTGTCGGTGGACCGAATTGGCTATTGTTAGTATGGGATGGGACCAACAAGAAATTTTTAGACACTGTCAATTTCAAGTAGTATTTTCTGTCCGCAGTAGCCATTGCATGTAATACTTTAAAATAAGTCTGGCGAGTTAGTAAAAATGACTTTGCGGGACGAATTTGGCCCGTATCGAGTCATTTCTGGGAAAAGTGTGTATTACATGACAATATATAAAATAATTTCGATCGATTTAACGAAGTGTCTGATACTGCGGGTTTCAACGACTTCAAATACGACAATGCTGATCACATCACGGAAGAAATCGTGTAACTTCTATTGAATTGTCCATAGTTATCTGTAGACAAAATACACAACATAACATGTTACACGGATATTGTATATTAATAGAGGTTTCCTGAAACGACATAAAAACAAGAGATAGATTTACTCAGGTAAGAGTAGCCATAATTACATAATCTTAGAGTTTAGTAATATTTTTTTAGTCTCGTTTTTGCACTTAATACAAGCAGAAAATATAGTTTGGGTCTACACGAGTATTTCCAAACGTGAGGCCCACGCCCCACAGGGGGCAATTTGAATGTTCAGGGGGGAAATTCGAAAGTTGTAATTATGCTTCATTAAGGAATAAATCAATTTTTTAAATATAAAAAAATGTATATATTACACGGGGTAGGGGGGGGGGCGTCAGATGTTTAGAAAGACTTAGGTGGGGCATGATAAAAAAAAAGGTTGGGAAACACTGGCCTACACTAAATATTATATAATATCTGATATCTCTTCTTGTTCTGTCTTCCATGTTCTCCAGTATCTTATTTTAAATGTTAATTTCTTTGACAAAGCGAAACGTTCGTGTCCATGTTTTGGCTAGAGCAGTGTTTCTCAACATCTTTCTACCATACCCCAACGTAAGTATTTCCAAAATTCTGATGTCCCCTATATACATATTTTTTTAATATTACAAAAATTTAATTATTCCCTAAATGAAGCCTAATTATAACTTTCGAATTGTCCCCCTGAATTATCAAATTGCCCCCCTGTGGGGCGTGAGCCCCACGTTGGGAAACACTGGGGTAGAGTATCTCATTTCATCAGATATATTTCTAATAAGTGGGAGGGGATATAACTTAGAATACATTTATTTCCTCGTTTCTGTGGTATTCTAATGAAATCTTTTTTTAATGGAAGACCAGTATGGAGAGAGAGAGAGTTAACCTTCTCTTTAGGCTTGCTTCCTAATACTAAGCATCATGTTCTGACTCTCTTAAAAAAAGAGATGGATTTGACCTCCTTATCTACGAGCTCGCAGGCTTGTATTGTAAAACGGAAATACCCTGTAGAAACAAAGTCGATCCACTTTAGCCCTCTATCTATCTTTATATGTTCCTTCAGGAAATCCCAAGTCATATAGGAAACAAAAGCGTCCGTCATTGTTCATGATTCCTGAAGATCGGAACATACTTAACATTGAAAGAAAGAAGACTAGGTGGAGAGACAACTGAGAAATATTACTGGACTCATTTTATACGTTTATTAGTATATAAAGTACAAATAGATGACACATTAATTATTTCCATTGTCTTTAATTTCCCTTTAATTTTAATTAATGTAGTAGTCACAGAAAGTAAAGAGAAAGGCCTCTTCCTAAATATCAAGAAAACAGAAGTAATGGTTATTTCAAAGAAAGAAAATAACAAACCTTGCAAGATCAAAGTGAATGATATTGTAATTCTGTGTAATACGACCTTGTCATTAGAGGTGAGAAAGAGAGTTCTGCAGTGCTATATAACACCTATACTAACATATGGGTGCGAATCTTGGACAATAAACAAACTGGAAAGTGGGGAAATTAGAGGCAACAGAGATGTGGTTCTACAGAAGAATGCTGAGAATACCATAGACTGCCAGAAAAACTAATGTAGAGGTGTTGAAAGAGTCAAATGCGAAACGGACCTTAATCAACAATATAAGAAAAAGGCAATCTTCTTTTTTTGGCCACTTCATGAGACAGGCAGGTTTAGAGAACATAGTCACAACAGGCAAAATTGAAGGCAACAGAGACAGAGGGCGACAACGTGAGAAAATATTAGACAGTTTGGCAACCTTGCACGGCAAGGAAGTAACAACGACTTTGATACATAATACTGTGGACAGAGAGCTGTGGAGAGCCATGACCGCCTACCCCACCCGGCATGGCACCTGATGATGATGATGAGTGTTGGGGTTAGGATTTGTTATGTAAAAAACAACTATACTAACTCTAACCCAAATTCTGAAATAAATTAATATTTAAATGATGAACACGAAATTTAGACATAGACAAGGGAGATAACTCGACTATCTGGTGGTGTCTACTTGTACTGTACCCGTTTATTTTGCCAGTTAATTCCCTTTTGAATTATCTGCGTTTTTTTTGGTCCTAATTTTAATTATTCTTTAGTCTATCATTATTCTATTTCTTAATACTCTACTATTATCACAACAGCTGAAACACTGCAAATGTTGTAAATAGAACAAATAAAACACCAAATTTAGGAACTATAAAAAAGCCAAATTCATTTTAACTTGCCTATGTTAAAAACAATGTATGTATCGCGCACATTTAGATAGGTAAATGTTTACAAAACATGGAAAAATGAATGGGATACTTGTTACTTCTAATATTTTATGGTAGTGTGTAATGATATAACCTAATTGCACTTACGTAAACACAGGTTTATTTAATCGCTTCAATCAGACACGACAGTGTCTGTCTGTATGTCTGATTGAAGCGATTATATAAACCTGTGTTTTACGTAAGTACAATTGTTGTTACGTTTCACGCAGTTACCTTGTATTGATTGTCGTATTGATATAACCTAATAGGACTTTGTTGTCTGCTAGTTGAAAGCGGCGCACCTCTCCAAAAGAGTAGCAAGCTCATTAACAAACTACCTATCAAGGCATGGGAAATACCTGTCAGATCATGATGTGCCACTTCAGTAAGACAACAGTTTATATATAATAGCTTATATAGTCATATTTTTTTACTCTATGGTAGTGAAGCATGGACAAGAAATAAAACATCACAAAAATCATTTGTGGCAAGGAAATTTTTCAAATTTCAAAGGGAAAGGTTCAAATTTCTATAACCAACTTTTAATTGCCTCTTTGATCTGACTGTTCCAGGCTGGACGGTCAAGAATATTGGTTTCCCAAGAGTGTAGGTCGATCCGACAGTACTTGAAGATATCTTCGTAGTCCTTGAAGCGTGTCTTCCAAACTCCGCTGGAACGCCACACAGTTCACTGTAGAACAGTCTCGTTGAAAGACGTTCGTCTGACATACTTACGACGGGACAGGCCCAACAAAGTTGAGACCTGGTCAACAAGGCGCGGATGCTTTCTATCCTAGTGTTTTCGAGAATCTTCGTGTCTGAAATGTTATTCTCATAAAGTGCACCAAGAAGCTTTCCAGGCACCACAGGTGAAAAGAGTTTAGCTATCAAACATTCCTAGCATATACAATCCAGGACTCGGCTGCATACAATAGCGAAAACAGAACAACTGCGCGATGTGTATTCTGCTTGGTTTCCAATGCTCAGACCACTACGGATCCAGATATTTTCGCGAAGACCACCGCACGCTGCACTATCACAAGCAATGCGCAGGCTGACATCCTCGTTGTTTGCTGTAGTATATGACAAATTACCGCAGAGGTAGACACAACCTATTTACATTATTGAATTTTTGACCGTGAACTGTGATGAACTGTTCCGCGAAGAGGACTGACTCCATGTGTTGGTTAGTACATCACGACCGGTACAGGCAAGTTGTAAACCATGACAAAATTAATAACATTTTCCGAGCTAAATCCTGCTAATCTCCTGGAGTTTGAGAATGAGAGCAGCAGAGGAAACTAAAGATATATCACATATCACTTGTATCAGGAAGTTCTGGCGCACTGAAAGTATTCATTATATCTCTATTTATATATCTATCTATTTATCAGTGATTATCAGTTTGGGCCTTGCAGAGTTGGATGTATTCACTGATCAAAACAGTCCTGTGTAGGGAATTACTATTCAACTTTTGTATTTAGAACATTAATTTTTAGACTCCACTAATACATCCAACTGTAAAGTCAATATAAATGTCGACTAACAGCTTGAGAGCCACCAGAAAGCCTAGAGAGATTAGATTGTGAGCATGGTCCATTAACTATTCTACCAACGGCTCAACGACACGTATTAGTCTATCTATATCTATCTGTCTGTGTGTGCCTGCATCTAACTATCCATTCACCCAAAGCAGTCACCCATCCATCATTCTACCTACCTACCTACATGTCTGTCTATCTGTCCATCTGTGTATCTGTCTAGCTATCTATCTAGCTATCTAATCTATATATCGTCTTTTCTGTGCTTTGTTCTGAAGGGCGTCGCAGGATTGAATGTCGATCGGTTTTTATAAGTATGGCATGTTTAGTCGCTTCATATGCAGTAACAGTGTAACGTCTCAGAACGTTGATAACCGTTTCAATCCACTAGTATGCTCTTGCTGTTTTGATTCTCATATTGTAGTATGCTCTTGCTGTTGGCCAATAACGGTTCATCCTCATTAAGTAACCGAACCATTTCAGTTTCTGATTTTCTATATATTTAACCACATACGTTATCCCAACAGTTCCTGTAATCTCTTCATTACTCACATAATTTCTTGTTCTGTTTGATGCTTTTCTAAGACATCTCATTTCACACGTAGTAAGCTGTCTCTTAGTAATGCATAAGAACTAAACAATAGTTAACAAGCAATGTCCTATACAAAAAAAGTATTCTTCAAACTAGTATTTTTCTATACTAGTACTGGCATTACTAGCAACTGATAAATCATTATTCTATATTATTTTAGAACTGCAATTACTAGTAACCGATGAATAATTTTTCTAAGAACTGACATTACTAGGAACTGATGAATGATTACTCTATATTATCTAAGAACTGATATTACTAGCACCTGAGGAATAATTATTATATATTATTTAATAACTGACATTGCTAGTTACCGATGAATGTATAGCTTGAACGATTTTTTGATCTATCTACTTTCTATTGAAACGCTTATTAAAAGGTAATACCTTTCAGTTACCAAACCTTTCATTACACAGAGAAAGGCCCTTCTTATAAACATTACCAACGTGTACTGTATCATTTGATTCCAACTGCTTTTGTGTGTAGACTTCTCATTGGTTGGTTGATCACGCATAGTTCCAAAACTAAAAGGTGAAATTGTATTGCATTTATTGAGGGTTAAGTGCATTGAAGTGGGGAAACACTTGAGAAAACATGAAGACGTTTCAGTCAGAGTACCTTTTCCCTTCCTAGTAGATCAAATTATTAAACTTAATCCCTGGCGTAGTGGATAAACCATTTGTTTTGTATTCACGCGGTCGTGGGTTCGAATACCGGTTACGACATCTTGTTTACAAAGTGGTTTTTTGTGTGTGGAGACTCTGGGATGATCGCATAAAGCTACGGGATACGCGCTAGGACTCGTACTCTGAGGAGGCGGCGTGCCGCTTCATTGAGAGGTACGGAAGACATATGAGGGTAACTCGGGTACGGTGAAGTCAATGGTCAACGCCTTCTCAACCTTTTTTCAATAGTCATTTGTCTAAAGTGAATCTCTACAGCCCTTGCACGGAGAAATGTATTATTTAGATGTGGCGGCTAAATCTCTAACTAACACCCATTGGAGTGAATTCAAACCGAATGATAAAATCAGAGAAGAGACACACAAAATTTCATCACAGATGTTATCAGAAAATGCCGTTGGTCCTACATTAGGCATGTCCTACGCGCAGACACCAACAAATACACCACCAATCTCTTGAATGAATACCTACAGGTAAAAGAGCAAGGAGTAGACCAAAAGAAACACCCAGAAGAACAATACTTAGAGAAAATAAAACAACAAATATTCATACTATTCAAGAACTGCACAGAATAGCTTTGAACAGACATAATTGGAGAGATCTGACCTCTGTCCTATGCGCTAACTTCAGCGCAAAAGGAAAATGAATGAGTGAATGAATTACTGTGTATCGTTTACAAAAACATATTTTTCAAAGAGCTATTCAGTTGATTTCATAACATGCATGGATAGGTCTACTAATTAGCTATAACTGCGGAGTGTATAGCTGTAACTATGACGATGACCTATCTGAAATGTGAAACCTATACCAATTAGTGGTTTTTTTCAGTGACTCACTGGGCACTAAAGGGAAGATTCGGAGTGGATGTGCTGGTAGGCTGTGATTGGAGGAAATAATAATAGACACACAACTGAATAAATATAGCACTAGTCTGTTATGATGGATGCATGTCAGTGAGTTCAAACACTCTCCATATCTGGAGATAAATGCATGTCACTGAGTTCAAACACTCTCCATATCTGGAGATAAATGCATGTCAGTGAGTTCAAACACTCTCCATATCTGGCGATGAATGCATGTTAGCGAGTTCAAACACTCTCCATATCTGGCGATGGATGCATGTCAGTGAGTTCAAATACTCTCCATATCTGGCGATGGATGCATGTCAGTGAATTCAAACACTCTCCATATCTGGCGATGGATGCATGTCAGTGAATTCAAACACTCTCCATATCTGGCGATGGATGCATGTCAGTGAATTCAAACACTCTCCATATCTGGCGATGAATGCATGTCACTGAGTTCAAACACTCTCCATATCTGGCGATGGATGCATGTCAGTGAGTTCAAACACTCTCCATATCTGGCGATGGATGCATGTCAGTGAGTTCAAACACTCTCCATATCTGGCGATGAATGCATGTCAGTGAGTTCAAACACTCTCCATATCTGGCGATGGATGCATGTCAGTGAATTCAAACACTCTCCATATCTGGCGATGGATGCATGTCAGTGAATTCAAACACTCTCCATATCTGGCGATGAATGCATGTCACTGAGTTCAAACACTCTCCATATCTGGCGATGGATGCATGTCAGTGAGTTCAAACACTCTCCATATCTGGCGATGAATGCATGTCAGTGAGTTCAAACACTCTCCATATCTGGCGATGAATGCATGTCAGTGAGTTCAAATACTCTCCATATCTGGCGATGAATGCATGTCAGTGAGTTCAAACACTCTCCATATCTGGCGATCTGTTACAGAACAGGGATGCATATCAGAATCAAAAGCATACCAAAAACGAACGCGATGGTCGTAACAGGTGCAGCTTAAACCGCAATACAAATTATGTTCTTCGGAACACGTTAAACAAAAACAATCTTGCTTATTGGTGGAGATTGAGCGCAAAGAAAAAAAAATGTCTTGTTTGAATCATGAATAAATCCTGTTTAAATAATTGTTATTTTATTGCGAATTTGTCAAATAATTTCATACATTGACAGTGGTTCTCAATATATTTATTACCAGTGGTTCCCCTAGAGCTTCAATGAAAATTTTTTGATATTTCTTCAATGATTATCAATACATGTCTGATTATCAATATGTATCTGATGATATATATATATATGAGTATCGTTATAAATCTGATTTGTGCTCTCTCTCTCTCTCTCTCTCTCTCTCTATATATATATATATGAGTATCGTTATAAATCTGATTTGTGCTCTCTCTCTCTCTCTCTATATATATATATATATATATATATATATATACATGACTAACTATTGTTAAAATAATATACGTTTCTCCCCCCACCCCCCCCCCCACCAAGACATGCATTTTTCTTTTAACATCTCTAGGAAAACACCGTGACTTCCAAGAAAGTCACATGGCCTACGCAAACACTGGACTAAACGATATAGACAATAAAAGTAGCCCAATAATACTTCATATACCGCTGGGACATATATTTCATATACCGCTGGGACATATACTTCATATACCGCTGGGACATATACTTCATATACCGCTGGGACATTTACTTCATATACCGCTGGGACATATACTTCATATACCGCTGGGACATTTACTTCATATACCGCTGGGATATATACTTCATATACCGCTGGGACATATACTTCATATACCGCTGGGACATATACTTCATATACCGCTGGGACATATACTTCATATACCGCTGGGACATATACTTCATATACCGCTGGGACATTTACTTCATATACCGCTGGGACATATATTTCATATACCGCTGGGACATATATTTCATATACCTCTGGGACATATATTTCATATACCGCTGGGACATATATTTCATATACCGCTGGGACATATCCTTAATATACCGCTGGGACACATCCTTCATATATTTCTGGGACATATTCTTCATATATCTCATGGACATATCATTCATATACCATTGGGACATATCATTCATATACCATTGGGACATATCATTCATATACATACCATTGGGACATATCATTCATATACATACCATTGGGACATATCATTCATATACCATTGGGACATATCATTCATATACATACCATTGGGACATATCAATCATATACCATTGGGACATATCAATCATATACCATTGGGACATATCATTCATATACCATTGGGGCATATCATTGATATACCATTGGGACATATCATTCATATACATACCATTGGGACATATCATTCATATACCATTGGGACATATCATTCATATACCATTGGGACATATCATTCATATACCATTGGGACATACCATTCATATACCATTGGGACATATCATTCATATACCATTGGGACATATCATTCATATACCATTGAGACATATCATTCATATACCATTGGGACATATCATTCATATACCATTGGGACATATCATTCATATACCATTGGGACATATCATTCATATACATACCATTGGGACATATCATTCATATACATACCATTGGGACATATCATTCATATACATACCATTGGGACATATCATTCATATACATACCATTGGGACATATCATTCATATACCGCTGGAAAAGACACTGCGACTTTTATAGAACCCAAGGCCGGAGATACCTTTGTAATAGGGAATGTTTTAAAACCTAATAACGGTTAAGGGTTGGGGGTTGAATGGGGGAGGAGTATGCCCTATTTTTAGCATCTCCTCTTAGTATAAACTATCATGCTCCATTTTGCTAAGGGGCGGGGGGAAATTGGATCCCTCATGTTTGCCTGTCCCACCTTATATACGGCCTTGACATAATTCAGAGAATGTGTTATTATATATATATGTGTGTGTGTGTGTGTGTGAACAACCGTTAATTATAAATGATATGCTAGTATATATATATATATAAATGTGTGTATGTGTGCGTGTATATGCTAGTTATACATAATCATATATAAATATATATGCGTGTAGGCCTATATAGTCATTAGTTATAAATGGCCATATTTAAAATAAAACAAGTAATTTCAACCCACACACGGTGACCCTCAGAGTTCATAAGTGCACTTGAAATAACATAAGAACGACTTATGTGTTATCTTAGAAAACACAAACTTTGAATATATCGTTACTGACTCGTGTACAAGAGGCTCTTGTCTAGAAGTTCTAGCTGCTAAATTTGAAAATATCTATACAGGATATTAGTCAATAAATAAGACTGTATCCAGGGCATCATAAATATTCTCAAACATACTTGAATACTTAATATCCGTGTGTGAACCATGCATACACTTCACTGATTCTTCAATGTAAGCATATTTTTAGTTTGGGAAGCATAGTGGTAACATATATGAAACACAGATGTCATAGATTATCTGTCAGACTAGGGCTACGGTAACTCAAATAGACTCTACCCTGTTCACACTAAGAATGAAGTGTGTCAGTGCTTGTGATTGGTTGTTGAACACAGAACACATTAATCTATTGTTAAGTGCCAAATAATATTGTTTTTAAATTAAGCTATTCAATGTTTTTTTAAATGTTTAAATATTGTTTTTAATTGTTTTGAAATATTTTAAATAATATTGTTTTTAGCTGTCATAAGCTGTTTAGAAAAAACCTATTGTCGCGGAGTAATATGAGGGTGTGTTTTGACCCACTTTATCCTTAAAGTGAACAGAGTTTATTTAACAAGTTAGTCGTCTGATCGGCATCATTACATTCCGGACACGTCCATAGGTGCCCCGTCTACAGTTACACGATGACTTACAGTTTTTGTTCTCTGTTGGTTGACAAACATTATCCTGAGACCACGACATCTTTCATTTCTGGCAACCCCGTATTTAAAACCCAGTTATTTTATTGTGGCAACACCGTATTTAAAACCCAGCTATTTTATTGTGGCAACCCCGTATTTAAAACCCAGTTATTTTATTGTGGCAACACCGTATTTAAAACCCAGCTATTTTATTGTGGCAACCCCGTATTTAAAACCCAATTATTTTATTCTGAACATGGACTAGAAATCATCACCTTCATTAATTTCATTTACGCATGCTGTTTCTCTTAAGGTCTTTAGGGGATATCCTTAGCGTAGTGGTCAAGCTGTGTTCAAGCGATCATGAGTTCAAATCCGACTCGTGTCGTCTTGTTTGCAATGTGAATTTCGTCGGAGATCCCTGTGGATTATCTCTTGAAGCTACGGAGTTACGTGCTATGAAATGTGCCACTTTGTTGAGACTGACGGAGTACATATGTGAAACCGAGTACAGTGAAGATAATCCTCTACGACTATAGAACCTTTTTTGGTCTTTAACAGCCTCACAGAAGAGAAAATTCATCACTTGTGAGATAAAGTGTATAAGAAAAGCTGCTATAGTCACCAAACTGGACAGAGTAAGAAACGAGGATATCAGAAAAAGAGTAGGAATAATACCTTGTATCAAATATATAGAACATCAGCAGATAAAGTGGTTTCGCCACTTTATGAGAATGGGCCCAAGTCAATTACGACTAAGAGCTTATAACGAACGATCAGCTGGATACAGAGGAAAGGGAAGACCAAGAAAGAGATGAATCGATACAATCATGACCATCCTCAACAAACACGAATTCAGTACGACTCAGGCATCACATCTGGCATTCAACAGAAACTTACAGTTGCTACCCCTACACTTAACGGCAAAGTTTGGATGCTATCAACCAGCTTCCACCTGGGATAGACAATAGACAATAGTTTCTCGTAAGGAGTTTAAAATGTCCGCACGATTCATTGCTCTACCAACGGATACAGTAGCAATGCAAGCAAGCCGATCGGCTCTCTCGTTTCCCTGAGCACCCACATGACCAGGCACGAAAATTAACAGTCTAGAGCCAATTTAATTAGTCTAATTAGACAGTCTGTACAGTCTAGAGCCAAGGATTAGCTTCACAACTACAAAAGACAGTGAGTTTTACTCAGGAGACAGAATTACAGATATAGACATGTTTCAAGTGAACGAAAGAAGTAGAAGCTTTACAACTATATACTTGGGTGTTTGTGACATCTAATATGTTATGTGGTAGTGAGTCCTGATATAACTTAATTAGACTTTGTTGTCCGTTGGTTGAAAGCGGCGCGCCTCTCCAAAAGAGAGGTAAATTCAATAACTACTGCCTACCTACTTTTAAAGATCAGTGACAACCGCCTCTGTCGTGGCATTTTTCTATGGAGGAAGGGGGGGGGTGGGACTACAAGACAGAAGTGTGTATCTCTAAATATTTGCCTCCATACAAGTGTGTTGGGTTATAAGGAAGTTATTAAACCTGAAGTTAGTGCGTCTGAGAGCTTGTGTTGATACAAGTTGATCTAACTGTTGCATACAGACTAAGATAATACACCGCATAACATAGGCGGTCACATATTCCAGAATGGGTTAGTAACTTATGGGGTTCCAAAAGCACTTGTAAGCTCGAGGTTTGCATACAGTGGGAAAATTCTACCTTCGTCCAGAAGGAAAATGTGATAGGTCATTAGTAAATCACATTATATACTAGAATTACAATGTATCAACATGCTGGTTTGTCTGGTATGTAAGGTAAAGGTTTGTCCCATGCTGGTTTGTCTGGTATGTAAGGTAAAGGTTTGTTCTTGTTGGTTTGTCTGGTATGTAAGGTAAAGGTTTGTATTGTTGGTTTGTCTGGTATGTAAGGTAAAGGTTTGTTCATATTTGTTTGTCTGGTATGTAAGGTAAAGGTTTGTCCTATGCTGGTTTGTCTGGTATGTAAGGTAACGGTTTGTCCCATGTTGGTTTGTCTGGTATGTAAGGTAAAGGTTTGTTCATGTTGGTTTGTCTGGTATGTAAGGTAAAGGTTTGTCCCATGTTGGTTTGTCTGTTATGTAAGGTAAATGTTTGTCCCATGTTGGTTTGTCTGGTATGTAAGGTAAAGGTTTGTCCCATGTTGGTTTGTCTGGTATGTATGGTAAAGGTTTGTCACATGCTGGTTTGTCTGGTGTGTAAGGTAAAGGTTTGTCCCATGACAGCAACCTCCCGTCGGGAATGAAGATAACTTCATGTACTAAGCTGCAACAATTATTAAGTGGGGGTGGCCAATTCCCTTCTTTTCTGTCTTTACCTCACTTAACTCATGCCTCAGGTACTTATTTACAGCTGAGTCAACTGGAGTAGTAGTCATGTCAAACGAAAAATCACAACCCAGATTTAAATTAGTCTGGACGTGGTTTCGAACCTTGCCCCCCTGTAACCTAGTGATAGCAAATAAGTTGACTATCAACTAGGCTACCGCGAACCTCATGTTACACACTAGTAAGTCACTTCCAGCGAAACTGCTGGAATTCCAGAACGAACATAGAAGATGAAAAAACAAACTGATTTAACAGGAGTTTATCCCTTTATATATCCCGTATCTACCGTATATCCCTTAAAAAATCCCAACAATAACTAGAACATCGTCACTTGACAACTAAAGCGACGGCTAAAGAACAATAATATCCCGCAGCTGAAAAGGTTAAAGCAGTTACAATAATTATTATCCCCAACAGAAAAAAAGTAATAGCTTCAGTTTCAAATGATAAGCTGTGCATGCTGACTCCTAGATTAGTTGGACACCAGAGCTGAAACCTGCGCTATCCCGGCAGAGATTCCTATCAGATATGTCATCATTAAGCGCTGCCATTTGCGTTGTTATCTATGCTTATGGAGTTTTCTGTACGCCTGCTAGTAAGTAACCTGTATATACCTATTACATACAACAATAAGAGTTGTATCGGTCATTGTTGTTGTTGTTGGTGCTGTGGTAGTATTGTAGTTGTTACCGTCGTACTTGTTACCGTCGTAGGTGTTGTGGTTTAGTCTTTGTATGATCATACAGAATTTTGTTGCTAATGTAATAGACCAAAAGGTCACATAATTTGTCGCACTTTTTAATACAATTAACAAAACAAAAACTACGAATGAAACTTATGATATGCACAGGAAATACGGAAATAAATACTACGGAACAAATTGACTAGTGCACAAAATGTTTACAGGCAAATGTAAATTGAGCAAAATTGATACCTTTGAGATGTGGGTATATAGAAGAACAGGGAGAACATCATGGAAAGAGAATAAAACAAATAAAGAGATACTAAAAACACTTAATATGAAGACGGAACTACTAAGAGAAATAAAGATCAGGCAAATAAAATATTTTAGACACATTAAAAGACATGACACCTTATTGAAGACCTTACTTGAGTCAAAGGGAAGCGAGCAAGAGGTAGGCAGAGATACAAGTGGGAGAGTAACATCACACGATGGACAAGTTACAGTCTAGCAGAGTGTACCACCAAGACAAGACACAGGAGATGTTGGAGATACGTTGCAACCAACCTTCGTTGCGGAGACGGCACTTTAGAATGATGATGTAAGTTGAGCTATGAATCAGCTTCAAGCGTTTTCCCATAATTGCTCGGCTGCATATGTCATTGCTTGATCAGAAGTCGCCGTCTGATTAGTGTTGTGTCAGCACTAAATAACTCAGCAGCGAAAGCAAAATTCCTCAATATTCTCAAATAATGAAACTCTGGTACCCATTTCTAGAGGATTATGGACCAAAAGAGTTATTTTCTGTAAGCTACGAGTGACCAATGAACTGGAAAAGTCACCTGTTTGACGAGTGAGTGAGTGTATTAGACAGTACATTACTTCGACTACCGATGACATATCTATTTGAAAAGATGATGGCGACAAAACTCACAGGACAGAAAGGAAAAGGCAGTGGGAGTGTACATTTATTTCGCTTTTACTCTGTGCTAAACTTTTGCCAACCCTTTGATGTCACGACACTTCTTCTTCTTCTTCTGCGTTCGTTCTCAAACTCCTGCAGATTAGTAGAATGTAGTCCGGAGAACGGAATGCGCCGTGTCATGGTTTACAGCATAGCTATGATATCTGCGCCTTTCGGCCTGACACACCCGACTTCAGCATGACTTTGGGTCACTGACCCTATATGGGATGGGACAGCAAACTCCATCCCATAACCTTCTTAGTAGCCTTTTGCGACATGCGTGGAAGTAAACAATGTTGCTATTCTTTGCTTCCTTTTTGGGCCCCGGCAACACGCGGGCGAATGTCATGACACAAATCCCGTAATATCTTCATATAGAGACGTCATAAACCCTCTGAGTAGGAGGCTCCGTCTCAAATCATTGCCCATAACTGAAAGTGTGAGTCTTTTCATTGTCCAAAATTAGAGTTAGGAGTCTTCTGTGCATGAAATAAACACTCTAAAGATATTTCTCTCTATTGCACAAAATGATAAAAGAATCCCATTGTTCACACTTCCTGGGTATCGAAACAAACACACAACTATACAAACACTATCCAGAGATCCTTTATTGAACATACACTACACAGGAGCACTGGCTTCGCATATGAGTGGTCCTGGGTTCATTACCAAGATGAGGCTGGAAATTTTTTTCAGATCGCTACGGCTTCTTGGTCGACTCTTGATTTGGTCGATTATTATATATATATATATATATATATATATATATATATATATATATATATATATATATATATATATATATATATATATATATATATATATATATATATATAATAATTATAAACCACATAACCTGTAGGGTTTTAGGGGTGTCACATAGAAACTTTTGGTAAAGAAAGATCTCCAGAGATCTCTATTCTCTACTATACCGCTGAGTTTGGAAACTTCACACATCTCCATATCATCCAGACATATCTTCTTCTGCAACACCATCTTCTTTCACCCATCACCCGTACCTTAAAGAACACTTTCTGTCCTCGAGGGAATGTCTTCTCATGTGTCATACCTCCTGATCGTACATATTTTCACGAATATGTGTGTATATATATATATATATATATATATTATATATATATATATATATATATATATATATATATATATATATATATATATATAGTCAAATTATTAAAATTGACAACTTCATAAAGAGACAATTTAGAGTCCTATATTGCACTGTAGTATCTCTTCAATTGAACACTAACATAATAAAAATCTGGCGCAGTGAAATATGAGAAGCAATTTATCAAACTGTTCACTTTTAGAATCGGGGTTTAGGTAAACTAAGTCAGGGTAAAATAAATTGTTATTAATAACAGGTCGTAGTAAGTGGATTACGAAAACTATAACCTTCACTATTTTTGATGGCTGTAAAGCCCTGACAAAATCAATTTAAACTTATATCCGTCGTTGAAAAGAACGTACCTGCCCATAAGAGGTGGCATATTTATGTAACTATATCGTCATCAGGTAACATATCCTGAACATGATATAGCAGTCACCACTGACTTTCGAAACTTCTGTAAATCTGAGCCAGTCTTCCTACTTCTGTTACTGTCATGTTCAGGTGGTCTTGATGTCTTGTGTCCATCTTCTTCTTGTTCTGCCTCTTGTTTGTCCCCCTGCAATCATACCCTCCATTATAGTTTTTCTATAGACCATCATGGCGTTTGATATGCCAAAATATTGAAGCTTTCTAGAAAGAACCATGCTGTTTAGCCAGATTTCTTCTACATTAATTTCTCTCAGGATGATACATTGGTGATCTTTTTGTTACCATGTATTCTGAAGATTTTTCTGTAACTTTTGTAACTATGTAACTGCACTAATAGCGACTACTCCACATCACTACAATAATAACACAAATGCAATCGACAGGGCAATATATAAAACACATCTGAAATAGTGCATCACGTTCATATTAATATAAAAAAAATCTGTAAAGGTTACATCTACTAAAGCAAAAGATATTATATTACTTCTTAAAACGACCTAAATCCAATTAGTTTTCCAAATTACTTGTACGTATAGCGTCAGAACAACTAATGTACTAGCGTACATCCAGTGATCTCATCGTGTAATGCCATCCCTAACGTCATCCCCTTCCTAAACTCAAGGATAATTCCGCCTACTAATATTCTTCTGCATTACATCGTGGTACAATTTAACCTACTCAAACATAAGCCATTAAAAAAATATTTCTAGCCACACGATCCGCACATGACGTAATATAATTGAACGTGCGAAAACTATAGCGCATCTTAACGCACTTGCAATGAACTTGTGCTTAATATTAAGTTCGTACATATTCCACTTTCTAGACAGAAATATATGGTAGGCACTAACTGGAAACAAGTTCCCTATCTTATTATTTGTAAATATACAGTGTTATATTTGTTCTATCTACACACTATAACGTTTCATTTCATATCTAGATCTCTACTCTTGTGAGAATGGCGTATATGACTCGTTGCTCAACGTGATGGAGCTTTGCAGAGGCTTATATTATTCTCCTAACCTGCGTGACCTGCGGAAGAAAGAGCGTCACGTATCTGGCAAAGATGTTGCTGACATGCTTCAGGTATGCTAGTCAGGTCCATTATTTGATCTATCACATTGTATCAAAGTACATCAAATACTCTTGTCAGATCCATTATTTGGTCTATCATATTGTATCAAAGTACATCAAATACTCTTGTCAGATCCATTATTTTGGTCTATCATATTGTATCAAAGTACATCAAATACTCTTGTCAGATCCATTATTTGGTCTATTATATTGTATCAAAGTACATCAAATACTCTTGTCAGATCCATTATTGGGGTATCAAAGTACATCAAATACTCTTGTCAGATCCATTATTTGGTCTATCATATTGTATCAAAGTACATCAAATACTCTTGTCAGATCCATTATTTGGGTATCAAAGTACATCAAATACTCTTGTCAGATCCATTATTTGGTCTATTATATTGTATCAAAGTACATCAAATACTCTTGTCCGATCCATTATTTGGTCTATCATATTGTATCAAAGTACATTGCGTTTGAAAATTTGAAACTGTATAATATTGTTGAATGTTTAAGATTTCTGAACTGATATTACTTAAGCAGTTTAATGTTCAGCGTTAGCGCAGTGGTTAGCGCACTGGCTTCGCATATGAGTGGTCCTGGGTTCATTCCCCAGTTGAGGCGGAAATGTTTTCAGATCGCAACGGCTCCCAGGTCGACCCAGCCTTAAATGGGTACCGGATTAATCCGGGAAGTAAAGACTGCGAGGGAGAGGAGATGGCTACCGCCCTCATTTGCAGAGCCTGTGAAATGTGAGATCGCTAACATCTCACACCCCTACGGCATTAATAAATGCTATGGGTTACTTTACCTTACTTTAAGCAGTTTAAGTGCTACATTAATGCACATTATTTGTCATATAATTTTTATGCCTTGTCATATTATTATTATTATTATTATAAGTTGTCATATTATTATGATCTCTTGTCATATTATTATTATCATCTCTTGTCATATTATTAATATCATCTCTTGTCATATTATTATTATCATCTCTTGTCATATTATTGTGATCTCTTGTCATATTATTGTGATCTCTTGTCATATTATTGTGATCTCTTGTCATATTATTGTGATCTCTTGTCATATTATTGTGGTCTCTTGTCATATTATTGATCTCACTTGTCGCATCACTAGTATCACTTATCACTACACATCTCACATCTCTCTCCCCCAGGACTACTGCAGCGTGGCGCCAGAAGTAACCACATGTGTGGAAGGATTTGTTAACGAGTTCTCTTGTCTAACGGAAGAAATGGAGACTTTCCGAACCTTTAATCGTCGCTCAAACTGGTACTGCCAGGATAACATCGCCAGAGATTCCGTGGTCGCTATTTATCAAAATCTTCCAAGTCAGACCCTCGACTACAAAACAAACCAATGCTACAAGGAAGCACCTTCCGTTACTTATCCGTGTATAAAAAGATATTTGAATGTAGCTAATCCTCCAAGTGACCAAAGAGAGACAGTAAAGAGAGTCCTGTCTTCGTTTCGTTGTACGTTCAGAAAACTTCAACGGAAATGTGGTCGTGATACATCCATCTTGTTGACAACATTGGAATATGATTGGCTTATAATTCCTCCAGCTTTTGGGATCAACGTATCTGACACTCTCAGCATTGTTGCAAACATCAAGTTCAGGTAGACATTCAAACGCATCTGACACTCTCAGCATTGTTGCAAACATCAAGTTCATGTAGACATTCAAACGCATCTGACACTCTCAGCATAGTTGCAAACATCAAGTTCAGGTAGACATTCAAACGCATCTGACACTCTCAGCATTGTTGCAAACATCAAGTTCAGGTAGACATTCAAACGCATCTGACACTCGCAGCATTGTTGCAAACATCAAGTTCATGTAGACATTCAAAACGCATCTGACACTCTCAGCATAGTTGCAAACATCAAGTTCAGGTAGACATTCAAACGCATCTGACACTCTCAGCATTGTTGCAAACATCAAGTTCAGGTAGACATTCAAACGCATCTAACGTTCACACAGCTTGGAAAAAGGCCCACGATTTGTTGAATTAGAAATGCTTCAATCCTTGAGCTAATCCTTGCGACTTCAGTGCTACTATTGAGTTGAGTAATATAATGCTGTTCTACGGAGATTAATTAAAGAAGTTCTTTAAGTATGTTTTGAACATACTCCATTTCGTGTTTTTTTGTCATTAGCTTATGATTTCATTCTTGTGTCAGTGGTATGTGATTTCATTATTGTGTCAGTGGTATGTGATTTCATTATTGTGTCAGCGGTATGTAATTTCATTATTGTTTCAGTAGTATGTGATTTCATTATTGTGTCAGTGGTATGTGATTTCATTATTGTGTCAGTGGTATGTGATTTCATTATTGTGTCAGTGGTATGTGATTTCATTATTGTGTCAGTGGTATGTGATTTCATTCTTGTGTCAGTGTTATGTGATTTCATTATTGTGTCAGTGGTATGTGATTTCATTATTGTGTCAGTGGTATGTGATTTCATTATTGTGTCAGTGGTATGTGATTTCATTATTGTGTCAGTGGTATGTGATTTCATTATTGTGTCAGTGGTATGTGATTTCATTATTGTGTCAGTGGTATGTGATTTCATTCTTGTGTCAGTGGTATGTGATTTCATTATTGTGTCAGTGGTATGTGATTTCATTATTGTGTCAGTGGTATGTGATTTCATTATTGTGTCAGTGGTATGTGATTTCATTATTGTGTCAGTGGTATGTGATTTCATTATTGTGTCAGTGGTATGTGATTTCATTATGGTGTCAGTGGTATGTGATTTTAATTCTTGTGTCAGTGGTATGTGATTTCATTATTGTGTCAGTGGTATGTGATTTCATTATTGTGTCAGTGGTATGTGATTTCATTATTGTGTCAGTGGTATGTGATTTCATTATTGTGTCAGCGGTATGTGATTTCATTATTGTGTCAGTGGTATGTGATTTCATTATTGTGTCAGTGGTATGTGATTTCATTCTTGTGTCAGTGGTATGTGATTTCATTATTGTGTCAGTGGTATGTGATTTCATTATTGTGTCAGCGGTATGTGATTTCATTATTGTTTCAGTAGTATGTGATTTCATTATTGTGTCAGTGGTATGTGATTTCATTATTGTGTCAGTGGTATGTGATTTCATTATTGTGTCAGTGGTATGTGATTTCATTATTGTGTCAGTGGTATGTGATTTCATAATTGTGTCGAGTGGTATGTGATTTCATTATTGTGTCAGTGGTATGTGATTTCATTATTGTGTCAGTGGTATGTGATTTCATTATTGTGTCAGTGGTATGTGATTTCATTATTGTGTCAGTGGTATGTGATTTCATTATTGTGTCAGTGGTATGTGATTTCATTATTGTGTCAGTGGTATGTGATTTCATTATTGTGTCAGTGGTATGTGATTTCATTATTGTGTCAGTGGTATGTGATTTCATTCTTGTGTCAGTGGTATGTGATTTCATTCTTGTGTCAGTGGTATGTGATTTCATTATTGTGTCAGTGGTATGTGATTTCATTATTGTGTCAGTGGTATGTGATTTCATTATTGTGTCAGTGGTATGTGATTTCATTATTGTGTCAGTGGTATGTGATTTCATTCTTGTGTCAGTGGTATGTGATTTCATTATTGTGTCAGTGGTATGTGATTTCATTATTGTGTCAGCGGTATGTGATTTCATTATTGTTTCAGTAGTATGTGATTTCATTATTGTGTCAGTGGTATGTGATTTCATTATTGTGTCAGTGGTATGTGATTTTCATTATTGTGTCAGTGGTATGTGATTTCATATTGTGTCAGTGGTATGTGATTTCATAATTGTGTCAGTGGTATGTGATTTCATTATTGTGTCAGTGGTATGTGATTTCATTATTGTGTCAGTGGTATGTGATTTCATTATTGTGTCAGTGGTATGTGATTTCATTATTGTGTCAGTGGTATGTGATTTCATTATTGTGTCAGTGGTATGTGATTTCATTATTGTGTCAGTGGTATGTGATTTCATTATTGTGTCAGTGGTATGTGATTTCATTATTGTGTCAGTGGTATGTGATTTCATTCTTGTGTCTGTGGTATGTGATTTCATTCTTGTGTCAGTGGTATGTGATTTCATTATTGTGTCAGTGGTATGTGATTTCATTATTGTGTCAGTGGTATGTGATTTCATTATTGTTTCAGTAGTATGTGATTTCATTATTGTGTCAGTGGTATGTGATTTCATTATTGTGTCAGTGGTATGTGATTTCATTATTGTGTCAGTGGTATGTGATTTCATTATTGTGTCAGTGGTATGTGATTTCATTATTGTGTCAGTGGTATGTGATTTCATTATTGTGTCAGTGGTATGTGATTTCATTATTGTGTCAGTGGTATGTGATTTCATTCTTGTGTCAGTGGTATGTGATTTCATTATTGTGTCAGTGGTATGTGATTTCATTATTGTGTCAGCGGTATGTGATTTCATTATTGTTTCAGTAGTATGTGATTTCATTATTGTGTCAGTGGTATGTGATTTCATTATTGTTTCAGTGGTATGTGATTTCATTATTGTGTCAGTGGTATGTGATTTCATTATTGTGTCAGCGGTATGTGATTTCATAATTGTGTCAGTGGTATGTGATTTCATTATTGTGTCAGTGGTATGTGATTTCATTATTGTGTCAGTGGTATGTGATTTCATTATTGTGTCAGTGGTATGTGATTTCATTATTGTGTCAGTGGTATGTGATTTCATTATTGTGTCAGTGGTATGTGATTTCATTATTGTGTCAGTGGTATGTGATTTCATTATTGTGTCAGTGGTATGTGATTTCATTATTGTGTCAGTGGTATGTGATTTCATTATTGTGTCAGTGGTATGTGATTTCATTCTTGTGTCAGTGGTATGTGATTTCATTCTTGTGTCAGTGGTATGTGATTTCATTATTGTGTCAGTGGTATGTGATTTCATTATTGTGTCAGTGGTATGTGATTTTATTATTGTGTCAGTGGTATGTGATTTCAGGTTTCTGTCTTTGGTATATGATTTTATGTGTGTCAGTGTTATTTAATTTCATTGATATCTCAGTAGTATGTATGTGATTTCATGTTTATGCCAGTGGTATATAATTTCATATTCTGTCACTTATGTGTGATTTAAAGTTCTGTCAATGGTATATGATTTCATATTTTTCTCAGTGACATGTGATTTCATGTTTTTGTCAGTGTGATGCGTATATGGTTTCATGTTTCTGTCAGTGTTATGCGTATATGATTTCATGTTTCTGTCAGTGTTATGCGTATATGATTTCATGTTTTTGTCAGTGGTATATGATTTCATGTTTTTGTCAGTGTTATGCGTATATGATTTCATGTTTTTGTCAGTGTTATGTGTATATGATTTCATGTTTTTTTCAGTGTTATGCGTATATGATTTCAGGTTTTTGTCAGTGTTATGCGTATATGATTTCATGTTTCTGTCAGTGTTATGAGTATATGATTTCATGTTTTTGTCAGTGTTATGTGTATATGATTTCATGTTTTTTTCAGTGTTATTATACTTAACAAATGTCTCGTACTCTGTGACGTCATTCAACGTGGATTTTTCTTAATTTTCTGAAAAGCATCCAGGAAATCCTGTTACAACAGAAATCGCCCGTGTGTTGCCGGGCCCGAAAGGGGAGCAAAGAATTGCAACACTGTTTACCTTCCACGCGTGTCGTAAAAGGCGACTAAGGAGGTTTTATGGGATGGAGTTGGCTGTCCCATCCCATATAGGGTCAGTGACCCATAGTCATGCTGAAGTCTGATGTCTCAGGCCGAAAGGCACAGATCTCGCAGCAACTCTGTAAACCATGACACAATGCATTCCGTTCTCCGAACTACATCCTGCTAATCTGCAGGAGTTTGAGAACGACCGAAGAAGAAGAAGACAACAGAAATGATGTCTACGACGTAGAATTCTTGAAGTAACATTAAGAGACAGAATCAGAAAAGAAAACATCAGAAGACTAACAAACACAATGTCAATCTTGGATTACTTCAGAAGACAACAGATTAAATAGTTTTCACGTGCTTCCAGACTACCATCATACAGTACCCCTCAAAAAGCATTACTATACAGACACGAAGGATGCAAAGTCAGGGGCAGACCTTGCAAACGATGGATTACAGAAATAAAAAAGTCAACGAGAAAGAAACCTATATGAAAGCATACAAAAAGCCATTTCCATAGAATTCTTCTACCCCTGACGCTGTAAGGCATAAAGGGGCATAAAGCGAGAAGAAATATCAAGGGAAGCAATTCTGTTCATCGTTGTCTCCCTTGTCAGTGTTAAGTTAAGTGTCTGTTTTGGTTGACCACTTATTCTTTCCATTGTTGTTTCCAATCTAAGGCATATCTTATAATTATATGGGTTCTTCCCACTCATGTCTCATCCTAAATATGCCACTGTCTGTTTCACAGCGCTAGCAGGGACCATCTAAGCGGACATGGTTCGAACCCATTTTACTTCATTATGATTGTTCTTCAATTTAAAAAAAAATCATCAATGCTTCTACATTATGGGTATGTTGCACTGCACAATAAGATAATAGTCGGTACTATCAACCTACAAACATCTCGAGAGATTCTCAGATCGCGCATGTGGTTGCGTCTATGGGTCTCACCAATGGCTCACTAGACAAACCAACCATGCAACAGAAAACCTTAGTAGATGACATGTCTTTATATCGAGGTTATCTTCTTATAGAAGCTTCATGGCACGTCATCTATACAATCCCGTAGTCGTAAACTTCGATAACAGTTACCATGTTGTTCCTACAGGCAGACGTTGTGTTTGAACTAGTTGCAGGAACGGCGTTGGTGGGCGGAACAACAAAGAAACCTGTCACAAGGGCCAGAGTTGTTCCCTGATGTCGACGTCTGTTTCCGTAACATTAGACTCGAAACACCATCGTGCCGTGAGGCCAGTTTCTAATCAAGAATCAAGATTCTCAGATTGTATGCTGAACACTTGTGGGGTATCCTTGGAACACAGAAACCACTCTTTAGGACCAGAGATAATGCACGGTTCCTCTCCATTCTCATTCATACACAGATACGCACGCACACACACACATACATATACACACATACACACACATATATTATACACACATACCTTTTAGTTCCCTGCGGAGCCAATGTTCTCAACGAACTACTTTCGTGTTGTCTTATCTTTGTCTATTGCTTCAAGCTATTTCTATATTCTACCAAAGTCTTTGTATCTCTTCTTCAGCGCCTAGGTATGTTCTCTACATTTTTCTTAGTCTTCACGTTCCCAATTCACTGTATGTTCTCTACATTTTTCTTAGACTTCACGTTCCCAATTCACTGTATGTTCAAGAAACAATGTATGTTTTACAATGCGTTTAATTGGTATTTTTATATAATGTATCCATTTTCAGCGTCGTTTCATTAGTTCTTCCTCCACTGGAGTTTCTTGCCTTAGTTATTCATCAACTAGATTTTGTTTCCTTAGTTCTTCCTCCACTAGAGTTTGTTTACTTAGTTCTTCCTCCACTAGAGTTTGTTTTCTTAGTTTTTCCTCCACTAAAGTTTGTTTTCTTAGTTCTTCCACCACTAAAGTTTGTTTTCTTAGTTCTTCCACCACTAAAGTTTGTTTCCTTAGTTCTTCATCCACTAGAGTTTGTTTCCTTAGTTCTTCCTCCACTAGAGTTTGTTTCCTTAGTTCTTCCTCCATTAGAGTTTGTTTACTTAGTTCTCCCTCCACTAGAGTTTGTTTCCTAAGTTCTTCCTCCACTGGAGTTTGCTTCCTTAACTTTTCCTCCACTGGAGATTATTTACTTAGTTCTTCCTCCACTAGAGTTTGTTTTCTTAGTTCTTCCACCACTAGAGTTTGTTTACTTAGTTCTCCCTCCACTAGAGTTTGTTTACTTAGTTCTCCCTCCACTAGAGTTTGTTTACTTAGTTCTTCCTCCACTAGAGTTTGTTTACTTAGTTCTTCCTCCACTAGAGTTTGTTTACTTAGTTCTTCCTCCACTAGAGTTTGTTTACTTAGTTCTTCCACCACTAGAGTTTGTTTACTTAGTTCTTCCTCCACTAGAGTTTGTTTCCTAAGTTCTTCCTCCACTAGAGTTTGTTTCCTTAGTTCTTCCTCCACTAGAGTTTGTTTCCTTAGTTCTTCATCCATTAGAGTTTGTTTACTTAGTTCTCCCTCGACTAGAGTTTGTTTCCTAAGTTCTTCCTCCACTGGAATTTGCTTCCTTAACTTTTCCTCCACTGGAGTTTATTTACGTAGTTCTTCCTCCACTAGAGTTTGTTTACTTAGTTCTTCCACCACTAGAGTTTGTTTACTTAGTTCTTCCTCCACTACAGTTTGTTTCCTAAGTTCTTCCTCCACTAGAGTTTGTTTCCTTAGTTCTTCCTCCACTAGAGTTTGTTTCCTTATTTCTTCATCCATTAGAGTTTGTTTACTTAGTTCTCCCTCGACTAGAGTTTGTTTCCTAAGTTCTTCCTCCACTGGAATTTGCTTCCTTAACTTTTCCTCCACTGGAGTTTGTTTACTTAATTCTCCCTCCACTAGAGTTTGTTTCCTAAGTTCTTCCTCCACTGGAATTTGCTTCCTTAACTTTTCTTTTTTCTTCCACTGGATTTTATTTACGTAGTTCTTCCTCCACTAGAGTTTGTTTCCTTAGTTCTGCTTTCACTAGAGCTTGTTTCCTTAGTTCTTCCTCCACTAGAGTTTGTTTACTTAGTTCTTCCTCCACTAGAGTTTGTTTTCTTAGTTCTTCCACCACTAGAGTTTGTTTACTTAGTTCTCCCTCCACTAGAGTTTGTTTACTTAGTTCTCCCTCCACTAGAGTTTGTTTACTTAGATCTCCATCCACTAGAGTTTGTTTACTTAGTTCTTCCACCACTAGAGTTTGTTTACTTAGTTCTTCCTCCACTAGAGTTTGTTTTCTTAGTTCTTCCACCACTAGAGTTTGTTTACTTAGTTCTTCCACCACTAGAGTTTGTTTACTTAGTTCTCCCTCCACTAGAGTTTGTTTACTTAGTTCTCCCTCCACTAGAGTTTGTTTACTTAGATCTCCATCCACTAGACCTTGTTTACTTAGTTCTTCCACCACTAGAGTTTGTTTACTTAGTTCTTCCTCCACTAGAGTTTGTTTACTTAGTTCTTCCTCCACTAGAGTTTGTTTACTTAGTTCTTCCTCCACTAGAGTTTGTTTACTTAGTTCTTCCTCCACTAGAGTTTGTTTTCTTAGTTCTTCCACCACTAGAGTTTGTTTACTTAGTTCTTCCACCACTAGAGTTTGTTTACTTAGTTCTCCCTCCACTAGAGTTTGTTTACTTAGTTCTCCCTCCACTAGAGTTTGTTTACTTAGATCTCCATCCACTAGACCTTGTTTACTTAGTTCTTCCACCACTAGAGTTTGTTTACTTAGTTCTTCCTCCACTAGAGTTTGTTTACTTAGTTCTTCCTCCACTAGAGTTTGTTTACTTAGTTCTTCCTCCACTAGAGTTTGTTTACTTAGTTCTTCCTCCACTAGAGTTTATTTACTTAGTTCTTCCTCCACTAGAGTTTTTTTAGTTCTGTGCATGATGTACTCATGTATGTTCTTATTATACCATATAAATCATATTCTATTTGTATGTAGTTCTATGTATAAATCTATGACCCGTTAGTGTCGTAGGGGGTGGGGGAACCACATTCGATGCTTCAGTACACATAGTCTTTTAGTCTTTCTCCATTTTCTACGGTCAACGATGCTGATGAAGAAAACCTTGTCCTGTCCATTCCTTGATGTTGTCTGTCAATTCCTTTATTTGCCCTCTTCTGCTTCTCCCGGCTTCGACGGTTTCCTGCAGTATTGTTTTTGACAAGGAATCATGTTTGCATACATGTCCAAACCATGCTAGTTTTAGTAGGTACGTAGATATTCATTGCTGAATGAAGGTTTATAATTTAGATATATTTATACACACGCACGCACCCGCCCAACCACCCACACACACACATAGTGACATTTCCAAAGTGTGTGAGAACTTGCACTTATCAACAATTGCTCAATCATTGTTACCTATTTTTAGTTGACGCATGTTGTACTTCATCTCAAAAGTTAATAGGTTATCAGACTGAAAAAGTGTTAGCGAAATGCAAAGTGAAGGTAAATATATCCTGGCAGTTGTGTAAAACGTCACAAATCTTGTGTAGTATGGTCATGTGATGGTCATGTGATGTTATCCTTCAGGAAACAGTTGACATTATTTGTTTTTTTAAATTGAGGAGGCTAAGAGAGAGTAGTGAGGAAGACCTTCAAAACTTAATTAAAGTAGTAGTCACAGAAAGCAAAGAGTAAGACTTCTTCCTAAATATCAAGAAAACAGAAATAATGGTTATTTCAAAGAAAGAAAATAACACACCTTGCAAGATCATAGTGAATGATATAGTATTAAAACAGGTCCACCAATTCAAATATTTAGGTACAATTATTACAGCAGATGGAAGAAGTTCAACAGAAATAAGATGCAGAATAGGACAGGCAAAAACAACATTCAGAAAAATGAAAAATATACTGTGTAATATGACCTTGTCATTAGAGGTGAGAAAGAGAGTTCTGCAGTGCTATATAACCCCTATACTAACATATGGGTGCGAGTCTTGGACAATAAACAAACTGGAAAGTGGGAGATTGGAGGCAACAGAGATGTGGTTCTACAGAAGAATGCTGAGAATACCATGGACTGCCAGAAAAACTAATGTAGAGGTGTTAAAAGAGTTAAATGCGAAACGGACCTTAATCAACAATATACGAAAAAGGCAATCTTCTTTTTTTGGCCACTTCATGAGACAGGCGGGTTTATAGAACATAATCACAACAGGCAAGATTGAAGGCACCAGAGACAGAGGGCGACAACGTGAGAAAATATTAGACAGTTTGACAACCTGGCACGGCAAAGAAACAACAACGACTTTGATACATAATACTGTGGACAGAGAGCTGTGGAGAATCATGACCGCCTACGCCACCCGGCATGGCACCTGATGATGATGATGAGAGAGTAAGGATTTATAATATTAAAGACTGGATAGAATTTAGATTCTCTAAACTTAACCAAGCGAAACTAGGAAACAGGTTGATGAAGTTTAGATAATTTCGTATTGCAATTAAAATTTGACTAAATTTTACGTGTAAAAATAATATTGTACTGACACAATATAAATAATGAAAAATATAATAAAAAAAGGTTAAATAGAAGTTGAACGTGAAGCCATTCACAAGATCGACGTTTCGATCAAAAAAGTCTTTATCAAGATAAGGCATCACACAGTTAAAACAAAACACAGTTTTTCGCACTTGACCAATCACATCCCAAAAAAAGATGTGACATTGTCAAGACATTTAATCTGTGTACTCAAGTCACTGAGAACGGACCAACCGAGACACGGGCCAATACATCAGCAACGAAATCACATACACGCTTTGAAGGATCCTTAGGAATACAAAAATAGAACATCGATGTTCGTACTAAAAGGACCCATATGCCTCTTGTACATAAATAACATAGAGGCAGAACAATGCTGCTCCAAATAGTAGCGTACACAAGTAAATTCAAGTAGGTAGCATGAGAATAAATGAAAATAATTCTTACAGCCCACGGGAATTGAACCAGGTCCGTTCTAGCGGCACCAAATCGCATTGCAACTCAATAAACGGGTTTTTCGTACTTGATCAACCACATCCCCCCAAAAAGATGTGATCGTATTAAGACATTCAAGTTATTCTTTGAAGCAACATTGTTCTGTACTAACATAGCTATCTGTCTCAGGTACTATCAGAACCTCCTGTCTCAGGTACTATCACAACCTCCTGTCTCAGGTAGTATCACAACCTCCTGTCTCAGGTACTATCATAGCTTTCTATGTCGTGTACTATCAATAATTTATTGTAATTGTTCATACAGTGTAGCCTTGATTATCGTACCTGTTAACAGTCTTCTGGCTGGCGTATTGTCTGTCAACAATTCTAGTGACCAATGTTCAACATACCACAAAGCCAAGCTGCCCAGCATTCAATGTTCAACATACCACAAAGCCAAGCTGCCCAGCATTCAATGTTCAACATACCACAAAGCCAAGTTGTCTAGCATCCAATGTTTACCTGACCACAAAGCCAAGCTTCCCAGCATCCATTTATTCACAGACCACAAAGCCAAGCTGCCCAGCATCCATTTATTCACAGACCACAAAGCCAAGCTGCCCAGCATCCAACATTCACGGACCACAAAGCCAAGCTGCCCAGCATCCATTTATTCACAGACCACAAAGCCAAGCTGCCCAGCATCCAACATTCACAGACCACAAAGCCAAGCTGCAAAACACCCAATGTTCACAGACCACAAAGCCAAGCTGCCCAGCACCCAATGTTCACAGACCACAAAGCCAAGCTTTCCAGCATCCATTTATTCACAGACCAAAAGCCAAGCTGCCCAGCATCCATTTATTCACAGACCAAAAGCCAAGCTGCCCAGCATCCAATGTTCACCAAACGCATTGCCACGCTGTCCACAAAATACTCTTTATTTAGTGTTCTCTTGCTCCTTCTGTTCCAGCATGCTATGATACTGTGCCCAAAATGTCCACTGCACAAAGAATGAAGACTATCTTCCTATGACCCGCAAACAGTTCGCATTGTGAATGAATCTATTGAAAGATAAACAATACTTTATTTTTCTGCGTATGTCTGACATAAGCATACCCTAATCATTATATAATCCAGTAATCCGTCAGGTTTACTGTAAGCATACCCTAATCTATTATATAATCCAGTAATCCGTCAGGTTTACTGTAAGCATACCCTAATCTATTATATAATCCTGTAATCCGTCAGGTTTACTATGTGCTGGTTTATTCAGCGCGCAAAATTCTTCAACAATTTCTATCTTCAAAGATGTGAACAAGAGAGGGAACATCTTGGCTATAAACATATATTACTCCCGTTGTGACAGGGTTTATAAATGACATCCGCGGATCTTCTTCTTCTTCTTCTTCTTCGTTTGTTTTCAAATATCTGCAGATTAATGAGGTGTAGAATGGAGCTGGTTGTGTTAAGGTCTATATACTGATTGCGATGTCTGTGTCTTTCGGATTGACACATCAGACCAGCACGTCTTCTGGGTCTCTCTACAAGATGGGCAGAGAATTCCACAACCTACACCTCCTTAGTCGATCTTGGAAGCATCGACTCTGTATATGTCGTATGCATATGACGTGCATGGACGATAACAGTACCAATACACTTAGATTCCCTTTAACGGGCCCAGAGGCAGAACACACTGGCAGAATGTTGGCATCACTTAGCGTCCTTTTACGGGCCCAGAGGCAGAACACACTGGCAGAATGTTGGCATCACTTAGCCTCCTTTTACGGGCCCAGAGGCAGAACACACTGGCAGAATGTTGGCATCACTTAGCGTCCTTTTACGGGCCCAGAGTCAGAACACACTGGCAGAATGTTGGCATCACTTAGCATCCTTTTACGGGCCCAGAGGCAGAACACACTGGCAGAATGTTTGCATCACTTAGCGTCCTTTTACGGGCCCAGAGGCAGAACACACTGGCAGAATGTTGGCTTCACTTAGCGTCCTTTTACGGGCCCAGAGGCAGATCACACTGGCAGAATGTTGGCATTACACACAAAAATGTATTTACAATGTTTTGTCTTCTCTGGCCATATGTGTCATGGGGAGCCCAATATTTCTATTCTTTGTCTGCTGGGATGTTTCAGGTGAATGTAGATGTGTCTCGTTAAAATATTTTTGATGTTGTCTATCCCTTTGCATTTTGAGCGACCTATCGCTCTAAAGCCGAACACTCCTATTTTACGCTGCCGGAGTAGGTTGGGATTCATTCTTGTTCCAGCTTACTCTAGACAAGAGCGTGTAAAATAATTTCCAATGTGGGGGGAAGAAATTTGATTTGCACACAATTACAAAGAAACAAAACACCTCAACTTGCAAGATCAAAGTGAATGATATAGTATTAAAACAGGTCCACCAAATCAAATATTTAGGTACAACTCTTACATCAGATGGAAGAAGTTCAACAGAAAACAGAAGAAAATATGGCAGGCAAAAACAACATTCAGAAAAATGGAAAAATATATTTTGCAATATGACCTTGTCTGAGGAAGAGAGTTAGCAGTGCTATATAATACCGATGCTTCTTCTTCTTCTTCTTCTTCTGCGTTCGTTCTAAAACTCCTGCAGATTAGCAGGATGTAGTCTGGAGAACGGATGCGCTGGGTCATGGTTTACAGCATTGCTGCGATATCTGCGCCTTTCGGCCTGATACATCCGACTTCAGCATGGCTTTGTGTCACTGACCCTATATGGGATGGGACAGCCAACTCCATCCCATAACCTTCTTAGTCGTCTTTTACGACATGCGTGGAAGGTAAACAGTGTTGCTATTCTTTGCTCCCCTTTCGAGCCCTAGCAACACACGGGCGACACTGATACTAAAATATGCATGCGAGCGTTGGACAATAAACAAACGGGAAAGTGGGAAATTAGAGGCAATAGAGATGTGGTTCTACAGAAGAATGCTGAAAATACCATGGAGTACCAGAAAAACTAATGTGGAGGTGTTGAAAGAGTCAAATGCGAGTCGGAGATTAGTGAATAATATGAAAAAAAGGCAATCATCATTTTTTTGGCCACGTTATGAGACAGGCAGGTTTGAAGAGCATAATCAGAACAGGTAAGATTGAGGGGAAAAGAGACAGAGGGCGAAAATGTAAGAAAATATAAAGATAGTTTAACAACCTGGCCCTGCATGGAAACAACGAATCTGATACATAATACTGGAGACCTGTGGAGAGCCATGGTCGTCTGCGCAAGCCGGCATGGCACCCGATGATGATGACGATGAGCACACAATAATTCGTGATGTCATTTTTAATGACTTCCTTAGTAACCAATTTTGGCGCAGTCAAATATCACGATATTGCTTGTTACAGAAGGACGGATACATTACAAATATTGAAAAGGTCATCATTCGAATTGAGTAAGTAATAGTACAACTGCATATGAATCCATCCATCCATCCATCCATCCATTTATCCATCAATCGATCCATCCGTCCGCCTATCCATCCATCCATCCGTCCGCCTATCCATCCATCCATCCATCCGCCCTCTCATCCATCCATCCATCCATCTACGATCCATCCACTATCTATCTATCTATCTATCTATCTATCTATCTATCTATCTATCTATCTATCTATCTATCTATCTATCTATCTATCTATCTATCTATCTATCTATCTAATCTAATCTAATCTAATCTAATCTAATCTAATCTAATCTAATCTAATCTAATCTAATCTAATCTAATCTAATCTAATCTAATCTAATCTAATCTAATCTAATCTAATCTAATCTAATCTAATCTAATCTAATCTAATCTAATCTAATCTAATCTAATCTAATCTAATCTAATCTAATCTATCTATCTATCTATCTATCTATCTATCTATCTATCTATCTATCTAATCTATCTATCTGTCTATCTGTCTATCTGTCTGTCTGTCTGTCTGTCCTTGTGTATCTTATACGATGTGGCCCTTGTTTGCCTTGCGGCGTCAAAGGTAGAAGAGTTCTCTGGGGATGGCCGTCTTGTGCGCTGTATGTAAGCTTGTTCCTGTGGATTCTATGATTTCTGTGATCCATCTTTTACATGGTCTGCCTCTGGCTTTATTAGCCGTGATGTCTATGTGTCATGGTCATTTGTGGCATGTTGTCTGTTGGTAGTCTGGAAGCGTGTGAAAACCACTTGATTTTGTGTCTTTTGATGGGTTCCAATACTGGTATTGTTTTGGCTATCTGTCTGATGTTATCGTTTCTAATTCTATCTCTTAATGACACTCCTAGTATTCTTCGTAGACATGTCATTTGTGCTTTCACTATTTTTCTTTTGTCTTGTTCTGTCATTGTCCAGGTTTGACACTCGTAGCACAATGATGTCATAATAATAGTCTTGTATAATGCAACTTTAGTGTCTATATTTGCATTTTTATTCTTGAAAATACGTGTCATCTGTCCTAGGATCTGGTATGTTTTGTTGCATCTATTTTGAGTACAAGGATGAATGAGACATAGACATTTAACACAGAGACAGGGTATATGCAGGCAAATCATTGTCATCATCGTATATATATATTGTAAACATCATGCCTTTATACAGCTAACGCACTGTCTATCCATATTTGTCCCTTGTCAGTGTTCTCTAATTTACTTCCGATCTTCTGTTCTCTATTCACGTTAATACTATTATTGTTGTATGCAACGAGGAATATATGCCGCAACTCATAGTGTTGATGAATATGTGTCATGTGACGTATTCCTTCCAGAACGTTGTCTTCCCAATGAACTCTCTGAACCTCTCTCTGTCTTGGGCGATGTGGCTTGCATTTTCTAGCGATGTATTCATGTTATCTTTAATGTCGTCAGTCCATCGTCTTCTTGGTCTGTCCTTTCTCCTCTTCCCAGGTACTCTTCCCTCCATTATTTGTCTTTCTAAACAGTTATGTCTCTTTATATGACCAAACAGGCGTAGTTTTCTTTTTGTTATTGTGTTTAGTAACCAACACTCTGGAATATTCAGTGTGTTTATAATATCTGAGTTTCTGATTTTATCCTTCCATGATATTCTAAGTATCTTTCTGTAGCATTTCAGCTCGAAGGCGTTGATCTTCTTTGTTGATGACTATGGCTAGAGGAAACCACATGTATCACAAAGAGTCATCCACAGTATGTACATGGAATAACGTACCTAATTGTGCATTTTTATCCTGTTGTACATCTTCGCACAGATGCAGCCCGTGAATTAACTATCACTTTATTTTTTATCTTTATAATCATTCCTGATTAATCCTATCCATGCAGCACATACCGTGGCATCTTGTTTCCATCCATGCAACACATACCGTGGCATCTTGTTCCCATCCATGCAGCACAATCCGTGGCATCTTGTTCCCATCCATGCAGCACAATCCGTGGCATCTTGTTCCAATCCATGCAGCACAATCCGTGGCATCTTGTTCTCATGACTCCTTGTCAATTTCAGTATGAATATCTGTTTAAATAGATCTTTGAAACTAAGTAGATTTCGACACAAGATCATTTTCCCAACTTTAATTTCCCTAAAAAGGAGATCCTTCAGTATTGTGCCATCTCACACTTTGTCTCAGCAATCTCACACTCCCAGTTTGTCTCAGCCATCTCACACTCAAGATATTCTAATTGTAGATATTCTAATTGTAGATATTCTAATTGTAGATACGATAATAGTAAATACTCTAATTGTATGTTTATCATTACAGAACTGTGACCATGGCTCAAAAATCAGATTCATTTGGGGACCTACCTCGTCCACAGCTGCCTCCAATTACACTCCCTGGACAACTTCAGGAGATGACCAAGGAAGAGAAACTTAAGGCGCGCCTCTATTCCTATGCGCCACTGAAAGCTCCGATAAACCCACGGGCGTTGAAGTTCAAAGGCGTGACACAGAGGCAGGCTAGACGACTTCTTGAACCTATTGAACGCAGGGTGGAACCATTGGTATGTTACCATGAAAATTCTAGTAAATAATTGGTACAGTACAAGTAGATAACACGAAAGTATTCGAGTTATTTCCCTTGTCTATGTTTGGAAATTTCATGTTCGTCATTAAATAATTTAAATATTCATATATTTTTGGGTTAGGGTTAGGATAGTTGTGTTTTACATACCTAACCCTAACTTTAACCCTAAATAAATAAATATTTCAAATATTAAATGATGAACGTGAAATTTACAAATATAGACAAGGGAAATAATTAAACATCTGGTGTCATTTACTTGTACTGTAATAAATAATTTATTGGTCATAAGCCGTAATATAACCAGCGTGGACATGCCCACTGTTAAGAGTATGACTCACTAATAAGAAGCTTTAGATTTTCAATACCATCACCCAGCGCCGGATTTTGACTTGATAAGGCCCTAAGCTATTTGAGATATGGGGCCCTTTATAAGTCCAGATATTATATACCAGTGTAAAATATATTTTTTGGGGGGCCCCAAGAATGCTGGGCCCTAATCTATAGCCTGTTATATGTAAATCCTGCACTGCCAACACCTTGAAAGTACTTTTCCAAGATAATAGATTGCATGTGTGTTGCCGCAGCCTGAAGGGGTAACAAAGAATAGTGATACTATTATCTGTCAAGCATATCATCAGAGGCGACTAAAGAGGATTTGGCGGCTCAATTGGATGCGCTATTTCATACAAGAGTATTAGTAATGCAGAAAAATTGCGAAATTCAGAAGTATCAGATCGAAAGGCACAGATATCGCAGCGACACTATAAACCATATCATAACACATTCAGTACTCAGGGACTACATCCTGCTGATATGCGGGAGTTTGAGAATGAACGAAGAAGAAGTTGAAAGATGCAATTTTGACAACTGGCGTATACTTTGTATAAGCTGTCAACATCCACAACAAGTTTTATATTTCATGCAAAATATTCACCTCTACAATTGCGTATCCAGACCTCAAATTCAGCTCACAAATGCACTAATAAAGGTGTTCTGACCTCAAATTCAGCTCACAAATGCAATAATAAAGGTGTTCTGACCTCAAATTCAGCTCACAAATTCACTACTAAAGGTGTTCTGAACTCAAATTCAGCTCACAAACGCACTCACAAAGGTGTTCAAACCTCAAATTCAGCCCAAACATTCACTAACGACAGTGTTCTGACACTCAATTCTGCTCACAAATTCACTAACAAATTTATATTGCTGAAGAAAATACTAAGGGACTGTCCATAAATTACATTAAATTTTTTTTAAAATTTGTCCTTTATTTTACCCTTCTTTGTCTGTCTCTTTTCCCCTGGCCCTCATCCGATTCATGGTGGTCTTTTCTAGGCTGTTGATATAGTCAAAACAGTGCAGTTTTTTAGATAGTGCCTTTTGTTAAGCCAGTTTTATTTTATAAGCATTTCTCAAAGAATGTCCTTATTAGTGATCGTTTTTTTTCCAAGGTAGTCTGAGAACTAATCTGTGACATTTTGTTTTAAATGCGGTTTCACAAAGAAATGCTACTTCACAAAGAAATGCTGATTCACAAAGAAATGCTGATTGCTGATTCACAAAGAAATATTATTTGTAATATTTTTTGGTTTTCAATTTGAATTTTCTGTTTCTGATATTTTTTTTTTAACGCGACAAGATTTGAGTCAGTTGTTTTATTAACATAGACGATCGCCCGTGTGTTGCTTAGGCCCGAAAGAGAGCAAAGAACAGCAACACTGTTTACCTACCACGTATGTCGTAAATGGCGACTAAGGAGGTTATGGGATGGAGTTTGCTTTCCCATCCCATATAGGGTCAGTGACCAAAAGCCATGCTGAAGTAGGATGTGTCAGGCCGAAAGGCGCAGGTATCGCAGAAATGCTGTAAACCATGACACAACGCATTCCGTTCTCCGGACTACATCCTGCTAATCTGCAGGAGTTTGAGAACGAACGCAGAAGAAGAAGAAGAACATAGACGTTTTTATTTGGATTTTTCAAGTGTGTACTTGAATATCCTTCATGTATCGCAACACATTACGCTGCTTTTGTTTCACGTACACAGCCGTCACTGCAGAAGTACCAGGAGACTCATCAACCAGAGTTCATTCAGAAGAAGGAGATGGAACGTCTAGAAAAAGTGGCCAAGTTTAGGGCTGAAACAGAAAAAGCTCTGAAGAAGCAGAAAAGAAAGGACATGAAGACAATGTCGATTGACAGCTTTGACGATTTAATCCCAATGAAGAAAACGGTAAGTGATTATCAATGTTCCCTCAAATTTTTTTTTCTCGCATGAGCAAATCTGAAGATGCGCGAGCAGTGAATATATCTGTGTGAAGAAGACCGTAGATACAGTAGTAAGGGAACGGTTTTTATTATCTTAAAAAGTAATTCCCTCGTTATTTATATGCGCAGGGTCTTATATTTCGTGAGTATGTACCTCCTGATTACACGCGCTGCCGCTCACGTGCTCCCATTAGAGAGACATTTGTGACTACACAATTTTCCATGATAAAATTATATTTACTGAATATTTCGAGTGTATTAGGCTCAGGTATGCATAATATCTTGTAACAAAAATAGAATAGTTGTATATTAATGTTTCCATGAGTGTGGTTTTCATTTCTGTATAGGAATTTTTTGGAGGGGAAGGAACAGTTAGACAAAAAGTAAATCTTTAAGCTAAAGTCGTTACCAGGGCCGTAGATTCGTTTTCCGTAAAGGGGAGACCCAGGGTCGTAGATTAGTTTTCCGTAAAGGAGACATGGTTTACTTTAAACAAGGGTTATCCACAATTTGATTTTTTTAAATATGATGAACTTTTTTGTGATAAATCTATAAAGGGGGAGGGGGTGGTGGGGTTAATTGCCTTTTGACTAAATTCCTAGTACTAAAAGCCATGTTGTGTGAATATTGTTAATTATTGAAATGTTAATTATTGTTCATTATTGAAGTGTTAATATTATAGGGGCGACAATATTAAAAACGAAACACAAGGTCAGACGACGCTTCGACTAGAGAACCTTCATCATGACGAAAGACAGCCAACACACCTACATAGAGACGCAATTGGCGAGAAAGTGAAAAAGGGAGGTACAATAGCGAAGAAGAGAGTAATAAGCGAAGTAAATTTATAGGTAGATGTTAGGACATGAATTGAAGGGTCGTAGATACATCTCCGAGTAGGGGGCGTTTATGCCATTTCTGTATTGAGTTTTAGTGGTCTTTTGTGGGGAAAAAACATGAGCGGGAGGATATTTCTTTTAACTCGCTTTCTAATACTAAATTGTACTTTATGACTATGAGGAAAGGGGATTTTTTAGTTGTTAATATTTTTAATTGAAATGTACTTCTTGTATTGATGTCCGTTTCTTTCAACCACGGACAAAAGTCCAAAATGGTTATATCAGAGCTTTACAGCCATAAAATGTAGTGGAGGCACGGTTCTAGTCATCCAATCAACCATGACCAACGGTTAAAAAACCTGTTTGGGGATTAGTTGTGACGATGCCTTCTTGCTGCCAGGCCCTGAAAGGAAAACAAAGATTAGCAACAGTGTTTACTTTCCATGCGTAGCGTCAGAAGCGACTAAGAAGGTTTGAGATGAAGTTGGCTGTCCCATGTCATATAAGGTCACTGACCTAGACGTCATGTTGAAGTTGGATGTTTTTTACCGAAAGACGCAGAACTCCCAGCTACGATATACACCGCTACGCGCATTCTGTTCTCCGAACTGCATCCTGCTAATCTTCCGAGTTTGAGAACGAACACAAAATAAGAAGCTGTGTCGCACAATAATTGGACGTTCACGGAGATTACAGACGTTTAGAATTGCAAATAGCCAGACCATCAAAAAAGATGTCAAACTAAATCTGAGAAATTGAAATGAAAATCGAGTTTTATTATTCTATCTGGCGATGATTTTCAGCGGGTGTGTGCACGGACATCCATAAATACAAGCAAGGACTAACTACTGAATTGCCACGTCACAGTGGTAGGAGGTTGTAAACAAATATTGCTGATATTTCCTTTATTATTAGTTGTTTTTTAAGTTCTTGAGATAACTTGTTAAACTGGGTATCCCGCCCGTGTACCAGATTTTGCAATAATATATTTGTTAATGTATTTATTATAAAGGAACGTCCTGTAATGATTGTTTCCAATAACCTTCGCCCCTGATGTATCCATCGTCACTCTCACCAATGGAAGACCTACAAACAGAATCAAAACAAGCGTTCATACGTGGGAGTTGTTTTTTTTTTGGCTGACGTGTAATAATTCGTGTCGTCTGCCAACGTTGACCAACGAAAAGATGACGTAAACAGGTTTATTTTAATTTTGCTGGCAGATTTTTCTATTAATGAAAGTCAGTGTTTCGATGAACTGCTGTTGTCGTGGTCTATGTCAGGTTTATTTTAATTATGCTGGCAATTTTCTATTAATGAAAGTCAGGGTTCCGATAAACTGTTGTTGTCGTGGTCTATGGACATGTTTGACCTATTCTCATTTTTTCTCATTTCTTCTTTCTCACTAGATGAATACTTAGCATTCTGATTGACAGTATAAGGGAAATAGCTGAGTTTTTCTATTAAGAAATTTAGTTTTGTTTAATTGCTTCCCTTATTTTCAGTAATGTTTTTAATTTCGAATCATGACAATGTATATCATATTCTTATAGCAGAAGTTTGATAACTTATACAGTAAACTCATACTTGACTAAATCTCTGTCTCTCTATCTTTCGCTATCTCATGTGTTTCCTCTTGACCAGATTTATTAACATTTCAGTCCTCAGTGGAGTCCGAGATCGAACCGTCAGTGGTGGAGAAGTTCTACAGGAAGGAATTTCCAATTATTCCTTTTGTAAGTTATTATATTCACGCACACACGCACACAGGGACACACATACACATATACAAACTCCGGATATAATATAAACTTGTTAGCTGAATGTATACATGGTTACTTCACTAGAGCGAACACAAGTTTGGGTATTATTTGTGAATATTACTTACAATGTAATTATGAATATTACTTAGAATGTATTTGTGAATATTACTTACAATGTAATTATGAATATTACTTACAATGTATTTGTGAATATTACTTACAATGTAATTATGAATATTACTTACAATGTATTTGTGAATATTACTTACAATGTATTTGTGAATATTACTTACAATGCAATTATGAATATTACTTACAATGTATTTGTGAATATTACTTACAATGTATTACTGAATATTGCTTAGAATGTATTTATGAATATTACTTACAATGTAATTATGAATATTACTTAGAATGTATTTGTGAATATTACTTACAATGTAATTATGAATATTACTTACAATGTATTTGTGAATATTACTTACAATGTATTTGTGAATATTACTTACAATGCAATTATGAATATTACTTACAATGTATTTGTGAATATTACTTACAATGTATTTATGAATATTACTTACAATGTAATTATGAATATTACTTAGAATGTATTTGTGAATATTACTTACAATGTAATTATGAATATTACTTACAATGTATTTGTGAATATTACTTACAATGTATTTGTGAATATTACGTACAGTGCAATTATGAATATTACTTACAATGTATTTGTGAATATTACTTACAATGTAATTATGAATATTACTTAGAATATAATGATGAAAATTGCTTAGAATACAATTGTGAATATTACTTAGAATGTAGCCTGATATTATAAGAAAAGGCAGAGCTAGAGGCCGGTCACGAAAACGATGGACGACTGAGATAAAAGAGGTAACACATTCTACAATATACTCAGCACATACGAGGGCCATCTCTAGAAAACTCGTCTAAAACTGACCCTAAAATTCAACAAAGAATTTAACGAATAGATAGACGTATAGACTTAAATGTAATTGTGAATATTACTGCTAATATAGTTGTATTACTTAGAGTATATTTGTAAATATTACATGATTGCTGGTGCGAAGCTTGACTCTTGTAATTGTAATTACATGTTTGTTGGCTTGAAGCTAGACTTTTGTAATGTAATTGTCTGTTTGCTGGCGTGAGCTAGACCTTTGTGAAGTAATTACATGTCCGATTGTGTGACGATAGCCTACTAGAAGATCGAATGTGCACGTCCGTTAAAAATATATCACCTCTCAACATTTTGTTCACAGGAAGAGATTGAACAGACTCGTACACCAGAACCCGTTCAGGGAAGGGGAAGAACGAAAATGGGGAAGGTACATACAACCGAAACTACAGCCTGCACGGATCATACTATCAAATGTAGGCTTCCTAACTTTCTATGTTAGTGGTAATGTCTAAATGTAGGTTCCCTAACCTTCCATGTTAGTGGTAGTGTCTAAATGTAGGTTCCCTAACCTTCTATGTTAGTGGCAATGTCTAAATTGTGGGTGATACATTAAGTCTTTGATAATATATATTAACTGCAGGAAAACTGTTATCCAACAGGCAAAACATGGTACAGGGTAATAGAGTTTGCTAATTCTTGGTAGCACACATGCTAATAAAGTTTGCTAATTCCTCGTAGCACACATGATAATAAAGTTTGCTAATTCTTGGTATTACAAGAATTACCCTATTCTATCATATGGGTGCGAAAGTTGGAAAGCCACAAAAGCCACAGATAAAAGACTCGACTCCTTTGAAAACAAATGCCTACGTACCATTCTGAACGTTAAGTGGAGTGACTTTAAATCTAACACTACTATAAGAGAGGAAAGCAAACAAACCTATATATCTTCCTTCATTAGACAAAGGCGTTGGACTTACATCGGCCATGTTCTCAGAATGAACAGCCTAAGAATTCCCCAGCAATCACTATATTGGGTGCCACCTGGAGTAAGAAGAAGAGGGAGACCTAGAGAAACTCTACGAAGAACCATTAATAGAGAAGGCATGTCAACGAACCTAAACAACACGCAACAATTGAAAGACTTGGCAACACAAAGACAGAAATGGAAAGCTATGGTTTCTGCCCTATGCGCCGCCTATGGTCCTGGAGGAACATAACAATTCTTGGTAGCACACATGCTAATAAAGTTGGCTAATTCCTCGTAGAACACATTCTAATAAAGTTCGCTAATTCCTGGTAGCACACATGCTAATAAAGTTCGCTAATTCCTGATAGCACACATGCTAATAAAGTTCGCTAATTCCTGGTAACACACATGCTAATAAAGTTCGCTAATTCCTGGTAGCACACATGATGATGATGGAGGACAATCGTCCCGAAATGGGGCCACTGGTGGAAAAATGTTGACCTAAAATTACTGTGGTAAAACGTTTAACTGTAAATAACCGTTACAGTTGGATGTTTCGGCCCATTGATGCACATACCACAGAGACAGGACGCATCTCCGTCATCTGAATAATATCGTGCTGGACTTCTAGTGGGAGTATTCTTCTCTAGTAAAAACTGTGAGGGAGAGGAGATGGCTACCGCCCTCACTTGCAGAGCCTCTGAAATGTGAGATCGCTAACATCTCACACTCCTACGGCATTAATAAATGCTGTGGGTTACTATTCTTCTCTACAAAAGAGATCCAGCGGGAGTCTGAAAATGAACATTAACAAACAATTGTAAAGGTGTTTTCTATCCATCCCTCCATCCATGAGACTATATTTATCCATCGAGGTCGATGGGGTACAACATTGGATGTGTCAACACATTAAATTCAACGAGTCCTTCAGCGAATTATACCCTGAGCGAAGCCGATGGGTATAGAGAAATATTGATTGTCCAGTATTGAATATTGTCTGCCAATGATTTCCTTTACCCCCCCCCCCCCCCACCCTGTATTTTTCACCTTCGACTGTATCGTATAATATCGTTTTTGACAGGGAATCATATTATACATGGTTAAACCATGCACGTTTTCTTCGGTTTACGACTATGGGAGGTGAAGGTAATGAATATGATAACGTAATCTCTATAGGTCCGGATCTGTGACGAAGTGGTACAGAGCACGTCTGTGACGGCCAAGGTACCGAGTTCGATCCCCGCCACAGGCAATTGTGCATCCGGACTGTTCAGAAAGCACTGGCAAACTATTGAACGTATTTATATTGCCTAGAAAATCACCACAGCCAACAAATGCGGTGTTGACAGCTAAGTCCTATAAAGAATATGGTACCAATTTAATCTCTATAGATGTGACCAGGCAGCCCTTGAGAATCCTTTCTGACAAAAGCATAGGTTCTCCACAAGTAAGCACAGCGTTTAACTGGGTTTAACGACGCTACTTCTTGAATAGTGACCATCTGAGGTCTGCACTTAACGACCCTACTTCTTGAATAGATCTAATTAAAACTAGATATCTGTATCAAACACATTGGCAAAGCTTGGAACAGAATAATCAAAATCTAGGTGATGAGGTTCTATATCGATTGCTGTAAACAAATTTGATTCTTCCCAGATGAAAAGTCTACCCTTTTTTTTTACGGAAAGCGAAACGACATATAGGATAAAAAGGGAGACAAAACAAATCGTGTTCTTATTGTTTGTTTCCTGATTATTTGTCTTGGCTATATTTATAAGGCGACGGTGAATGTTTATTGTTAATTATTTAAAGACAAGAAATAGTTAAGGATTTATTTAGGAGCTTTGTATGAGTGGGGACATACTGGGGTTAGGCATAGTTACGGCAGCTATTCTGCAACTAGAAATGAAGCTCCAGAGTGACGTCACAAATTACCAAACATGTCGGATCGGCACAGATGTCTTTGAAAAAGTGTGACAGGTAGGCCCTTCAATTGGGAAAGAATCACACATATTTATACTATATTAGATCAGGACACAACCGACTCCGCAGTCACATGTACACAAAGTTCAAGATTGGCAAAACGGTCATGTGTACAGGCAGCACAGAGTGATAAACATATACTTCAAGATTGTTCTGAGTATGAAACGCTGAGGCAGACATATTGGCCAGAAGAAACAACCCTGGAATCAAAGCTCTATGGGCCGCTGTGTGAACTACAAAAGACAGTGAGTTTTATTAAGGAGACAGAATTACAGATATAGACATGTTTCAAGTGAACGAAAGAAGAAGAAGAATACTATATTACATTATTATTATTATTATTATTATTATTATTATTATTATTATTATTATTATTATTATTATTACTAGAGCTATATTGTCTATTGTCTTTCCCCAGGTGGTTTGTGATCCACTCTTGCCGTTAAGCGTAGGGGTGATTGGAGCTCGAGCTTGCGTTCTAAAGCCAGATGTGTGACCTCGGCTGTGTTATGGCCGTGTCTGTTCAGGATGTCCCTGACGTTTTCTATCCATCTTTTCCGTGGTCTTCCTCTGGTTTTGTACCCTGATGTCATTTGGTTATATGCTTGTACGGGCAACGTTTCGTGATGCGTTCTCATAATGTGGCCAAACCACTTGATCTGTTCTCTCTCTATGTAATCTGTATAATATATTATACCTATTCTTTCTCTGATATATTGATTTCGCAATCTATCAAGCCTAGTGAGCTATATTATATATAATATTAACTATTTTATATTAAAATGTAAATGAGAAAGATGTGTAATCTGTGTTATGATAGTCATCCCAAGCTTCTCTGGTCTAATGGACATGGAGGAAATCGTCAAGTCAGTATATGAGAACAGAAGAAGAATCGCTTGTCTGTATCTTAGCCCAGCAGTACCCAAAGAATCAATAGATTACCATTACTACAACCTCAAGTAAGATTTCTTGATCATCTTGTGTTTTTTGTTGCACTTTTGTTTTTGAAGTGAACTGTTGTCGATTAAAGTGAAGCATGTTTTGTTTTGTATCCAAATTATGTAAAATAAGAAAAATTGAACTATGTAATGGAGTATAAACTATGTGTCATGTGACGTATGTGTGCATCATGTGACGTATGTGTGCATCATGTGACGTATGTGTGTGTCATGTGACGTATTCCTTCCAGAACGTTGTCTTCCCAATGAACTCTCTGAACCTCTCTCTGTCTTGGGCGATGTGGCTTGCATTTTCTAGCGATGTATTCATTTTATCTTTAATGTCGTCAGTCCATCGTCTTCTTGGTCTGCCCCTTCTCCTCTCCCAGGTACTCTTCCCTCCATTATTTGTCTTTCTAAACAGTTATGTCTCTTTATATGACCAAACAGGCGTAGTTTTCTTTTTGTTATTGTGTTTAGTAACCAACACTCTGGAATATTCAGTGTGTTTATAATATCTGAGTTTTTTATTTTATCCTTCCATGATATTCTAAATAATGATATTCTAAGTGGGGGGGGGGGATAGGATGTAATCCTCACAACTATATGGTATCCATGTCACACAACCACATGTTGTCCATGTCACACAACCATATGTTGTCCATGTCACACAACCACATGTTGCCCATGTCACACAATAATATGTTGTCCATGTCACACAACCACATGTTGCCCATGTCACGCAACAATATGTTGTCCATGTCACACAACAATATGTTGTCCATGTCACACTACCACATGTTGCCCATGTCACACAACAATATGTTGTCCATGTCACACAACAATATGTTGTCCATGTCACACTACCACATGTTGCCAATGTCACACAACAATATGTTGTCCATGTCACACAATATGTTGTCCATGTCACACAACAATATGCTGTCCATGTCACACAACCACATGTTGCCCATGTCACACAACCATATGTTGCCCATGTCACACAACAATATGTTGTCCATGTCACTCAACCACATGTTGCCCATGTCACACATCAATATATTGTCCAAGTCACACAACAATATGTTGTCCATGTCACACAACCATATCTTGTCAATGTCACACAACAATATGTTGCCAAAGGAAAAATATAATTTCCTAATAACTGTAACTTTGTTATTCTGTTTGTCCCTTGACTATGATTATAGATTATGAAAGATTACGACAGATCAGCCAAGATCAATGATGTAGACCTGGTTTTCGCTGTTAAGACATATATACGCTTATATATTCTATACTAACCAATACCAAAATCAAAGAAAACAGTTCCAGAATATTCCGACACATCGACTTGGCCAGCGATAACAGATATAAAAAAATAGTAACAGAAATATGCGCTTCTTGAGGAGTAGAGCCATTTGCCTTGTGTTCAGAAGGTCCTGGGTCGGTCACTGAGCTCAGAAGGTCCTGGGTCGGTCACTGAGCTCAGAAGGTCCTGGGTAGGTCACTGAGCTCAGAAGGTCATGGGTCGGTCACTGAGCTTCTTGCTTACAAGGGGGATTATTCTATCTATTCTTGAATTATCTCTAGACACTATACGGGTTACGTGCTCTGAGTGGTACTCTCAGAAGGCTACAGTAAAACTAACAGACTGCTATACAATAAGTACATACCATTTTAAACAAAGAAATTGATTCTACGTTTCGATGTTGAAACCTTTATAAAGAAACAAAAGGAAGATAAAATGCAGAAATAGAACAAGGAAATACATCATCCAGAAGTATCCAACAAGCAAAATTGTAAGAAATGAAAGATCATGCCCAGTGTTGACATGACGCGAGGGGGCAAAGCACAGCACTACCGTGACTTACTATGCAGGTCATAAGTAGCGACTAAGGAAGTGTGAGTATTGGGGTTGACTCTCATCTTAAAGAAGGTTACAGTGGCAAAGTTATGATAGTCTGACAGACCGAGAGGCGCGGATATTGCAGCCAAATTGTAAACTACAGCAGATCGAATTCCATTTTCCGGTGTACATCCTCCTGACCAACAAAGGTTTAAACACTAACGCAGGTGAAGGAAAAAGACGAAATATCGCATTGTCTTACAATTATATTTTAGTGTATTCTCTTGACCAACAAAGGTTTAAACACTAACGCAGGTGAAGGAAAAAGACGAAATATCGCATTGTCTTACAATTATATTTTAGTGTATTTTTTGACCAACAAAGGTTTAAACACTAACGCAGGTGAAGGAAAAAGACGAAATATCGCATTGTCTTACAATTATATTTTAGTGTATTTTTTTACCAACAAAGGTTTAAACACTAACGCAGGTGAAGGAAAAAGACGAAATATCGCATTGTCTTACAATTATATTTTAGTGTATTTTTTGACCAACAAAGGTTTAAACACTAACGCAGGCGAAGGAAAAAGACGAAATATCGCATTGTCTTACAATTATATTTTAGTGTATTTTTTGACCAACAAAGGTTTAAACACTAACGCAGGTGAAGGAAAAAGACGAAATATCGCATTGTCTTACAATTATATTTTAGTGTATTTTTTGACCAACAAAGGTTTAAACACTAACGCAGGTGAAGGAAAAAGACGAAATATCGCATTGTCTTACAATTATATTTTAGTGTATTTTTTTGACCAACAAAGGTTTAAACACTAACGCAGGTGAAGGAAAAAGACGAAATATCGCATTGTCTTACAATTATATTTTAGTGTATTTTTTGACCAACAAAGGTTTAAACACTAACGCAGGTGAAGGAAAAAGACGAAATATCGCATTGTCTTACAATTATATTTTAGTGTATTTTTTGACCAACAAAGGTTTAAACACTAACGCAGGTGAAGGAAAAAGACGAAATATCGCATTGTCTTACAATTATATTTTAGTGTATTTTTTGACCAACAAAGGTTTAAACACTAACGCAGGCGAAGGAAAAAGACGAAATATCGCATTGTCTTACAATTATATTTTAGTGTATTTTTTGACCAACAAATGTTTAAACACTAACGCAGGTGAAGGAAAAAGACGAAATATCGCATTGTCTTACAATTATATTTTAGTGTATTCTCTTGACCAACAAAGGTTTAAACACTAACGCAGGCGAAGGAAAAAGACGAAATATCGCATTGTCTTACAATTATATTTTAGTGTATTTTTTGACCAACAAAGGTTTAAACACTAACGCAGGTGAAGGAAAAAGACGAAATATCGCATTGTCTTACAATTATATTTTAGTGTATTTTTTTGACCAACAAAGGTTTAAACACTAACGCAGGTGAAGGAAAAAGACGAAATATCGCATTGTCTTACAATTATATTTTAGTGTATTTTTTGACCAACAAAGGTTTAAACACTAACGCAGGTGAAGGAAAAAGACGAAATATCGCATTGTCTTACAATTATATTTTAGTGTATTTTTTGACCAACAAAGGTTTAAACACTAACGCAGGTGAAGGAAAAAGACGAAATAACGCATTGTCTTACAATTATATTTTAGTGTATTTTTTGACCAACAAAGGTTTAAACACTAATGCAGGGGAAGAAACAGATGAAATATCACATTGTCTTACAATTATATTTTAGTGTATTCTCTTGACCAACAAAGGTTTAAACACTAACGCAGGTGAAGGAAAAAGTCGAAATATCGCATTGTCTTACAATTATATTTTAGTGTATTTTTTGACCAACAAAGGTTTAAACACTAACGCAGGCGAAGGAAAAAGACGAAATATCGCATTGTCTTACAATTATATTTTAGTGTATTTTTTGACCAACAAAGGTTTAAACACTAACGCAGGTGAAGGAAAAAGACGAAATATCGCATTGTCTTATAATTATATTTTAGTGTATTTTTTGACCAACAAAGGTTTAAACACTAACGCAGGTGAAGGAAAAAGACGAAATATCGCATTGTCTTACAATTATATTTTAGTGTATTTTTTTGACCAACAAAGGTTTAAACACTAACGCAGGTGAAGGAAAAAGACGAAATATCGCATTGTCTTACAATTATATTTTAGTGTATTTTTTGACCAACAAAGGTTTAAACACTAACGCAGGTGAAGGAAAAAGACGAAATATCGCATTGTCTTACAATTATATTTTAGTGTATTTTTTGACCAACAAAGGTTTAAACACTAACGCAGGTGAAGGAAAAAGACGAAATATCGCATTGTCTTACAATTATATTTTAGTGTATTTTTTGACCAACAAAGGTTTAAACACTAACGCAGGCGAAGGAAAAAGACGAAATATCGCATTGTCTTACAATTATATTTTAGTGTATTTTTTGACCAACAAATGTTTAAACACTAACGCAGGTGAAGGAAAAAGACGAAATATCGCATTGTCTTACAATTATATTTTAGTGTATTCTCTTGACCAACAAAGGTTTAAACACTAACGCAGGCGAAGGAAAAAGACGAAATATCGCATTGTCTTACAATTATATTTTAGTGTATTTTTTGACCAACAAAGGTTTAAACACTAACGCAGGTGAAGGAAAAAGACGAAATATCGCATTGTCTTACAATTATATTTTAGTGTATTTTTTTGACCAACAAAGGTTTAAACACTAACGCAGGTGAAGGAAAAAGACGAAATATCGCATTGTCTTACAATTATATTTTAGTGTATTTTTTGACCAACAAAGGTTTAAACACTAACGCAGGTGAAGGAAAAAGACGAAATATCGCATTGTCTTACAATTATATTTTAGTGTATTTTTTGACCAACAAAGGTTTAAACACTAACGCAGGTGAAGGAAAAAGACGAAATATCGCATTGTCTTACAATTATATTTTAGTGTATTTTTTGACCAACAAAGGTTTAAACACTAATGCAGGGGAAGAAACAGATGAAATATCACATTGTCTTACAATTATATTTTAGTGTATTCTCTTGACCAACAAAGGTTTAAACACTAACGCAGGTGAAGGAAAAAGTCGAAATATCGCATTGTCTTACAATTATATTTTAGTGTATTTTTTGACCAACAAAGGTTTAAACACTAACGCAGGTGAAGGAAAAAGACGAAATATCACATTGTCTTACAATTATATTTTAGTGTATTTTTTGACCAACAAAGGTTTAAACACTAACGCAGGTGAAGGAAAAAGACGAAATATCACATTGTCTTACAATTATATTTTAGTGTATTTTTTGACCAACAAAGGTTTAAACACTAATGCAGGGGAAGAAACAGATGAAATATCACATTGTCTTACAATTATATTTTAGTGTATTCTCTTGACCAACAAAGGTTTAAACACTAACGCAGGTGAAGGAAAAAGACGAAATATCGCATTGTCTTACAATTATATTTTAGTGTATTTTTTGACCAACAAAGGTTTAAACACTAATGCAGGGGAAGAAACAGATGAAATATCACATTGTTTTACAATTATATGTTTGTATATTCCTTGAGGCTAGATTTATCATTAAATTTGAGATCGATATTTGTTAAGAAATCAGTTATGTAACTCTACATCATATCTGTGCGTGCATATTGATTTGATAATGTTATTTTAAAATCTGAGCATTGTTTCAGGGTTGTGGATTATGCAAATGTATACCCTAACGATCATCTATCAATAAGTTACCTGATGGTAACCCGCATCAGGCATGGCCAAGAGATGGAAAAAATGACTACCAACCAGTGGGTCCGAGAGGTCGAGATTTTCTACCTTTTACGAGAGGTAATTATTTGATGGCAGGAGTTGTGTTGGTGTTATCGTGTCCTATCTCCAGTAATAAGCCACAATCTCAGTCACTGCGCGTCATCGCGAGAGGGTATACGATGTTTTTCATTGGCTGGTGAGACCAAATATATAAAAGTGTCCAATAGATCGATGAATAACGTCTCGCAGTGACAAAGTGATAAGGCTTACTACTGTCACGGTGTTATAGTGAAATTAATCGGGAGTGATTTGTTGATATAGTGTTTCGTTAAATAAAAAGTGTAGCACTGTTACTTCAAGAGTGCGACTTCGACTATAAGGTGTCTTCAAGAAGTCAGTATCCAATTGTGTTTTCTTGCCACTGGCTTAACTTTCACACACAACTTGTCTCAAAAACGGTTGTCTTCATGAATTCAGTATCCAATTGTGTCTTGCCACTGACTTAACTTTCACACAACTTGTCTCAAAAACGTTTGTCTTCATGAATTCAGTATCCAATCGTATCTAGCCATTGGCTTAACTTTCACAAAACATGTCTCAAAAACGTTTGTCTTCATGAAGTCAGTATCCAATCGTGTCTTGCCACTGACTTAACTTTCACACATCTTGTCTCAAAAACGTTTGTCTTCATTAATTCAGTATCCAATCGTGTCTTGCCACTGACTTAACTTTCACACAACTTGTCTCAAAAACGTTTGTCTTCATGAAGTCAGTATCCAATCGTATCTTGCCACTGCCTTAACTTTCACACAACTTGTCTCAAAAACGTTTGTCTTCATAAATTCAGTATCCAATCGTGTCTTGCCACTGACTTAACTTTCACACAACTTGGCCCCGCCGAAGACGGATGTGTCGGGCCATTGGCGCAAATAAAACGGCGACACAACGCATTTCTATTCTCTGGACTACATCCTGCTAGAAATCTAATAGGACAATGGTCTTGCTACAAGGGAGATCCAGCAGGAGTTTGAGAATGAACGATGAAAAAAAAACACACCGTGTCTCATAAACGTTATGAACATCAGATTATAAGACAAGATTCCTGATATCACTATCCTTGATATATTTGTTATCTCTAGCATTGATACTATTCTAATACAGACATAGATTCGTTATTCTCGTTTAGTGGTACGTATCCAGATCATCGCCTGCCGAAGATATTACCCTATGGTGATTTGCAGAAGGGTATATGTTCTAAAAGTGTGCCCAAAAGAAGCGCAAAAAATGATTTGTTAAAGATCTCACTAAAAAGCCTTTGAAGTAGACCAAGACACATGGGAAGAACATGCACAAAATAGAACTAATGGCACTCTTCATTAAAAAAAAAAAGCGCAGTAGATGAGAAATGCAGCAGCTCACGAGTAGTAAAAAAACCATCAACAATGGGCAACCAGTGCCAGAGCTATACAAGGACATGTGCAGCCACCATTAGCCATCTCTGAACTCAGTCAAGGACATAACTCTAACGGAATTTTAAAAGTGGATGTAACAAATGATGATTATCACTTGTGATGGACTAACAACATCAATAAAATTAAGGAAAAATAGTATAAAACAATTGTGAAGCTAGAGACTACAGATATGCGGTTCTACAGAAGAATCATGAGTATCATAAACAGCTAGACAACCAACAAAGTTATTCTGAAGGAAATTTATCTCAAAAGAAATTAATATTTAGTGAAAACATATCCCCCCCCCCCCGTTTTGAGTAGAAGGCTTCTGTGATAAGCATTACAATAAGCCGAAAGTTGAAGTCTCCTTGGTATGAAGTGAAGCTCGGAGAAACCACCGCACTGAACACTGAAAGCAATAGAAAATCCCTCTAAATACTCGGGTTAATGACAACAACGACAACAACAATTGACCACATTATAAGATGAAGAGATTTAGAATACAATGTCACAACAGACAAATTGAGGAAAGAAAAAAAACCCAGAGAACGGCAAAAATAGAATATACTGGATAAACACAGTTGCATGATATAAAGTTAACAGTTAACTGGATACTCAGTAATACTGTGGCATGGTACGGTAGATGACAGGTACTGTGGCATGGTACGGTAGATGACAGGTACTGTGGCATGGTACGGTAGATGACAGGAAGATGAGTAGATACAGTAGATTTAGGGATCTCCCTAGCGAAGGCTGTTCGCCTTGTGTTCAAGAGGTCATGGGTTCGAATCCGGCTCGTGTCGTCTTGTGTACAAGGTGGATTTTTTCGGAGATCCCTGTTGATTATCGCTTGAAGCTACGGAGTTACGTGCTATGAGTGATACTCTCGGCAGGTGGCGTGCCGCTCGTTGAGAGGGACGGAGTACATATGGGAAACCGAGTACAATGAAGGCAATCCTCTACGACTTTTCAACCCTTGTTTCAACTTTTTTTCTAGCTATTCAACACTATATAATGTCAAATTGAACTCCCATTCATGACTTCAATTCTCGATTGCGAAATGTATATTTCATCATTTCTCACATATATTATCGGTTCACAAACGTATATTTCATCTCTTCATAATTTCTCACTTATATTATCGGTTGACAAATATATTTTTCATCATGTCCTTATCATTTCTGCATTGACATTGATTGATTATTTACTCTTTCGCAGTACCAAACATTCCGCCTCCATCGGATGTGGAAAGCGTTCAATGTGTGGCTGAAGAATATGATCTCATTGAAGATGAATCTGTGCAAGAAATTCCTCAACGAGAATCTCTACTTGCTGAACCCTGTAAGTGAAAAGTTTGATTCGAGTATCTCTACTTGCTGAACCCTGTAAGTGAAACGTTTGATTCGAGTATCTCTACTTGCTGAACCCTGTAAGTGAAACGTTTGATTCGAGTATCTCTACTTGCTGAACCCTGTAAGTAAAACGTTTGATTCGAGTATCTCTACTTGCTGAACCCTGTAAGTGAAACGTTTGATTCGAGTATCTCTACTTGCTGAACCCTGTAAGTAAAACGTTTGATTCGAGTATTTCTACTTGCTGAACCCTGTAAGTGAAGTGTGTGATTCGAGTATCTCTACTTGCTGAACCCTGTAAGTGAAACGTTTGATTCGAGTATCTCTACTTGCTGAACCCTGTAAGTGAAACGTTTGATTCGAGTATCTCTACTTGCTGAACCCTCTAAGTGAAACGTTTGGTTCGAGTATCTCTATTTGCTGAACCCTGTAAGTGAAACGTTTGATTCGAGTATCTCTACTTGCTGAACCATGTAAGTGAAACGTTTGATTCGAGTATCTATAATTGCTGAATCATGTAAGTGAAGTATGTGATTCGAGTATCTCTATTTGCTGAACCCTGTAAGTGAAAAGTTTGATTCGAGTATCTCTACTTGCTGAACCCAGTAAGTGAAACGTTTGATTCGAGTATCTCTACTTGCTGAACCCTGTAAGTGAAAAGTTTGATTTGAGAATCTCTACTTGCTGAATCCTGTAAGTGAAGCGTGTGATTCGAGAATCTCTACTTACTGAATCCTGTAAGTGAAGCGTGTGATTAGAAAATCTATTTGCTAAACCCTGTAAGTGAAACGTTTGATTCGAGAATCTCTACTTGCTGAACCCTGTAAGTGAAGCGTGTGATTCGAAAATCTACTTGCTGAATCATGTAATTGAAAAGTTTGATTAGAGAATATCTATCTATGTACCTCCAACATCCCCTGTCTCTTGATTTGGTGGTGCACTCTTCTAGACTGTAACCTTCCATCTTGTGATGTTACTCTCCCACTTGTATCTTTGTCTACCTCTTGCTCGCTTCCCTTTAACTTCACCTCAAGTACGTACTTCAATAAGGTGTCCTATCTTTTATTGTGTGAAAAATATTTTATTTCCTGATCATTATTTCTCTTAGTAATTCTTTCTTCATATTAAGTGTCTTTCGAACCTTGAAAAAAACACATTAAAAGTATTCTTTCTCGTTTGTTTTCTTCTCTTTCCATGATGTTTTCCCTATTATTCTATTTACCCACATCTCAAAGGCATCAATTGTGTCTTCTAATTGTTAGTTTAGTGTCCATATTTGTGAGCCATACATTAATTTAGAATAGATGTAGCATTTTATAATATTGTCAATTATCAATTATCCCTAAATCTACATTCTGAACTATCTCTAAATCTCAATTTTTAAATATCCTCAAATCTACACTCAACAAATTCCACATCTCCAATATCAACTATCTCAAAATCTCCAATATCAACTATCTCAAAATTTCCATATCAACTATCCCCAAATCTCCAATATCAACTATCCCCAAATCTCCAATATCAACTATCCCCAAATCTCCAATATCAACTATCCCCAAATCTCCAATATCAACTATCCCCAAATCTCCAATATCAACTATCCCCAAATCTCCAATATCAACTATCCCCAAATCCTCAATATCAACTATCCCCAAATCTCCAATATCAACTATCTCCAAATCTCCAATATCAACTATCCCCAAATCTCCAATATCAACTATCTCCAAATCTCCAATATCAACGATCTCCAAATCTCCAATATCAACTATCCCCAAATCTCCAATATCAACTATCCCCAAATCTCCAATATCAACTATCCCCAAATCCTCAATATCAACTATCCCCAAATCTCCAATATCAACTATCTCAAAATCTCCAATATCAACTATCCCCAAATCTCCAATATCAACTATCTCCAAATCTCCAATATCAACGATCTCCAAATCTCCAATATCAACTATCCCCAAATCTCCAATATCAACTATCTCCAAATCTCCAATATCAACTATCCCCAAATCTCCAATAACTATCCCCAAATCTCCAATATCAACTATCTCCTAATCTTCAATATCAACTGTATCCTAGACATTGAGATGATGCTTCGTGATGAGACTTGATAGTGATGAATATGAAACAATGGAACGGCAAGCTACACACGTCACACACATACATACACACACGCGGGCACAAACACATCATACATACACTTAACAAATGTAATACTAAATAATAAAATGTTTGAGAACATCTGAAACACAACCATACTGAAGATCAAGTCAATAAATCAAGTCATGAATATGAACTGAATATAAATATCCAAACAACAAAAACCATGATAATCAGTAAAGGCACAGAAGAACAGGAGGTAAACATAAACATACTGGGAGAGAAACTACAACAAGTAAAACAGTATCAATATCTTGGGCACATAGTCACAAATGATGGCAGATGTGAAACAGAAGTTAAAAGGAGAATAGGAATGGCTAAAAGTACCTTCAATGGCATGAGGAAATTATTAATATCTAAACAAATTACAAACAAGTTAAAAATGAGAATTATAAAATGCTACATCTATTCCATATTAATGTATGGCTCAGAAACATGGACACTAAATAAACAATTAGAAGACAAAATTGATGCCTTTCAGATGTGGGTATATAGAAGAATAGGGAGAACATCATGGAAAGAGAAGAACACAAATAAAGAGGTGCTAAAAACACTTAATATGAAGAAAGAACTACAGAGAAATAAAGATCAGGCAAATAAAATACCTTGAACACATTAAAAGACATGACACCTTATTGAAGACCTTACTTGAGGGTAAAGTCGAAGGGAAGCGAGCAAGAGGTAGGCAGAGATACAAGTGGGAGAGTAACATCACATGATGGACAGGTTACAGTCTAGCAGAGTGCACCACCAAGACAAGATACAGGAGATATTGGAGATACGTTGCAGCCAACCTTCGTTGCGGAGACGGCACTTGATGATGATGATGAAACACAACCATACAAAAACTGCTATTCAAACATATTTCTTTGCATTTCAGACACTACGTCCAGCAGTCTTCAAGATCAATCAGCTATGCCTGTCAACAGAGTGTCTCGAGATGATTGTCAAAGATTCAGAGGCAATGTGTCTGGGCTTACAGGATTTTCTAAACATTCAGTCAGGACAGTTGTCATACGTAGGTCCTTGTGGCTACCACTGTCGTTATTGTTTAGAAGTTTCACGTAAAAATGACAGGCAACTTAAATATAAATCTGCGCCATAGCCCACGTCGTCTCTCTTAAGCTTTAGAGATGTGATTAATCAGAAACCGAATACCCAGTATCATACAATTGTAAACTGAAGTGGGTATAGGTGTTACCAATAATTAATGTGTTATATGCTAGCAAAAAGATTAAGAACTGACGACGTTTTGACTAAAAAGTATTCATAAGAACAATTTACCTGAATGCAAACCCCAATAGAAAATAAATATGGTATTACAATGATAAAAAGAGAGGGGGAAAGCTAGAACGTGATGAGTAAATGTCAAACAATGATGTGAAAGTGATAGGTACACGTGAAAGTGATGGGTACACGTGAAAGTGATGGGTACACGTGAAAGTGATGGGTACACGTGAAAGTGATGGGTACACGTGAAAGTGATGGGTACACGTGAAAGTGATGGGTACACGTGAAAGTGATGGATACACGTGAAAGTGATGGGTACACGTGAAAGTGATGGGTACAAGTGAAAGTGATAAGTAAATGTCAAACAATGATATGAAAGTGATGAGTAAATGTCAAACAATGATGTGAAAGTGATGGGTACACGTGAAAGTGATGGGTACACGTGAAAGTGATGGGTACACGTGAAAGTGATGGATACACGTGAAAGTGATGGGTACACGTGAAAGTGATGGGTACAAGTGAAAGTGATAAGTAAATGTCAAACAATGATGTGAAAGTGATGAGTAAATGTCAAACAATGATGTGAAAGTGATGGGTAAATGTCAAACAATGATGTGAAAGTGGTGGGTACACGTGAAAGCATGATTTGAAACAAATAAGAAATGGATGATAAATAGTGGGAGAACAGAAGAAGAAAGGATTGCAAATTCCACTAGACTGGAAAGAAAAAAAAAGAAAGATCATGGCATACATAGACATGAAAAAGGTAGAAATAAATAAATCAGAAAAATATACTTAGCTGAGAGTCGATAAACAGAACCTGTATCATCGTCTGAAGCCAGCAACATAATCGTGGGATCGCTAAACAGAATCTGTATCACGCTCATAAACCAGTAACTAATTTCTGGGTCCATACACATAACCTGTCACAGTCTAAAACCAGTAACTAACCTCCAGATCAATACACAGAACCTGTATCACGGTCTGAAACTAGTAATTAAACACTGAGTCGATACACAGAACATGTATCACGGTCTGAAACTAGTAACTAACCTCTAGGTCGATACACAGAACATGTATCACGGTCTGAAACTAGTAACTAACCTCTAGGTCGATACACATGTGTTGCTATCTGAAGAGAGGATCGCTAAGAGACAAAGTGAGAAATGTCGTCAACGATGCGGATGAGTGAGGAAAAATTCCTGTCAGTGTTGTTGTCAGTCCATGCTTCTATTTAAACTCCTCTGCTTCTTCTATCTTTGACTGTTCCCTGCTGTATTTATATTGACAAGAAATCATGTCGGCATACATGTCTAAACCATGCAATTTTTTTCACACCATGCAAGTTTTTCCCAAACCGTGCAGGTTTTCCCAGACCATGCAAGTTTTTCCCAAACCGCGCAGGTTTTCCCAGACCATGCAGGTTTTGTATAAACATAAATATATGTATATAAATTGATATGTTTCTCGCATATTACAAGTGATAGCTGTCATTTGTTTCCGTATTGTAATATTTATTGTTATACAGTTTGAAGCATATCGCGTTCTTCCTGTGTTTGCATACTATTGTTAATCCCTATTTGGCTCGAATTTCCTTGGATATTGTGGTCAAGAGGTAGTATAATTTTAGATCAAGGGTGGGGAAAATACGTTTCAGGGTCACACTGTAGCTGATTAACATAAACTAAAGTGTGTACGCGTGTCTGTCTGTCTAATAGAAGAGTTAATTCTGAACTCGATTCACAAACCCAGCTCGCTGAATTAGCGGTTTGAACACCAACCATCGGCATTGTACTGTCGATACGATTGACTGTATTAAACACTAGTCAAAATTCAACAATAGTTTAATTGTACAGGCGTTTACTTCAGACTTTTTATTTGACCGGCTTCGGTAATGTGTGTCAAAGTTCACAATAGACTATATAAGGACATACACTGAAGGCGGTTATACAGGATATGCATCAGGGGCGCAACTACGGATCACCTCTTTACTGTGAACTTTGTTCTAGTTTCGACGTGTTACCTAACCTTTGCAGTGTGATTGCAGAAGTAGTACGAGTAATTAAAATTAAAGTATGTTATTTGAAACAGAATACTAATTTGGCATTATCATTTAGATTAGGGAGGGGGGTAAGGGTTAGGATCAGTTATAAATTAAAAAATAAATTAGTTATAAAAGTTAAAGTAACAAATGTGGTTGTTATCGTTTGCGTCGGGAAATGTGACGTCACGGCAGCCATTAATGGTATACGGCGTCCATTAATTTCATTGGTGTTACACGGAAATCCATGACGTCTTCTTGTTAAAAATTGTTTATTTGTTAAGTAGGGGTTTATTCCTCATATGGTCGAGGCCCACCTCTTTCAACCTAGGACTGGTGTCAATATTGGTTATATCGAGGCGGTTGGGGACCTGTGGTTTTGTGGCTTCCCTGCCTGGTTGTTGCTAGGATGTGGCTCTGTTAGCCGGGTTCGCTGTTGGGCCTCCTAGCTGCAGTCCTTATATGGACTATGGTGTGGCTCTGTTAGCCGGGTTCGCTGTTGGGCCTCCTAGCTGCAGTCCTTATATGGACTATGGTGTGGCTCTACCTGTCTCCGGTATTCTTGTTAAAAATGTAAACATTGTGTGCTATTTATAGCACAGTGAAAAGTTGATCCGTAGTTTTCCCGTTTCAGGATATTTGTCTCACTTCAGGTTAAACTAAAAATGGACAGATTCAAAGAACTAGTTGCTGAAACTGTGTATTCGGCCTGCCGTACTTGTTTGATAGAAGCTGGATTCTTGCCAGACGATGAACTCACAAGCGATGTCAAGCGTAAGTAAGCCTACATGTCTACCACTACAACTAATACCTTTGTATTCTGTATCAGCAGGTTTCTAACGTCCATTTTCTGGGGAAAAGATATAGTAGCTTTTTTATAGTTGATACTATTTGAGATACGATCTCTGTTAAATTCTTACATAACGCGCTAAAGTCGGATGAGCTAGGCAGAAAAGCGTAAAATCGCAGTTAATAAGTAAACTATATCAATTTGTTCTGTAGACTATGTTCTGATAGCAAGGAGGAGTTTGATAATTAAACGGGAGGAGAAAGTTACATGAGGGTTAATGTGGGATATCATTGATGCCATGTTGTTATGTGAGGGTTAATGTAGGATATCATTAATTCATGTTGTTACATAGGCCGTGATGTGAGGATTGTATTATTTATCGTTATTACATGAGCGATGGTGTTGGATGTCATTTAGTTTATGTTTTTAAATTTGCGTGCAGAAGATCTGAATTTCTCACCAGTGGCTTATATTAGACCTATTATATCCGACTTGTCATCATAGTAGTAGGGGAGGTATGGTACCTAACATGACGGCACATGTGACGTTGTGGTGTTTATTTAAGCTATACAGCGGAACAGCGGCACAGCAGGAAAGTAGATCAGCGGAATAACGTTACAACGCCACAGCAAGCGTCGCGGGCTCTGTCTATATATCGGGGTTTGCTGTCAGGGCTGAATATTGGAGTCGGATAGCGGGTCCGCCTACGGGTACGCGGGGAGGGAATATCGGGTCTGGATACCGTAGGTGTTTCGAACTACTCGGAGATGGTGTGTAAATAATATGTAATGATATGTAATGATATGCTGACTTCACAGTAGGATAGTATGCGGTGAGCGAAAAAGTTATGTAAAAAGGTGATGTAAAAAGGTGATGTAAAACGTGATGTAAAAAGGTGATGTAAAAAGGTGATGTAAAAAGCAACGATTAAAAGAAATGTATGGTCGCCCAATGGCACAAAATGCTCACAGATGATTGCATATATCTATCAAGTAATATCTTAAATGTTACATACGTAAGTATTTTCTTGATCAGGTACACGTTAACGTAAGGTCACACATTCATCAGTCGTTCTATTCCACACATTTCACAGATATTCACACAGTCATCAGTCGTTCTATTCCACACAGAATCAAACTCTACCTTCTATAACGATGCGGAGCGCCCAATGATCTATACAATGCAAGCAAACAAACGTGCCATCTGTAAGAGACTGACAAAGTAAGCACGTTCTTTTAGAACATAAATAATCAGTGGTACTTGTCACTCGTTTGTCCACGATTAGAAATGTCCGTTTCCATGAGAGTTAATCAAAGGATAAATGTTCCAGTGTCGGGTAATAACCCTAAACAGGAAATGGGTGGCTGGGGTAACACAAGTCAAATATCAAAATGAACAAAAATAGGTATACGTGTTATAAATGTTCTCTGTCACTGTGTCTCGTTGTTACGTTTTTTTTCCCTTTCGTTCGCTCCATTGTACGATATATATAGCACGGATATCCGTGTGATTTCCGCCGGGAGCGTGATTACGTTGTGCCTCCGTTATGCACCTTGTAGGCCTAGCACATCCGATTTTGGCATGCCTTGACAATTCGGGTGGGCTACCCTAGCCTGTGACAGCCTCCCTATCTATTGCCAGGCACGCATGTGTGTGGTGACTCTTTGCTCAGACGATTTTAATGTTGTTTTATGATTTATTTCAGTAACACTTATACATATTTTTGTCCGCAAGGGTTAGTCGGGCACAAACAGAAACACACATCTCATTAAAAGGGAAATAATTCCATAAATAACACACAATGGTCATTACAGCTATCTGACACAGTTGTACTTTTTAAATATTAAACAGTGATTAAAAACAAATGAGCAATTGGAAGGAGAACAACCAAAACAATTGCATTGGGTAATGGGCAGTGAAATATATACAAACAAGAACACATGTGCGAAGTTTCTGGGTAACTATAATTTCTCCAATGAGCTGTCATGATTGTACAAGAGATCGAGTAAGAGATCAGGATGTATCAACAATCAAGAAATATTGATGACTAGGAGGTCATTAAACTACGATAGTATCGCCAAAAGACGTAATATAATAAAAGACATTAGCATCCTGCTGAAGAACTTATTTGAGGGTAAAATCGAGCGGATACGAGTAATATGTAATAGGTAAGAAGTAATAGGTAACGACTAATAGGTAAGAAAAGATACACGTGGGAGAGAAACAACGAGATGACATGTTACAGTCTAGCAGAGTGCATCACCAAGGCAAGAGACATCAGATGTTGAAGGCCCGTCGCAGCCAACTTTAGTTGTAAGAAGGCACTTGATGATGAGCTTCATCCAAACTAATGTGTTTCCCTTTCCCCGCCATTGAGTCGTATTAGAAATTATCGTGTTAAGCCAGTATTTTCCCCTAACCAACGGCATACCTATGTTTCAAGTGGCTAACATCACGCCTGTCGCTTTTACTTTCCCCAAAAGATTTAGTACCCACTTCTGTGGCCTGTGTTGGCCTAAACTTGGTTCCATCTAAGAATGAAGAAGTTTAGTGCTTCTGATTGGTTGTTAGATGCAGAACGCATTAACCGATTTCTAAGTGCGCAATAATATAGTTCATTAGAACATATTGTGGGAAGAACTTGCACAAAATAGATCTACATGGAGTTCTAAAATAAAAAAGAGCGCATCATCTTGTGAAAAAAAGAGAAATGCAGCAGCTCAACAGCGGAGAGCAGATAGAAAGTCACGGATAGACCAAGATCCGTCTACAGTCGTCATTCCATGTCCGAACTGTCCAAGGACATTTACAGCTCGAATAGGGCTCATTAGCCATCTACGAACTCATAATCAAGGGCATAACTAAAATTGAATTTTCAAAAATAGATGTAACAAATGGTCACACTTCTCATCACTTGTGATGGACGAACAACAATTGTTCATTATGATTTTACCATTTATTGTTCAGAATACTGGTCATAATATAGTTGATTGGAACGTAATATAATTAAAAATCACATGTTGTCGCGGAGTAATATATGGGGTGTGACCCACTTCATTCTTAGATAGATGTATAGAATCGTGTTTCCCAACTTGGGGTCCACATCCGACAGTTGGCAATTTGACTGTTAAGGGAGGCAATTTGAAAATAAATATTTTATACTTGAGTTTTAGTTATCTAATATATGCCTTGTGTCCTGAACAAGTTGTAATTTGATAACTTCATTTCGGGAATAATTCAATGTTTGAATATAAACAAAATATTACATATGGGGGAGGTGGCATCAGAATTTTAGAAAGAGGTGGGGAGGGGGCATGTTTAAAATAGAGGAAATAACTGGTATAAAAGCTGTTGATTATTGTTTAAAAAAAAATAGTTTCAGGTGGACTGAAAAATAAACCTTTGATCAGCTGAAGAGGAAATGAGTTCACTTAACATATTTGCTAGTGCGACCGGAGATTGCTATAATATGTATGTGTATATCCATGTAACATGTGTGCTAGTGCGACCGCAGTGTGCTACAATATGTATGTGTATATCCATGTACATGTGTGCTACTACGAGCCCAGGTAAAGACAATATCACATTAGAGGAATTGGCAGCTTTACATTCTTCGTCTTCTTTCGTTCACTATCCATTGTGTTTTGTGCGCGACATCCTGATTATCTGTACGCCTTTTGGCTGGTCGCCTCCGTCTTCAGCACTCTGCATACTTGGGCAGGACTATGGTCCTGCTCGAGTGGGACTGCCCAACCAGTCTTAGTTTCCAGCCCCTGATGGTTGAACTAAGCCCCATCACCACTTCACGGTGCTGGCCTTTATTGGGGGAGGGGCAGCTTTAGATAACGTTGGAGTTGAAATAATCACAAAATTCAATCAATCAATAAAACCCATAACCCTTCAGGGTCGTAGGGGTACCACATTGGAAGCTTCAGCACACAGAGTCCTCCAGCGAATTCTATCCTCAGCGATGCGGATGAGTGTGGAAATATCTAGCCCTGTCCATTCCTTGATGTTGTCTGTCCATGTCTTTATTTGACCTCCTCTGCTTCTTCCACCCTCGACAGTTCCCTGCAGTATTGTTTTTGACAAGGAATCGTGCCTGCATACATGTCCGAACCATGCTAGTTTTCGTCGTTTCACTATTGAAAGCAATGGCTCCTGGACACCTGCACACATCTCTACTTTATTTCTTACGTACACATTGGTCTTATGTTCCCTATAGGAAATTCGTAGAATTCTTCTGTAGCATTTATACTCGAAAGCCTGTAATCTTCTCTCCATGTCCGCAGTGAGTGTCCAACTCTCACAACCATACAACACAACGGAAAGCACCAGCGACCTATACAGTTTGATTTTCACTCCAACACTGATGTTGCTTTTCCAAATCACAGTTAGCCTTGACAAGGACGCTAAAGAATCACAAAATTGCTGAATGACATATATAATAGTGGACACATACCGGATGAATTAATCAGGTCCATATTTATAGCCTTACCTAAGAAACCAAGGACCACCGAATGTGAAAAACACCGTACAAATAGCCAAATAACAAAAATACTTCTTAGAATCATTATGAAGAGAGTGAGAAACAAAATAAAAACATAAAAAGGCCTAGAACAATGTGTCTTCGTAGTACCAACAACAAAAGTACCAACAATGCTATGTATATATTCAGAACACTAATAGAGAGGTCTATAGAGGTAAAACATATCTGTACCTCTGTTTTATAGACTACACTAAAACATTTGATAAAGTTAAGCATAGCGAAATTATACACATGCTAGAGAATTTGAACATTGACAGGAATGACTTAAGAAGCATCATCTTCAGACTACGAACTGGTCACAACAGACTGAGAAGTCACATGTTCCGAAAGCTGAAGATTGGTGAGACAGACCTGTGCAAATGTAGACTGAGCCAAAAGACTGCAGAACACATTCTTCATGCCTGTCAACTCCACCAAGAAGAGAGGGAGAAAATATGGCCTGAGACGGCACTGCTTCCAGATTTGAGGGGTTCCATGGTGCTGCAACCTGATATCTGACTGAAGTACGATGAAGAAGAAGAATCATCAAGAACATGTACTGGCAAAAACAGCGGCAATAAGAGTAGAAATAAATTTGTCCCTTTTCAACACATAAAACAAGGAGTTAGACAGGGATGTGTACTTTCACAAGACCTGTTCTTATACAGTGAAAACACAATTCGTACAATAGTTGATATCCCAGGAATATCAGTGGGAGGACATAACATAAATAATTTGAGATATGCGGATGCCACTTGTCTGATTGCAAAAAGTGAGGAAGATCTTCAAGATTTAATTAATGTAGTAGTCACATTAAATAAAGAGAAAGGCCTCTTCCTAACTATATAAAAATAACAGAAGTAATGGTTATTTCAAAAGAAACAAAATACCACGCTTTGCAAGATCAAAGTGAATGATATAGTGTTAAAACAGGTCCACCAATTCAAATATTTAGGTACAAAGATTACAGTAGATGGAAGAAGTTCAATAGAAATAAGAAGCAGAATAGGGCAGGCAAAAATAACATTCAGAAAAATGAAAAATATACTGTGTAATATGACCTTGTCATTAGAAGTGAGAAAGAGATTTGTACAGTGCTATATAACCCCTATACTAACATATGGGTGCGAATCTTGGACAATAAACAAACTGGAAATTTGGAAATTAAAGGCAGTAGAGATGTGAATCTATAGAAGAATGATGAGAATACCATGGGCTGCCAGAAAAACTAAAGAAGAGATGTTGAAAGAGTCAAATGCGAAACGGACTTTAATAAATAATATAAGAAAGAGAGAATCTTCGTCTTTTGGCTACTTCATGAGACAGGCAGGTTTGGAAAACATAGTCGCAACAGGCACGTTTTTAGGCAACAGAGACAGAGAACGACAACGTGAGAAAATATTAGACAGTTTGACAACCTGGCACGCCAGGGAAACAACGATCTTGATACATAATACTGGAGACAGAGCTTTAGAGAGTATTCATAGCCTAATCCAGCCGGCATGGCACCTGATGATGATGAAGACTGCGGCCCTAGCGTGCTGTCTATATTATTTGTGGATATATCCACGGATCTCTACAGATAAGGATATGCTACCTGATGTAACGGAATCGTGTTTGTAGTAACTAAATATTGATAAAAGCTCCCTTATATTATATACATTATCAAATTATTTTACACGTATAAAAATTAATAATAATAATTTATTCCTTATATGAATAGTAATACGTTAAAGGGGATCCCAAAAGTGTTTGTGATTACAAGAAAACGTTTCCCTTGACGTGCACTCGCGTGGCATATCCGTGTATCCAGAGATCGTGCTATAAATCAACACACAATTCTAAGTTCTCAATGTCTATTACGCCCATGTATTGCCGGGGCTCGAAAGGGGAGCATAGAATAGCAATACTGTTTATCTTCCAAGCATGTCGTAAAAGGCGACGAAGGGGGTTATGGGATGGAGTTGACTGTCCCATCCCATATAGGGTCAGTGACCCAAAGCCATGCTGAAGTCGGATGTATCAGGCCAAAAGGTAGAGATATCGCAGCAATGATGTAAACCATGACACGACGCATTCTGTTCTCTGAACTACATCCTGATAATCTGCAGGAGTTTGAGAACGAACGCAGAATAAGAAGAATGTCTGACAGGGTTCGACTGTGACCTTCCCTTCTGTGCGTTGTTTCAATGTTCTAAAATTGTGATTTTCGACAAACAATTTTGAATCTCAAAGTAAACATATTCGTTGCCATTTCTTTGTGTCATTCTACTGACCACTTATTTCCTATTTCTTTGTTGTGTCATTATTCGTTGACATCTCTTTTTGTTATTCTACTGCCCACTTATTCCTGTTTCTTTGTTTCGCAATTCTACTTACCGCATATTTTCTTTTCTTTGTTGTGCCATTTCTCTTTTGTATCATTTATTTGTTGTCATTTCTTCGTGTCACTCTACTGATCGCTTATTTCCTGTTTTGTTGTTTTGCAACTCTATTGACCACATATTTCCTGTATTGTTGTTTTGCAACTCTACTGACCACATATTTCCTGTATTGTTGTTTTGCAACTCTACTGACCACATATTTCCTGTATTGTTGTTTTGCAACTCTACTGACCACATATTTCCTGTTTTGTTGTTTTGCAACTCTACTGACCACATATTTCCTGTATTGTTGTTTTGCAACTCTACTGACCACATATTTCCTGTTATGTTGTTGTGCAACTCTACTGACCAAATATTTCCTGTTTTGTTGTTTTGCAACTCTACTGACAACATATTTCCTGTATTGTTGTTTTGCAACTCTACTGACCACATATTTCCTGTTTTGTTGTTTTGCAACTCTATTGACCACATATTTCCTGTTTTGTTGTTTTGCATCTCTACTGACCACATATTTCCTGTTTTGTTGTTGTGCAACTCTACTGACCAAATATTTCCTGTTTTGTTGTTTTGCAACTCTACTGACCACATATTTCCTGTTTTGTTGTTTTGCAACTCTACTGACCACATATTTCCTGTTTGTATTATTATCTTACATTCACAGCTTCATTACTATGTTGGATTATATGGTGATGACCACAATGCATCGTATATTGTTCAACTCTATTACGACGTTCAATTCCTTAATTATGTCTCTGATGCACTTGGCGCCACCCCCACTAGATATCGTCGGTATGAACCCACAGATCACAGATGAAAGTCTGCCCACTGAAGACATAACACAAGAACCGACGCAGGACATTTTTGTCATCGAAGTGCCTGACAAGAAGGACGTTTCAAAACCAGGAAGACGGGTAAATGTTTGGCAAGCGTATCCATTGCACATTTTCCTTATGCTCTTTTGTTCTGTAGACTAGTGGATCTCAGTACTTACGTGGAAAACTTTGGTACTGTAGACTAGTGGATCTCAGTACTTACGTGGAAAACGTTGGTACTGTAGACTAGTGGATCTCAGTACTTACGTGGAAAACGTTGGTACTGTAGACTAGTGGATCTCAGTACTTACGTGGAAAACTTTGGTACTGTAGACTAGTGGATCTCAGTACTTACGTGGAAAACGTTGGTACTGTAGACTAGTGGATCTCAGTACTTACGTGGAAAACGTTGGTACTGTAGACTAGTGGATCTCAGTACTTACGTGGAAAACGTTGGTACTGTAGACTAGTGGATCTCAGTACTTACGTGAAAAACGTTGGTACTGTAGACTAGTGGATCTCAGTACTTACGTGGAAAACGTTGGTACTGTAGACTAGTGGATCTCAGTACTTACGTGGAAAACAAGTGATGAAATTGTACTCCACGACGAATGACACAATATCACTATCAGAAGCTCTCGTGAAATAACACGCACAATGGAATACAAGCTAAAATCATATAAATAACAATACACATGACATTTAGATACACTCAAGCCTTTTAGACTCAATCTCCACCACTATTTTGACTAGTTCTCGGTTGGTCTTTGTCTTTATTCATTTTGTTTCGTCATTTACGTCATCTTTTTGTTCGTTTCGTTTCCACCTATATTTATACCTATAAGAAAACAGGGAAGACCAAAAACAACGCTCAGAAGAACATTTACGAATGAATTAAAATCAACAAGCATAAATACACAAGACCTGTAATCCCTAGCAACTGACCGACAGGCATGGAGAACTATGACATCCGCCCTATGTGCCAAACTTGGCAAAAGAGGAACTGACTGACTATATTTACGTTTGTTTATGTGCTTCCTGATCCTGTCCTTCCGGCATTTCACTTCAATATTTCGGTTGGATACGTTTGTGTGAAGTGGTCATTTCTATTAGTCACCTTTTGATGTTTTGTGCGTAATTTGATAAAGATCTTTTGTTTGAAACGTTGATTGTGTCATGTGTAGTATTATTATATGTATGATTGTAGATTGTTTTCCGTTGTGTGTATTATTTCACGAACGCTTCCGATAGTGATAGTGTGTTAGTCGTCGGGCAGTAAAACTTCATTACTTGTTTTCTATGTAAGTACTATTGTCATATAGTTTTACTAGCAGTATTACCTTTTATTGATTGTCAACAGTAGTTCTCAGAATTTGTGTCGTTAGTAGCCCCCTTTCGAGGCATATACTCTTCCGTATCCTGTAGAAGAAGGTAACGTCATCATGATGGCGGTTGCCATGAGTATGTGTTCACTACCCAAATGCGGTGTGGCACATGGCTGATAGGTTAGAGCGTTAGTTTTACTTGTGAGGTCTATAGTTCGATCACCGATAAGGACTGAATTTTATTTCTGTCGGAGGGTAAATTTAAAAAAAAAACTCACCCTGTACATGACGTGGCGACATCAAGAGCACACTGCCTTTATCAAAGAGCTACGAAAACCCTCCCTGTATCTCCTTAACGGGATACATGCAGTGTTTGATAGTTGACCCAAACGGGAAATGTAAATTTTACAGTGGAAAATCTTTCTGTCTGTCCTGTAGAGCAGCCAGAATTGTAAGTCGTGACATTCATTAGTAGAATACGCTTGTGTGGGGTGTGTTCTGTCGACATAATAGGTTGGATCGTGCAAATAATGTGTCATTTCTTCATTTCCGTTATTCAAAAATGGCGGATACTATGAACGTTTTAGAACGAATATGTTGTTTATAACGTGAGTAGGGTTACTCTAGAACTGTATTCTTCAGCTTTCGTTCTCAAACTCCCGCTGGATCTCCCTTACCATGGTCCTACTAGATTTCCAGCAGGATGTAGTCCAGATAATTGAAATGCGTTGTGACGTCCTTTTATTTGCGCCATTGGCCTGACACATCCGTCTTTGGCGGGTAGAACTTTATGTGAATTCAAACAAGATACTTGAAGAGGAGATGGACACCACCAAGCAAACCTCTTTGCCCACGGCTATGTCATAATGAATATTCAGCGCAAATATAACGTGAGTCGACTCTTTAATGTTTGACAAGAGAATGTGTAAATGACACTTAGAACTAGCGGAGGCTTAATCCGGTAGCCAAAGAAAAGAACTAATACGCGTACGTGAAAGATACACATGGGTGTGTACTGGGTATATAGGAGGTAAGATGGACAGGGATAGGAGAAACTAATACTGATAATGTGCATAAAATATGGTTTCGCTGAGAAGAAACGAAATACTATAATCTTGTAAACACAAAAAAAATGAAAATAAATCTTTATACTAACAACATCATCTGTTGTACATGGATAATAGCCGGCTTATCACCATGATAATAGCCGGCTTATCACCATGATAATAGCCGGCTTATCACCATGATAATAGCCGGCTTATCACCATGATAATAGTCGGCTTATCACCATGATAATAGCCGGCTTATCACCATGCATATCGCTGCAAAACCAAAGAATATATATGTTATTCAAGTATCAAGTCATGTGACTTATTCTTTCTAGAACGTTGTCTTCCCAATTAACTCCCTGAACCCCATTCTGTCTTGGGCGATGCGGCTTGCATTTTCGGCGATGTATTCATGTTATCTTTAATGTCGTCAGTCCATCGTCTTCTTGGACTGCCCTTTCTCCTCATCCAGGTATTCTGCCCTCCATTATTTGTCTTTCTAAACAGTTGTGTCTCTTTATATGACCAAACAGGCGTAGTTTTATTTTTATTATGTTTAGTAACCAATACTCTGGAATATTCAGTGTGTTTATAATATCCGAGTTTCCCTTTTTTTTCCTTCCATGATATTCTAATACTTCTGTAGTATTTCATGCAGAGCACCATAGACCGCTTCTCAAAGTCCTGCAACAACTTTGGTCTCACTATTAACACCAAAAAAACAGAAGTCATGCACCAAGCAACATCAAATAGCCAACATACTGCTACTTCCATCATCGTCAATCAGGAAAAACTGCAGGTAGTCGACAATTTTACTTACCTTGGAAGCACTCTCTCTCGCGATGTCAACATTGATGTGGAAATTAACAATAGACTGGCAAAAGCTAGTGCTGTATTTGGCAGATTACGCAACAATGTATGGGACAGAAGAGGTATAAGAACAACCACCAAACTACAAGTATATCATGCTGCTGTTATACCAACCTTACTATACGCCTGCGAAACGTGGACAGTGTATGCTAGACATGCAAGAAAGTTAAATCATTTCCATCTTACCTGCCTACGTAAATTACTAAACATCCATTGGTGGGACAAAGTACCAGACTACGAGGTCTTGGAAAAATCAACCTCAATAAGCATCCACACAATACTTATGAAGGCGCAGGCACGCTGGGCAGGCCATCTTGTGCGTATGGAGAACTCGCGTTTGCCAAAACAAATATATTATGGAGAACTCAAGGCAGGATTTCGAAAAGCTGGTGGACAGAAAAAGCGTTTCAAAGACACGCTCAAGTCATCCTTGAAACATCTTAACATTGACGTAGGCGCTTGGGAGAGCCTCGCTCAGGATAGAACAGCATGGCGTTACAGCATTAGAACGGGAGCACTAGCGGCAGAAGAATTCAGACAAGAAACTGCAAGACAGAAGCGGACACGTAGAAAAGAAAAAACATCTCAACCTCACACAGAAACCTTCTATTGTTGTCAATTCTGTAAAAGAACATTATGTGCGCGCATTGGACTTGCTAGTCATTTAAAAACGCACTATTAACTTTATTATTTTATTATTTATTGTTATTATTATTATGGTTGAGTTTTTGGTCATCGTCGATCACGACGGGTGAACATCATCATCAGTATTTCATCTCGAAGGCGTTAATCTTCTTTGCCGCTGTTTTACTTAGGATCCATATTTTACAGCCGTATGTTGCAACCGGAAAAATAAAAATTCGTAACATTAGCAATTTTGTTTCTATTTTGTTGTTTTTCCATGTTTTTCAACTGTGTTGTTTTACAATATGCCATTGTAATCATGTCCTTATTTCTGCCATGCAGTCTCCTGCACCGTTGATTTTTGAACCTAATTATTAAAATTGTATTTAAGTATGCGCACCTATATCTTAATGTGAGGACGATACATTTAATTAAATCTATGCTAAATTAGAAGATACAATTGATGAACTCTATGCTAAATTAGAAGATGAATTTGATGAACTCTATGCTAAATTAGAAGATACAATTGATGAACTCTATGCTAAATTAGAAGATACAATTGATGAACTCTATGCTAAATTAGAAGAGAAAATTAAAATAATTCCATAAGAAAGATATTCTCATAATAATTGGAGACTGGAACGCCGAAATAAGACTAGATGCTTAGTTAGTTCTTCTTCTTCTTTAGTTCACTTGAAACATGTCCACATCTGTAATTCTGTCTCCTTAATAACACTCACTGTCTATTGTAGTTCACACAGTGTCCCATAGAGCTTTGATTCCAGTGTTGTTTCCTCTGGCCAATGTATCTGCCTCAGTGTGATCTGACACAGTATAGGTTTTTAGAAACAAATGAGCGTGGACAAAGACTTTTGGAATTTACCAGTAACTACAAACTAACTATTTCAAACACTCGTTTTCTTCAAACAACATCCAGAAGGACCATTTGGCAATCACCATCCACAGAAATACTTAATCAAAAAGACTATATTCTTGTGTGAAAACGATTTAAATCATGTATTAACAAGTCAGGATCAGAACATTTCCTGTAGCAAATATTCGCAATGACTATGACTTGGTAATTTCACAGCAAAACGTAAGCAAAACGGCAATATCACACAAAACATTACTCCAGAATAAAATTTGATTTAAACAAATTAAAATGTCCAACACTAAACTAATATATAAAACAATAGTAGGACTATATAAAATAGTATTATAAATATATAAAACAGTAGTATAACTATATCTTCTTCTTCTTCTGCGTTCGTTCTCAAACTCCTGCAGATTAGCACGGATGTAGTCCGGAGAACGGAATGCGTTGTGTCATGGTTTACAGCATTTCTGCCATATCTGCACCTTTCGGCCTGACACATCTGACTTCAGAATGGCTTTGGGTCACTTACCTGATATGGGATGGGACAGCCAACTCCATCCCATAACCTCCTTAGTCGCCTTTTACGACATGCGTGGAAGGTAAACAGTGTTGCTATTCTTTGCTCCCCTTTCGGGCCCTGGCAAGTATAACTATACAAAATAGTGTTATAACTATATAAAATAGTAGTATAACTATATAAAATTACTGAATAGTTATAGCTATATACAGAAAACTATATAAAACAATAGTATATATATATATATATAACTAGTATAATACGTAAAATAATAGTATAGCTACATACAATAGTAGTATAATTATATAAAATAGTGTCTGTAATGTTACGTATTCTCTCCAGAACGTTGTCTTATCAATGAACACCCTGAACCCTTCTCTGTCTTGAGCGATGCGAATTGCATTTTCCAACGACACATTCATGTTACCTTTAATATTATCAGTCCATCGTCTTCTTTGTCTGCCTTTACTCCTCCCCCCATGTGTTCTGTCCTCCATTATTTATCTTTCTTTACAGTTGTGTCTCTTTATATCACTCTATAAAACAGTAATATAACTATATAAAATAGTAGTATAAATACATAAAACACTAATATAACTATATACAACAATTGTTACTTTTTAACTGTATAAATCTGTAATTTAATATCGATGCATGCACATTTCGTTTCGCATATTTGCTAATACATTTTTTCTTAAATATCTGACAGTCCACTATCATTGTTCAGGAGAAAGTTCCGGTAAGAATTTCTTATATTCAGACATTGTCTTGTTGATTCGCTTAGGAACAATATAACCATGTTTTTGTTTATCAGTTTGTAATGCAATTATTCTGCCAGGAAGATTGTGATTTTCTATCCACCCAGTTCAGAGCAAGAAAATAACTATCACACCACCAGAAGGGAGGTTTGTTTCTATGCTTTCCCGAGGTAGGGATACGTGCGATTATTCCCCGCCACCAATTGTCTAATGGTTATGTAGAAATATAAACCAATAAGCCCTTATGTGGACACCTGAAGGTAAAAGAAAACGAGGAAGACTAAATCAACCCTAAAAACACCATACTTAAAGATGGGAAACAGTTGGCTACAAGATCATACAAGAACTAAAACTGCAGGCAGCGGACCGCAACACACGGAGAAATGAAAAGAACATACTAACTATGTGGAAATTATTCCATGGCTTCAGACAAGTAACTAAACCTTCATAGCAAAAGGTTTGTCACGTCAAACCCTCACTGTTGCATTATGATACGAATTTGTCCTATGAAAATAATGTAGTTAGTCTCTCTCTCTCTCCCGCCCCACCCCCCCCCCCCCCAATGATGCTCAGAAAATCTATCACTCCATCCCACAAATAATAAATCATAAAAAAAACAAAGAAAAACATTTTACACCAAGGAAAACATTACACCATGGAAAACATATTACACCATGGAAAACATTACACCATGGAAAACATATTACGCTATGGAAAATATATTACACTATGGAAAACATATTACACCATGGAAAACATATTAGACTATAGAAAATATATTACACCATGGAAACATATTACACATATAAATAACCAAATGGTCAGAGGGTGTCCGACAAAGTGGATGGTGCCACAGTAACCTAATGAACAAATAGTCAATCAAAATGAATTAAACAGGTTACTAAAACACTTACCTTGCCTATTAATAAAAATATATAAAAAAGTATATCATTATCATATGCCATTCTGGTTGGCGTAGGCGACCATGGTCCTCTGTTCACAGTATTGTTATCAGGATCGTTGTTTCCATGCCTGGCTAGGTTGTCAAACGAATATTTTCTCACGTCCCCATCTGTCTCTGTTCCCTTCAGTCTTGCCTGTTGTGACTATGTTCTTAAAACCTGCCTGTCTGATAAAGTGACAAAAGGGGTATTTTTCTTATCTTTTTCTTTTATTATTCTTGCACTCATTATAAACATCCCAACTACATCTATAGTGCCTCTAATTTCCCACTTTCCAGTTTGTTTATAATGAATGCACGAATTTTCTCTTTTACTAGATGCGTTGCCATCCCTGCGTCATGGAGACGGGGGCTTGATGAAATCGAGTCATCTATTTTTTTTTTATTGTGGTGTTTTCTGTTGTTTGTCTCTTGAAAAAAGGTTCAATTTGAGTCGATACGTGGAGAATTGTCCTGTTTAGTTTATTATATGTTTTTTTATATATACTTTTTATATATTTTTTATATAGGCAAGGTAAGTGTTTTAGTAACCTTATTAATTTATTTTGCTTAAACATATTACACTATGGAAAAAATATTACACTATGGAAAACATATTACACCATGGAAACATATTATGCTATGGAAAATATATTATGCTATGGAAAACATATTACACTATGGAAAACTTATTACACCATGGAAACATATTATGCTATGGGAAACATATTACACCATGGAAACATATTATGCTATGGAAAACATATTACGCTATGGAAAACATATTACACTATAAGCAACATATTAAGTAATGCTAGGATCATTCTTCTCCCTTCAGGATTAGATACATGGAACACCTTATATGGAACAAAACAACAGCTGATAAACGCATAAATATATCACACAATGACATTGGGTCTAAAAGCATGAGTTTATGGACAGCTGGATCAGCAACCAACCAACCAAACGTACCACCTATCTACCAACTATCAAGTACTGGGTCTATCAGCCTGTTTGTCTGTTTTTCTATATCAACCTACATTTTCTCCTGAATGTTAAACTATATTGTTCCCTTGGTGTTATTTTGTAGCGCAGTGTCATCTTTCACTTGGGATTTTGACAGTTTTGATTGAGAAAATCGGTTTTTCGTGCTACTCTCATGTATCGTCACTCATGGGAGATGCGACAGAATTTTTGTCGCTCTGCACAGTTTGACATATCTCGCGTTAGACATGGCCGTCACTAATACAGACTTTCCAACAGAATTAATTAAGACCTCATTCGTTATGTCATTTAATTATTGTTAGGTTTTCGGTTAGTCACTATTTACATACTTGAAATCGCATGCCAAAAATAGCCATGGGGACTCCAAGTATATACATAGTGACTAATCGAAATCCAAACAGTAATCAGAGACGGTAATAAATGGGGGTCTTAATTAATTCTGCTGAAAGGTCTTATATATAGTAACGGTCTCACATCAGCTAATGAAAAGCACGGAAGAAGACGGATATACGAAACTAAGTGAAGCTATGTGAGATCAGTGTGCAAAACTATACTAAAGAAATATTGTTTTCTAGCTATACTAACAAAAGACGCGGCATAAGACGGACGAGACAAAAGGTACGGCGATGCTGGCACACTGTACCGCACAAATTGGTCTGAGAAATGTGGAGGCATATCAAGAAATCAGGAAAAAAGATTACAGACATGTGTAAGAACGTGAGTATGGAAGAACATATTATAATTACAGTTGAAGAAATTAGGAAGGCACTGAAAAGTAAAAAAAAAACAGCACGTAAACTAGATGGCGTTAGAAACGATGACATTAGTCGGAGAACGGATGAGGAGTTGGTAGAGTTGGCGGACATGTTTAATAATAGCCCTTTAAAGAGCACAGAATAATTATAAATATATATTGGGAACAAACTGCACCAATAAGGCATGAAAACAGCTACTCTCCATACATAGAAATAAGAAGAGGGGTAAGACAAGGATGCATTTTATCACCACGGCTATTTAATATCTACACAGAGAATATCTTTAAAAATATAGAAGAAATACCAGGACTCAAGATCAATGGGAAAATAATAAACAACATTAGATATGCAGATGACACTGTTCTTTTGGCAGAAAGTGAACATGAACTACAAAGACTAATAGATCAAGTCAATAAATCTAGTAATGAATATGGACTGGATATAAATATTTTAAAAAAAACCATGATAATCAGCAAAGACACAGAAGAACAGGAGATAAACATAAACATACAGGGAGAGAAACTACAACAAGTAAAACAGTATCAATATCTTGGACACATAGTCACAAATGATTGCAGATGTGAAACAGAAGTTAAAAGGAGAATAGGAATGGCTAAAAGTACCTTCAATGACATGAGGAAATTATTAATATCTAAACAAATTACAAACAAGTTAAAAATGAGAATTATAAAATGCTACATCTATTCTATATTAATGTATGGCTCAGAAACATGGACACTAAATAAACAATTAGAAGACAAAATTGATGCTTTTGAGATGTGGGTATTTAGAAGAATAGGGATAACATCATGGAAAGAGAAGAAAACAAATAAAGAGGTGCTAAAGACACTTAATATGAAGAAAGAACTACTAAGAGAAATAAAGATCAGACAAATAAAATATTTTGGACACATTAAAAGACATGACACCTTATTGAAGACCTTAATTGAGGGTAAAGTCAAAGGGAAGCTAGCAAGAGGTAGGCAAAGATACAAGTGGGAGAGTAACATCACACGATGGACAGTATACAGTCTAGCAGAGTGCACCACTAAGACAAGAGACAGGTGATGTTGGAGATACGTTGCAGCCAACCTTCGTTGCGGAGACGGCACTTGATGATGATGATGAAAGAGCACAGTAAAAGAAGACTGGTTGCTTGGCTATTTAGTCCCACTATCCAAACCTGGCAAGGATCACACCAGAATAATAACAATGCCGAATATGATAGGCAAGCCTCTGGAAAAAAATGTGGCCTGCAAGGTATCAAGTCTTCTTGAGAGAAATAAGTATTTACCAATGTTGTTAGATGGGTATCGCCCAGGAAAGAAGACATGGCAGAAGGCAGCCATCTTTGCGGAGGATGTTTTTGAGGGGGCTCGATTCGCATATGGATACATGTCCGGTCGCAATAGATCTTGAGGATGTTTACAATAGGGTGTCCTTGGATATCTTGATGGACCAGCTGTTAAATCTTGCAGTAAATCCTTTTGTCGTGAATTGGGTTGGTGCGGCCAATCTGCACAGGATAGTAGTTCTAAAGTGTGGCAACTGGGTATCGGCACCAACGGTTATTAGCCATGGTCTGCCACAGGATTCGCCTCTATATCCTGTGCTTTTCAATGTAAACATAGTATGCATCACTGGCAATGAAATCACATGTGCTGGCAGAACGGTGTCATACGCCGATGACATCCTGGTGTATAACAAGAAACTGGTAGCATATCCTTTACATGATTCAGCTATCAACCCAGCATTTGTTGGCTGTGGTGATTTTCTAGGCAATATAAATACGTTCAGTAGTTTGCTATTGCTTTCTGAACAGTCTGGATTCACGATTGCCTGTTGTGGGGGTCGAACTCGGTACCTTGGCCGTCACAGACGAGCTCTGTACCACTTCGCCACAGAGCCGGACTGGTGTATAGGCAGGGCAGAAATCGAGAAGAGTGCGTCGTGTAACTACAGTGGAAGCTGGACAGACTGACGAGCTGGTGTAGAGATACGGGATCAGTGGCAAATCCTTCTGAGACATTCGTGACTTGGTTTTCCTTGAACAATCACATGGTAAAGATACCCAAGAGACATGTTTCGTTAGCCGGGAACATGTTAGAAAGAATCAGCACAAGGAGATATCTGGGTGTGTTGTTTGACAGAAGTCTGAGTTTCAGGAAACATGTTCACCACGTTATCGTAAGGGCAGGCGAAGGCTTAGCAGCAATGAAGCTTATGGCTGTTGTGCAGTGTAAACAGAGGCTGTTATTTCTTTGTACCTGAGGCTGGTGGTGGGTGTGGTAGAACATGCACTGGCAATTCTAACTCTTAGCCAAAACTCAAATCGAAAGACTGGATAGAATCCAGATTGCAGCAATGCACATCATTCTTGGGTGCACAAGAGACACATCGACAAGAGTTATGCGGTACCTACTCGACTGTCCTACGGCAGAGCACAGATTACGGTATTACGTGCACGAGCCTTCCTTCAGATACATGCAGATAAGGAACATCCATTGCATTCCAAAATACAGAAAGTTAAAGGTAGCAGACTTAATAGAGGGAATCGTGCATGGGACGTGCTGAGGATGTCAAACAAATCGTATGTAGATTGCAAGATGTGGCAGCAGGTACGGAATGGATAGGTCTATCCACAGAATTGTTTGAGAGTAGTAGTAACATTTAACAGGGAATGCAAAGAATGGTGTCCCACGGCTGTGGAGTTAGAGGTGCAGGCTTTGGTCAGTGAGAATGCCAAAGAGGGTGATGTGATTATATACACTGCTGGATCTGTGATTAGATATGTTAGCAGTGCTTGGGTCTTCACAGCTCAGTGCGCAAGTAAAACGAACAGTGAGAATAGTGGGGCCTTTTCTGTGACTACGAGTAACATGACCATGGGGATTAGGCGGTGATGAGGGAATTTGCGGGGTAGACATACAGAAGGTACCACGGGTCTGCATCTTGAGTGACTTTATGAGTATAATTACGAAGGTACAAGTGGGACTCGTTCTCGAACCGTGGATTGAGACCTTGAGAAAGGCTAGTTTGAAAGTAGCTACATTTATTTTCGTGCCGGGACATTTGGGTGTTCGAGGCAATGAAAAAGCAGATCGACTGGCTTCATGCGCGGATGTAGCACAGGGCGATGGGCAATGGATCGAGCTGACGTTTCAGACTCAATAAGAGATATAGCACGCGAGAGGGAGACTATTGTGGTTGATGATTCCTTTCCAATGTCCATGGATTAAAGATCAGGGTTTGAAATGTGGTGGCTTTTATATTATGACGATATATTAAAGGAGTGTATTAGTGTCAAATGTGGCTTTTAGACTATGACATCTTGTTCTTCTTCTTCTGCGTTCATTCTCAAACTCCTGCAGATTAGCAGGATGTAGTCCGGAGAACGGAATGCGTTATGCCATGGTTTACCGTATTGCTGCGATATCTGCGCCTTTCGGCCTGACACATCCTACTTCAGCATGGCCTTGGGTCACTGACCCTATATGGGATGGGACATCCAACTCCATCCCATAATCTCCTTAGTCGCCTTTTACGATATGCTTGGAAGGTAAACAGTGTTGCTATTCTTTGCTCCCCTTTCGGGCCCCGACAACACACGGGGGTATGGTGAGATATTATGCAGAGTGATTCGAATAAAACGTTACATCTAGTCTCAGAGAGCAGATGAAACTAATGTCTAGCCGATGTTCTTGCACAATATATTTATCTATTCATTTGTTATCTTATTTTAAAAGATCTACAAAGTTATCAATCGATTTCACGATGTTATCTGCAAATCAACATTCTATTTCACATTTATGAAACTATCTACACAACTATCAGACCATGCTTCCAAATCTATCTACACATCTATCAATACATTTTATATATCTACAAAGTTATATATAAATCTATCAATACATTTTATATATCTACAAAGTTATATATAAATATATCAATACATTTTATATGTCTACAAAGTTATATATAAATCTATCAATACATTTTATGTTTACAAAGTTATATATAAATCTATCAATACATTTTATATGTCTGCAAAGTTATATATAAATCTATCAATACATTTTATATGTCTGCAAAGTTATATATAAATCTATCAATACATTTTATATGTCTGCAAAGTTATATATAAATCTATCAATATATTTTATATGTCTGCAAAGTTATATATAAATCTATCAATATATTTTATATGTCTGCAAAGTTATATATAAATCTATCAATACATTTCACATCTGTAGTCTGTAAACTTTGAAGTGGAGCTCCCATACCGGCCATTGCTGATTACGGAACTGATGCTGTCCACTGATAAACTGTGGTTTAAACCAAATGAACAAGAAGTGACGTTAACATTGTCAAACCTAATGAAATCCTGGCAGGTTTGCGCCAGGGACCTTGAAAATATGACACCTGATACGAAGTTTGATTCATTCACAAGGTTAGTTTGATTTATTTACCAGGTTAGTTTTTATTCTTTCACCAGGTTAGTTTGTATTCTTTCACCAGGTTCGTTTTATTCTTTCAGCAGGTTAGTTTTATTCTTTCAACAGGTTAGTTTTTATTCTTTAACCAGGTTAGTTTTTATTCTTTCACATGTTAGATGTTATTCTTTTACCTGGTTAGTTTTTATTCTTTCACCAGGTTAGTTTGTATTCTTTCACCAGGTTAGTTTTATTCTTTCAGCAGGTTAGTTTTTTTTTCATACTCCTATTTCTAGTACACACAATTTCATTTGCTGCCTATTATTTCATCTATGTTATCTAGGTAAATATGGTCATACTATAGCCTTTAACATTTTGGAGGGCACAGAAAAATGATGGTCAACCAGGAGAGGACTGGTATTGTCAGCAGAAGTGTAATGGCGGATACACTCAGGGAGACATCAGAGAAACTATGACGTGTCCAGTTTGCCTTAATGATGATCCGACGATAACTAACAAACAAATAAACTAACCAACTAACCAGATAATCAACCAACCAACCAACCAACTAACTAACTAACAACATACATACTATAGCGTCACATAAACCGTCGGTTGTTTCAAAGCATTAGCTTGAAATCCCCTTACTGTTAATATAAAACTATCTCTTGATTGTTTCAAAGCATTAGCTTGAAATTCCCTTACTGTAAATATAAAACTATCTCTTGATTGTTTTTACTTCCTGATCTCATCATCATCAAGATCCATCTCCACAACGAAGGTTGGCTGAACAGACCAAAAAAATCATGTGCTCGTTCCATAACCCAGGAAAATGGGTACCATAGTTGATGATTCAGGGAAGTGAAAGAATAGAACCAGTATAGCTAACTCTATGCAGTATGCGTTGAAAGAAGCTAATTAACTGTCAGCGCCCTTTTATTTAAAAAAAAGTAAAAACTATTTTATTTGTTCTTTGGTTGTTTCGTCATATCTTTTTGAGTGTGTGTGTTTTTACGGTTACACAAGTTCGTGTGTGTCTGACTGTAGATTGTATGCCTTTTTTATCGTTCGTTATCAAACTCCCATCGGATCTTTCTTATAGCAGGACAATAGTCCCACAAGATTTCAAGCACGATGTAAAGATCGAAAATACGATGTGTCTCCTTTTTATTTGCGTCAATGATCTGACACATCCTATTTCGGTGCTAGTAACTTATTTTATATGTTCAGTGTTTTATCTCACTTCCAATGAATGATTCAGGCCTATACCCATATCCCTAGTGTAGTAGAACTGCCGTACGAGAGAAATGTTTCTCGTACTAACACGCTGGCCACCAAGCTCAAAGCTAATCACAGCCACGCATTTTTGACTTTTATTCCGCTGTCTTGCGTCGCCTTCGGCATAGTCACATAAGCCGAACCATGACATTAATCATCAATAATTAGCTGTAAATTATTTTGTATTATTGTGTTATTCTTAGAAGTGAGAAAATGTTCTAGTATATTTAGTAGTGAGAAAATGTTCTTAGTATTCTTAGTAGTGAGAAAATGTCTTATGTAATTTCTGGACATTGAACGATTATGGGTATTATGTCTGTAGAGGTTCAGTGGTTAGAACAGTGACTACATAGTCTTGTGGTCCATGTTCCTATTCTCATGTACAATGGAAATATCCGTTAAATGGTCAACGACTCATAGATCAAACCGGTATAACAAAATGTGTACCGGTACCAGTCCTTCCCAGAAAATAAAGGAGGCGAGTGTGACGATGATGAGATAATCCCTATATATGCAGTAGGACAAATATTAAATATGGACAATATGTTATGCTCCAATGAACCTCAATATTAAAATTTACTGAAAGCTAACCATAGAATATTGCGTTTTAACTCTTATTTTTGTTTTAGTCCCAAGATTAACAACAAACAAGAGGAAAAGACGTGTGGAGATGGACCTAATCTGAGGATGGTTCTGAAAAACGATGAGGACTTCCAGCAGGGAATGGAGAACATTCTAGTGAGTACCAACTTGTCATGTCCATCTGACATGTTATCTGCAACTAAATGGTGACAATTATCACCAGATACTGGTTCTATATCTTTCATATAAAATCTAATTTTCACAGGCATCCTTCAATATAAAATCGAATTTTCACAGGCACCCTTCATTACAAAATCTAATTTCCATAGACATCCTTCAATACAAAATCTAATTTTCACATACATCCTTCAATACAAAATCTAATTTTCACAGACATCCTTCAATACAAAATCTAATTTTCACAGGCATCCTTCAATACAAAATCTAATTTTCACAGACATCCTTCAATACAAAATCTAATTTTCACATACATCCTTCAATACAAAATCTAATTTTCACAGGCATCCTTCAATACAAAATCTAATTTTCACAGGCATCCTTCAATACAAAATCTAATTTTCACAGGCATCCTTCAATATAAAATCGAATTTTCACAGGCACTCTTCATTACAAAATCTAATTTCCATAGACATCCTTCAATACAAAATCTAATTTTCACAGGCATCCTTCAATGCAAAATCTAATTTTCACAGACATCCTTCAATACAAAATCTAATTTTCACATACATCCTTCAATACAAAATCTAATTTTCACATACATCCTTCAATACAAAATCTAATTTTCACAGGCATCCTTCAATATAAAATCGAATTTTCACAGGCACTCTTCATTACAAAATCTAATTTCCATAGACATCCTTCAATACAAAATCTAATTTTCACATACATCCTTCAATACAAAATCTAATTTTCACAGGAATCCTTCAATACAAAATCTAATTTTCACAGGCATCCTTCAATGCAAAATCTAAATTTACATTTAACTTTGCATGCAAATTCTTATGTTCATTTTTTCCCTTTCCATACAGAATATAATTTTAACTTTCATACACAATCTAATTTTCACATTTCCTCTTCATAACTAAATCAATGTTTTTTTCTTTACAAAATATAGTTTTAACATCGTCTCATTGTTATAAAATATATTGTTTTTTAATGTTATCTGCTCTAAACCTTGTATAAACCTGCAGCGAAGAAATGTTCAGAAATTTGTCTCTACACTTGTTGTTCACTTTTACAATCTGCTTCTTCTATCTTTCACACGTACAGTTTATCTCTGCGATTGCGTTTCAGATAAGATATAAAGTGTTTTAAATAATTGTTTTACTTATGCTATGACTCTTGCTACTATTGTTCTATTATTTGTCCACTTGCCTTTACTGGCGTCGAGCTTTCTATTATAGACATTTTATTTATATAGCTGGGCCTGTTGTTTTAATGTGTACCTGGCTATATGATGTTTAGATCTTATTTCTAAAGTGAAATATACCGACGCATGGTTCGGACATGTATGCAGGCACGATTCCTTGTCAAAAACAATACTGCAGGGAACTGTCGATGGTGGAAGAAGCAGAGGGGGACAAATAAAGGCATGGACAGATAACATAAAGGATTGGACAGGGCAAGATATTTTCACACTCATCCGCGTCGCTGGAGATATAATTCGCTGGAGGACTCTGTGTGCTGAAGCATCCAATGTGGTACCCCTACGACCGTAAAGGGTTACGGGTCTATTGATTTTTGATACCGACGCACTAAACGATAAAATAAAACACAAGAACGTTCACGCACAAAATGAAACCGATTGTTGTGCTATTATATTGAACGAATGGTATCCTAGGAGACATTACTAACATTTTCTAGATGGGGCCATGACACTTGTAAACAGGTTAATAAAAACAATGCCAGCATGATGTGGTACTTGTTAAATAACTTATGGTTAATCAAATGTCACCTTTAATGGTGAAGACATTATAAGATGCGATATAATTTAAATATTGGGGTGGGGCGGGATTGACATTAAACCGAAGCCTATCATACAAGCAAACCGAGTCTAGCAGTTCTAAAAAAATCGCAGCTGCTCATCTAGAACAGTGACTGCTTGCCCCACTCTTTGCCCGGTTGGTCTTGTCAGTAGATGACTACAACCTAGGGCTCCTAACGTTGCCCAAAGCACAATAGTAAAGGTTGGAGAACATACAGATTGAGAGAATGCGAGTAGTTCTAGGTTTGCACTAGAAATACTCCCATCGTTGTAATGAGATAGATATATGTTAGACGTGACATCCATGAAATTGAGATATTCTTTGGCCCGCACCAAGTCATTCATGTGAGTCGTCAGTGACAAAACAGTGCACCAATTCCACAGATACATTACAGATCAAAAGGTTTCTAGACATAAGATCTTGTTCTGGGTGTCATGGGTGACGCAAACAGAAGCAACTATTGCACTAGCCAGCGGAACTGATTTTTTGGTAAGAGGAGAGGAGTACATAAGCATGGCATGGAAAACTATATGCAGGACATTAGTACTCTGAGCCGCCCATGTGTTGTCGGGGCCCGAAAGGGGAGAAAATAATAGCAACACTGTTTACCTTCCATGCATGTCGTACGAGGCGACTAAGGAGGTTATGGGATGGAGTTGGCTGTCCCATCCCATATAGGGTCAGTGACCTAAAACCATGCCTAAGTCGGATATGTCAGACCGAAAGGCGTAGATATCGCAGCAATGCTGTAAACCATGACACAACGCTTTTCGTTCTCCGGACTACATCCTCCTAATCTGCAGGAGTTTGAGAACGAACGCAGAAGAAGAAGAACATTATTTGACTATGTTAACACTGACGTATAATAGAATAGGCAGGAATGAAGGAAATTTACATTTTTTTTATGGAAGAATTCTATAGTTAAAACAGTTTGCCCCATAAATAATAAACAAAGAGAATCACATGAAGATTGTATCATGAGACAAATAATAAACATAGAGAATCACATGAAGATTGTATCATGAGACAAATAATAAACAAAGAGAATCACATGAAGATTGTATCATGAGACAAATAATAAACACAGAGAATCACATGAAGATTGTATCATGAGACAAATAATAAACAAAGAGAATCACATGAAGATTGTATCATGAGACGAATAATAAACAAAGAGAATCACATGAAGATTGTATTATGAGACAAATAATAAAGTTTATTGGTGAAACTAAGATATGTACATTGACAATAATTAATCAATGGCGTATAAAATATATATACTCTAGACACGGATTATTAAACACAATGCATATAATATTAGCAATAGTAACAACATAACAGATATGTATAATAATAATAATAATAATAATAATAATAATAATAATAATAATAATAATAATAATCGTGCCTGGAGACAGATATAGAGGCTGTCACAGGCTAAGGGTAGCCCACCCGAATTGTCAAGGCATGCCGAAATTGGATGTGATTTGCCTACAAGGCTCATAACGGTGGCACAACGTAATCACGCTCCCGGCGGAAATCGCACGGATATCCGTGATGGTTACAATGGAGCGAACGCAAAACAAACAAACAATAATAATAATAAATCAGCTAGACACGACTGGAAGTAACTGTCAGCAACAACATATAGAGCAAGCGGTTTCGTTTTCCAAAAAAAATGAAGTTCATTACTAAAAAGCTCTGAAGACATGGAATAGAAATCAATTTAACCATGCAACAAAAATTGGCGATGCAATCCACAAGCTTGGAAGACAATAGAAAACACTCATTTTTTTAGATTGAGAAGAGGCTATAGGAGATTCTATAGGAGATTTGGATGTGGTGATACCGATATGTTCCCGTGTGGAAAACCTGCAGACAACACATAACATATTTTCCGGAATTGCCCACTGTACCACACAAGAAGAAGAAAAATATGGACATCTGACACAGCTCTGATGGACATGTTCTTGCGACCATGTCACTGAGCCGGTGAGATCGAAATTCATTGAAGAAATAATAAATATCAGTGACTGACTACAATTGGAGAACAAGAAGAGTAAAGATAATAATAATAGATACAACAACAACAAAAACCAATGCGATTTAGGGTCGCAGATACGTCTTCAGTAAGGAGGAGAGAGAGAGAGAGGTGTTAAAGGTTACCTTAAAATAGATCATGTACTTTATTTAGTTTACAATTCCTTTGTTTTCATTAACATTGTAATTATATTTTTTTTTGTTTTTGAAGGAACTCAAAATCAAATAATATAATTATGAAGCTTCCAGGATTTATTTTTATAGAAATAAAAATCATGAGAAAGTAAAGTGTATGTGAACCAGGTCCTCTCATATGGCACATATTCGCCTTACAATATGTCTTGAAGTCTCATGATTTTCGAGAACATTGAATCGTTAATAAGGAAAGGGGGGGAATTTACCCACGTAAATTAGCTAAGTTAATAGTAGACCCCCCCCCCTTATCTACCAGCCTATGGGTTTGACTGTAATAGTAGAAATAATAATAATAACAATAATAATTATAAATAATGATAATAATAGTAGTAGTAACTAATCTATGATTATATGTCAAAATATGTTATATTTACCATCAACTAATTACTCATGTTATGAGTTTACATTTATTTCGTGACACGTTTACATCAAGAACAATAATTTCATTCATTCATTTTCCTTTTGTGCTGTAGTTAGCGCATAGGGTAGAGGTCAGATCTCTCCAATTCTGTCTGTTCAAATCTATTCTGTGCAGTTCTTAAATAGTATGAATATTGGTTGTTTTACTTTCTCTAAGTATTGTTCTTCTGAGTGTTTCTTTTGGTCTACCCCTGGCTCTTTTGTCTGTAGGTATCAATTCAAGAGATTGGTGGTGTATTGTGTTGGTGTCTGCGCGAAGGCATGCCCGATGTAGGACCAGCAGCGTTTTCTGATAACATCTGTGATGAAATTTTGATGTGTCTCTTCTCTGATTTTATCATTCGATTTGAATTCGCTCCAATGGGTGTTAGTTATCCTACGACATAATAATAATCATGTGAAAAATACGAAAAAACAAAATTGTATCCAGAAAAAAACAGAAGAAATTAATATTTAACGTGGAGAATATTATCCTTGTCACTGCTTATCGACATTAATTCCTAATATCCAAATGCACTTAAATTATAAACTGTACACTCATTTGTCCATGTGGAAACCTGGATTAGTTACGTTTCATGTATTTGTTATTGTGCAGTGAATGAATGTTGATCATTGGAACGAGATAACACAAGTTTATACAAAAGGTAATGTTCTTGAATATATAAAACTGCACCGGACTAAGTATACTAGATAATTAAAAATGGTCAACGAGGTTCTACAGGTAAATTTGAGGTTCAATATGGAGAGCTGTGCCTATATTTTCACGAAACAAATCATAAGGTCGAAAAAGTCATTCAAACATTATTTAACGTAGCGAAGAGAATTTAACGAGGAGGGGACGTTTGAATATAACAGTCCCGCAGCAGATGGTTCTGTGTAAACAACATTTGGTAGCTGATGGTGGTTCTGTGTAAACAACATTTGGTAGCTGATGGTGGTTCTGTGTAAACAACATTTGGTAGCTGATGGTTCTGTGTAAACAACATTTGGTAGCAGATGGTTCTGTGTAAACAACATTTGGTAGCAGATGGTTCTGTGTAAACAACATTTGTAGTAGGTGGTTCTGTGTAAACAACATTTGTAGTAGATGGTTCTGTGTAAACAACATTTGTAGGAGATCTTTCTGTGTAAACAACATTTGTAGTAGATGTTTCTGTGTAAACAACATTTGTAGGAGATGTTTCTGTGTAAACAACATTTGTAGTAGGTGTTTCTGTGTAAACAACATTTGTAGGAGATGTTTCTGTGTAAACAACATTTGTAGGAGATGTTTCTGTGTAAACAACATTTGTAGGAGATGTTTCTGTGTAAACAACATTTGTAGGAGATGTTTCTGTGTAAACAACATTTGTAGGAGATGTTTCTGTGTAAACAACATTTGTAGGAGATGTTTCTGTGTAAACAACATTTGTAGGAGATGTTTCTGTGTAAACAGTTCAGAAATCGAGTTGGATTCTATTTTATTTCTAGTGAAGAATAAGGATAATAAGCAACATCCAACCTGGCCATCCACTAGTTATACTCGTTCAATAAATCTGACATCAAAGTTATGGGGCATACATGTGATACCAATTATAGCGTCCAGGGTAGGCAGATTACGAGGATCTGCCGGAACGAACTTGTACCGTTGAAACGCGGATGAGAGAAAGAGAAACAGTTCCATCACAGCTAGATTCTCTCCCAGGCATGCCCTTCTACCTATGGAAAATGGGATAATTTCATCAGGGTGCAGCAGATTTCCAGCCTTATCCAGGAATCTTTCTGGTCGAAATTTGTCAGGATCTCCCCAAATTTTTTTGTCATGTAAAACTGAGTCCAGGTTGGGCAGAAGAACACTTCCTTTTGGGAAAGTGTATCCATTCATTTCAAAGGGAGTACACACTACTCGTCGAATAGCAATTGGCACAAGACTAGCTAATCGTTGTGTCTCTTGGATGACCGCGTTCAGGTAGTTCAGCTTCTGTTTATCATGCATATTGGGTGCTCGTTCAGTTCCAACATTCGAGACAATCTCATGGTAAACCTTCTCTTGAACTTCAGGATTGTGCAGCATGTAGAGAATGCACCACAGTATGGTAGTGCTTGTGGTCTCTGTCCCAGCGATGAAGAGATTTCTGATAACTGCTACGAGATTAGCTTCGTCCATCAGCGTTGGTTCACCATTATCTCTCTTTTTCTTCAGCTCCTGTAGATAGGCTACTATGAAGTTAGAGGGCTCTTCGTTTTCATTAAACGATGCCTTGATTTCGTTAATGTAAGCTTTAGAAAACATCTCATTTGTTTCTATAATACTATTTGCCCATCTCTTTGCATAGAAGATGTCCCCAGGAAGATAGTAAAGAAAGGGGAACAGATTCAGCACTGCCAGTTTTGTAGTATATCTCACAACATTATTTAAAAGTTCCATAAAACGGATAAAGTATGGGTCATCGTGTTCAAAGCGTTTCCCGATAATGATGGCGCAGATAACATTTGAAACGCTAATATTTGTTAAAATTTTGACGTCAACTGGACGACCTTTACTTTCTCCAAGTTTTTGGATGTAAACACCAACCTCTTCTTGTATTTTCTCAGCCAGAACATTCTTTCCCAGGCCAAAAGATCTCAAAATGGCCAAGGATACAGTTCTTTGCTCTTTCCAGTTAGGACCACTTGCTCCTAGTATACCTTTGTTATGTTCGTGAATGATATCATTGCGGAAGCTTTCTGGGGTGTCGGGAATTTTGTCTGCATGTTTTACCAATAGTTCCTTTATGTTACTATACCCGTTGACCACAATTGTATGTATACCGCCAATATCCAGACTGAAAATTTCGCCAACGGAATCTCGCCATTCCTTAAACTTGTGTCGTGTTCCGTTTTTGAGGACCGACATATGTCCAAACATAAACTTTGGAGGAACAGGAAACGGAGGAATGTTGTATTTGAGGTAAGGACGTCTGCTTTTGGACCACAGCCAGTACGCCAACGAGGAAACTATGATCGTTATCAGGGCTGAAGGAATGCCGAATTCTGGTAAAATACTGGACAACATTTTAGAGAATTAGAACTTCTAGAACGTGTTATCTGTCTTATCTATTCGCTGAAATCCTTTGTTGCCTTTCAGCATCAAGGGTAGAAGGGTTCTCTGAAGACGGCCCTTTTGTGTGCTGATTATATTGTGGAATTTGTCGCCTCTTTTATTTCAGTGGTCCATCGTTTTCGTGCTCGGCCTCTAGGTTATCTATGTTATCTGTAACGACAAGAATACAGCAATATAGAAACGATTTTATAAATGGTTAGTATGTAAATCAATTAAACAATCCATCCAAAACCCTAATCTAATCTAATCTAGTCTAGTCTAGTCTAGTCTAGTCTAGTCTAGTCTAGTCTAGTCTAGTCTAGTCTAGTCTAGTCTAGTCTAGTCTAGTCTAGTCTAGTCTAGTCTAGTCTAGTCTAGTCTAGTCTAGTCTAGTCTAGTCTAGTCTAGTCTAGTCTAGTCTAGTCTAGTCTAGTCTAGTCTAGTCTAGTCTAGTCTAGTCTAGTCTAGTCTAGTCTAGTCTAGTCTAGTCTAGTCTAGTCTAGTCTAGTCTAGTCTAGTCTAGTCTAGTCTAGTCTAGTCTAGTCTAGTTAGTCTAGTCTATTCTAGTCTAGTCTAGTCTAGTCTAGTCTAGTCTAGTCTAGTCTAGTCTAGTCTAGTCTAGTCTAGTCTAGTCTAGTCTAGTCTAGTCTAGTCTAGTCATGTCTGTCTGTCTGTCTGTCTGTCTGTCTGTCTGTCTGTCTGTCTGTCTGTCTGTCTGTCTGTCTGTCTGTCTGTCTGTCTGTCTGTCTGTCTGTCTGTCTGTCTGTCTGTCTGTCTGTCTGTCTGTCTGTCTGTCTGTCTGTCTGTCTGTCTGTCTGTCTGTCTGTCTGTCTGTCTGTCTGTCTGTCTGTCTGTCTGTCTGTCTGTCTGTCTGTCTGTCTGTCTGTCTGTCTGTCTGTCTGTCTGTCTGTCTGTCTGTCTGTCTGTCTGTCTGTCTGTCTGTCTGTCTGTCTGTCTGTCTGTCTGTCTGTCTGTCTGTCTGTCTGTCTGTCTGTCTGTCTGTCTGTCTGTCTGTCTGTCTGTCTGTCTGTCTGTCTGTCTGTCTGTCTGTCTGTCTGTCTGTCTGTCTGTCTGTCTGTCTGTCTGTCTGTCTGTCTGTCTGTCTATCTATCTATCTATCTATCTATCTATCTATCTATCTATCTATGTTCCTTTAGCGCCGACTGCGGTGCATATAACTGAAACCAGTGTTCTCCAGCTTGAGCGATGTGATTCTGTTGTGTGTAGATCTTGCATTGTATTGACACCCATAATCATACCTCCTTTAATGGTTGTTCTGCCAAGAGTTTCTCTTAGTTTTCCTCTTATTCACCTGCCACATCTGATACACATTTACATGCTCTTCTCATTAATTCTAAGTACGTGCCTGATTACTTCCACCATTTTTATATTATTCATTCATGCATTTATTCATTCATTCATTTTCCTTTAGCGTTGAAGTTATCGCATAGGGCAGAGGTCAGATCTCTCCAATTCTGCCTGTTCAACGCTATTATGTGCAGTTCTTGAATAGTATAGATATTGATTGTTTTACTTTCTCTAAGTATTTTTCTTCTGAGTGTTTCTTTTGGTCTACCCTTATCACTTTTTCCTATAGGAATCCATTCAAGAGATTGGTGGTTTCATATTGCAGAAACATATTGCTGTTTGGTGTCTTATCTTATTTTTGTTACTAACAACGCGATAAATATACAGTACATAGTAATAGTAATCAGGACAAGCATAGTAACAAACATTTAAATCGTGTCGCTCGTTAATTGTACAGTACAGTGGACTCATTGGGAACCATCCTTCTAAAGTGGCGCATTTGAATTTGCCCTTGATTTTTATTTGATGTCGAAACAAAGTATGCACAAATGACCAATTAAATTAAGGGAAAACATTCAATTGCATCACTTTAGAAGAATGATTCCCAATGAGTCCACTGTACTATTGACGAGAGACAAGGACTACATATCGTGCATCGGTTGTATACTGGGCTTGACTTCGATGGAAATAGACAAGTTACCGTTGGACACTACAAAATAATTGCGACATGTTTATCTTACGAACAGTAATACATTAGTATAGTTGTTATCGCGTCTTAGTTTTGTTACTCCGGCACTCTCCCCTCCCCCCTACCGTGTAAACAGCACTGACGATAAACGGACTTACGTACTTCGACTTCAATCGTGTATTAGTTAGTGTTCCTTTCGTGCTGCAAGCGACACATAGGGCAGAGGTTTTGGTTCTCCATATGATGCTGTCCGCTGCTTGCAGCGTTAGTTCATGGATGGTTTACAGCCTATTAATTCCCCTTCTTTAAGAATTGTGTTTTTAAGGGTTGTTTTAGGTCTTCCTCTTTTTCTTTTACCCTCAGGTGACCACATAAGGGCTTGTTGGTTTATTCTGTTTACATCTAGTCGTAAAAAGTGACCAATGTATTTCCATCTTCGTTTTCTTATGATGTTTGAAACATACTCTTGGTGTGTTTTGTCTCTTAGATGACTATTTGTGACGAAGTCGATCCATTTTATGTTCATCAGTTTGCGAAGACATTTGTTTTCGAAGCTGTTTAGTTTGTTGTCTGTTGCTTGAGTTGATTTCCAGCTTTCACTAGCATACGTTAACACTGAGACAATACATGAGTTAAATAGCTTTAGTTTGATGTTTGTCCCTACATCTTTTGATTTCCAGATATTAGTTAATTTTGCAAATGGGCTAGTAAGTATGCTTTCAAGTATTCCTTGGGATCAATCAACGAAGAAATCAATGCACGAGAACTTAGCATGTTAACAAGAGACAGAGATTTGTAGAAACATATCAATTGCACACACACAAAATAATTCGAATTCGAAATTTTTCCGTAAGGGAGGAATTATGTAGCTGTGTGATAAAGGCCATATGCTCTTGCTGTCGTCAAGTCATGTACACATTGAGTTGTTTTTTTTTAAATTAACCCTCCGACAGAACAAAACACAGTCCATACCGGGAGTTGAATCTTGGACCTCAAGCATGTTAGACCAACGCACTAACTTCTCAGCCATGTGCTACAAAACAGATCAACTCCTTCACAAAACCCGAATATATTCGTTGAAATCCTATTCTCTATTATCATTTAATCTAAATCAGCCTTTTATGAACTCATAATTGATAAAAGATGGCCAAGTTCAAGTGTTGATAGTTGGCACATAGTTCTTTAAAAAACTACAGTTGAGTTGAGTTCTTTTAGTATCCATTAACAAGCATAGAGATTGTTAACGGTCAGTGTTTCTCAAGCCCTCGCTCCGCAGCAACATTTCTACCGGGCCGCGAGAGCTCCTTCTTGTATTGTAAAGTTATTTATGGGCATACATAATTTGTTTGGGAATATAAAGGTAAAGGTGGTCGCATGACAGCAACCTGCCGTCGGGGACGAGATAACTCTAAGCCGTAACAACCATTAGGTAGGGTGACTAATTCCCTTCCTTGCTGTGTTTACCTTCTCTAACGCATGCGTCAGGTACCAATTTACAGTAATAGATTTCTGTGTCAACTGGAGCAGCGGTCGTGTCATGCTAAGGATCATGACCCGGGTGTTTTTCTATCAGGACTTGGTTTCGAACCTGGCACGCTGTAATCCGGTGATAATAAGCAAGCTCAATATCAACTCAGGTCAGGACTATTTTTGAAAACAGGGCTGCAGTCTTACAATGGTTGAGAGCCACTGTATGCGTAAGAGGAATCATTGAAATATAATCTGCAAAGTACAGTTCAATTATTCATGTCAAACCATCCAGATTTGTTTACTTGTCCAATATGTAACCTGCTCTAAATCAATATGTGCCATTCTACTTTATCTTTCAAGCCTTAGGCTTACATTCTTTTTTTTTAAAGTTAAAGACTCGTCTAATACTTCATTTAAAGAATATTCTGCTGGGTCGAAGGACATGAGCCCATGGACCGCTGGATCAGCAGCTAAAGAATATTCTCAATGTTTGAAACAACATCTGTAATCTTTTGTCAGTGACAGATATGCCACTCTTGGGTTAACTGTCTCAAACATGGTTATTACTCTCGTGGTCTCCCATGGTTGAAAAGTGTAGAGGATTGACTTCATTGTACGCGGATTACCCTATATGTACTTTGTATCCATCAACGAACTGTACGTCGCCTTCCGGGAGTACAACTTGTAGCACGTAACTCCGTAATTTCATCTCTTGATCTCTAGTTATGAATGAAAGGTATCAGTTAATTCGCCTATGTTTCTTGATCTCTGTTGTTGTTCGTCCATCACATGATGATGATGACCATTTGTTACTTCCAATTTTGAAAATTCAATTTTCGTTATGTCCTTGATTATGAGTTCGTAGATGGCTAATGAGCCCTATTCGAGCTGTAAATGTCCTTGGACAGTTTGGACATGGAATGACGACTGTAGACGGATCTTGGTCTATCCGTGACTTTCTAGCTGCTCTCCGCTGTTGAGCTGCTGCATTTCTCCTCTTTTCACAAGATTATGATGCGCTCTTATTTATTTTAGAACGCCATGTAGATCTATTTTGTGCAAGTTTTTCCCACGTATCGTGGTCTATTTCAAAGGCTTTCAGTGAGTTATTTAACGAGTCCTTGTAGCGCTTCTTTTGGCCACCTTGAGATCGTGTGTCCCTTCTCCAGCTTACCATAGAGAAGTATCTTTGGCAGACGTTGGTCTTGCATACGCACCAAAAAACCTGCCCAGCGAATCTGTGTCTGCATCATGATCTCTAGTAATAAATGAAAGGTATCAGTTGTTGTTATTGGTGTCGATATCCAAATGATGATGAGTAATGCTACTCTTGTCCGCACAATGCCATTCTTAGAAAGTGCAGCTTTGAGCCATTCTTAGAAAGTGCAGCTTTGAGCCATTCTTAGAAAGTGCAACTTTGAGCCATTCTTAGAAAGTGCAGCTTTGAGCCATTCTTAGAAAGTGCAACTTTGAGCCATTCTTAGAAAGTGCAGCTTTGAGCCATTCTTAGAAAGTGCAGCTTTGAGCCATTCTTAGAAAGTGCAACTTTGAGCCATTCTTAGAAAGTGCAGCTTTGAGCCATTCTTAGAAAGTGCAACTTTGAGCCATTCTTAGAAAGTGCAGCTTTGAGCCATTCTTAGAAAGTGCAACTTTGAGCCATTCTTAGAAAGTGCAGCTTTGAGCCATTCTTAGAAAGACCTGTGCACAGAAAGTAAACAAGCCTTCATTGGTTACGCTTTTATTTCTTCTTCTTCTTCTTCTTCTTCTTCTTGACCAATGAAATTCACGGCAAAAATTTAAAAAAAATTAACGAGTGAAGGCTTATTTATTTTATATGCGGACGATAATGTTTGCACAGAGTTTGTTTAAAGTAGGTCTAGTCCCAATGTTTGTTTACAATAGTTATCGTCACGTTGGTAATCCTTCAGTATACACTTGGACATACACCCTTGAACTCAGGATATTTGGGCCCAGAAACATTTCTGTATAATCTATATAGGCTATATGTTTATCTGATATCGTTATAAATAACATTCAAGAAGGGAGACGGGGTAATTAGGTAATAAGTGCGCAGTCTTCTAGTCGGTTGAACCATGATAATCGACTGGGTACTACAAACCAGTTACCTAGAGCTGTCACTTGACCACATGGGCCTCGTGTTGGTCAGTATTAATGTAATTGGAATAGCATGCCAAAAATAGCCAAGTATTGTGACCAACCGAGCGCCAAACAATAATCAGCAACGTAACTAATGGGGTCCAAATTAATTCAGAGAGCATGTCTTCTTTACAGCCGATAGTCTTTGTTGATCCCGGTTCTCCGATAGTCTTTGTTGATCCCGGTTCTCCGATAGTCTTTGTTGATCCCGGTTCTCCGATAGTCTTTGTTGATCCCGGTTCTCCGATAGTCTTTGTTGATCCCGGTTCTCCGATAGTCTTTGTTGATCCCGGTTCTCCGATAGTCTTTGTTGATCCCGGTTCTATCCCCCATCTATCGCAACAACCTGAGTTTTGTGGTGTTTCTTGCATAGTGTGCTTGACATCCAGATGTCACGTAGTTTACTGCAAGCACCCGCTGCAAGGGCAATACGGTATAAAATTTCTTTTGATGCGTCTCCATCCAGTGCTAGATTGGTGCCTAAATATGTAAAATTGTTGACTTTTAATAATGAAAAGTTTGAATTTGTATGTTGTCACTGGATCTTGTGAAATCTAGTATATGAGATTTTGATGTGTTATTTTCAGGCATATCTTTTTTGAGCAGTTTTGGTGATTGTCAAGCTTAAAGTGAGCATATATTTAGGCCTATATAAAAAATGCGTGCGAGCATGTGAGTGAGTGAGTGAGTGATCCGTATAGGATCCTAGAACCGTTTGTTGCTGTCAGACAAATTTTGCCCTTTTTAGTACGTGACATTTTAAACTTCATTTTTTCGCTGTAAATGTAAAAATGATATGATAATTACGGCAAGTTGCATCAGTGGTTTTTGTAGATCCGTAGTATTCTTAGCTATTAATACAAGTTTGGTGCTTCAAGTCGCACATTGGTGTGCATTAAAAAAACAGCAAATAATAATGTTTTTATCTTCCGTTAAGCATGATAGGTCTACTTTTTTGGCATTGATTGCTATTGCTTTCTGACCGGTCTGGAGACCGATGCATTGCACTCTGGTTTGAATTATTCCTATACATATTATTGATATCGAATATATTTTCAATAATCTACCAATACTTGAAGTAGGCTATAACCTGTTTGGTTATAGTCACAATTCAGGGCAGATGTGAAACAGAAGTTAAAATGAGAATAGGAATGGCTAAAAGTACATTCAATGACATGAGGAAAATAGTAACATCTAAAGAAATTACAAACAAGTTAAAAATTAGAATTATAAAATGATATATCTATTCTATATTAATATATGTCTTAGAAACATGGACACTAAATAAACAATTAGAAGACAGAATTGATGCCTTTGAGATGTGGGTAAATAGAAGAATAGGGAGAACATATTGGAAAGAGAAGAAAACAAATAAAGAGGTGCTAAAGACACTTAATATGAAGAAAGAATTATTAAGAGAAATAAATATCAGGGAAATAAAATATTTTGGACACATTAAATGACATGACACCGTATTGAAGACCTTACATGAGGGTAAAGTCAAAGGGAAGCGAGCAAGAGGTATGCAGAGATACAAGTGGGAGAGTAACATCACACGATGGTTACAGTCTAGCAGAGTGCACCACCAAGACAAGAGACAGATGATGTTGGAGGTCGTTGCAGCCAACCTTCATTGCGGAGACGGCACTTGGTGATGATAACCTGTTTAGTATCTAATCTCCTGTAAATGTTGTTTTTTTTTTTTGTTGTTGTTTCGTGACAATATCACTGGTTATTATTGTAAAGAAACTACTCCAATTGAAAACGACATTTTGAAAATACAAAAAAAAATAATTTAACAGTTAATATGTAAGCGTGTAATTATTTAACAGTTAATATGTAAGCGTGTAATTATTTAACAGTTAATATGTAAGCGTGTAATTATTTAACAGTTAATATGTAAGCGTGTAATTATTTAACAGTTAATATGTAAGCGTGTAATTATTTAACAGTTAATATGTAAGCGTGTAATTATTTAACAGTTAATATGTAAGCGTGTAATTATTTAACAGTTAATATGTAAGCGTGTAATTATTTAACAGTTAATATGTAAGCGTGTAATTATTTAACAGTTAATATGTAAGCGTGTAATTATTTAACAGTTAATATGTAAGCGTGTAATATTTAATAAGAGAACGATATAATTATATCAGACATGTACTTAGAATGAATGACAACAGACTGCTCCTACGATCATTAAAATGTGTGTCAGGTGGCAAAAGAAAAAAAGGAAGACCAAGAGAGACACTTCACAGAACAACCATTAAAGAGAGAAGGACTATGGGTATCAGCAACATACAAGAATTACACACAGTAGCATCACATCGCTAGAACTGGAGAGCTCTGGTTGCTATCTATGCACCGTATTCGGAACTGAAGGAACGTAGACAGACAGACAGGCAGACAGATAGGCAAACAGGCAGGCAGGCAGTTAGATAATTTATAGATATATCTGTTAATCCACATATTGTGGTGAAGACTGTTCCGGTGATTACTTAAATTGTTCACCTGTTTTAAAATGTCTTTAGTTAAATTATATATTCGACTTATTTGTCTGCTATACGCTGTACATGTTTCACGACAGTAGGAAGCATCACTGGGAGTGATTTAACACTAGCATGCAAATCCATAGATAAAGGGGATGGGGGATTTAGAATTTTAAATTTAAACATAGGTTAGTTTTCAGTAAAGATCCGTGTACAGTAAGTAAACATGACCTGAAAAACTGATTTTTAACCATTTCCGAGCATTTCGGTTGATCGACATTGTCTTTTTTTAAAGCATGCGTCTTCAAGTAGTGACCAACGAAAATAACGGCAATAATCATAAACGTAACGAGTGACGTCTTGTTTACTTTCTGTGCAGAGGTCTTTACTCCCAATGGTCCCATCTGAACTGTGTGAGCGTAGACTGTTGTACTGGGCGTCCGGTAACAAAAAAAATCAAATCACAATATAACGAACACTATTGATTACTAACAAGTGAAAGTGTAAAAAAAAATACATTACCAATCAATTGTATGTGAACCAGAGTTCACTGTAGACAACTTGATGAAGTGTTTTCCATGAGCTGTGCGGAGCTACTGAAATGAGGCTGAACTTTTATAAATATATAGGATAACATATCTTGTAGGTCATAGTACCTTTCACAGAATGTGCACATTTGTGAAGTCAGAATCTGTAACGTTATTTTTAATGTGTTTGTGTGGGAACTATGTCTGTGAATGTGAGTGTGCATAGTGACAATAAGTGTGCAGAGTTCAAAGTAATACCCGGGTAGGATCCACATTTATCATCGTATTTTATCAGAATATGTGTTCTGAATACTAAACATGCGTTTTATGAGCCCAACATAATGGCAACACTGTACCTGCCATGCATAATGTAAGATGCGACTAATGAGGCTTTTAAAGAGTCCTTGTAGCGCTTCCTTTGACCACCTTGAGATCGTTTACCCTTCTCCAGTTCACCATATATAAGTGTCTTTGGTAGACGATAGTCTGGCATACGTACCAAATGACCTGCCCAACGAATTTGTGTCTGCGTCAGGATAGTGTCAATGCTTGGGATACCAGACGTGACAATGACAGTGGTATCTGGAATCTTGTCTTCGTATCTGATGTTCATAACATTTCTGAGACAAGCTGTGTGAAAGGGATTGAGTTTCCTCACATGGCATCTATACACAGTCCATGTTTTGCTAGCGTAGAATAGCACTGGAGGTACCGCTGCTCTGTAAACTTTCAGCTTAGTCTGTAGGTTAATGTCATTTCTACGCCACACATTTGCGTACAATCTGCCAAAAGTGCTGCTTTTCTTGGCCATCCTTCTATACACTTCATCATAAACATTGACATCTTGTGATACCGTACTACCTAGGTATGTTTCAGATAGAATTCAATAATATTCACATAATTGCATGTCTTGTCTTATTGTCGAAATACAGAGCCGTTGTTAGGTTATTTTACATTTTATTTTAGTAACACATCTACCTATTTTTGTTTATCTTGAATTTTGCCCTGTGTTACTCCAGCCACCTACTTCCTGTTTAGGGTTGTTTATCCCTTAAATGTTTTACTTGTAGATTCTCTCCATGTATGTCTGTGTTTAGCTCTTGTTCTTCTTTGTCCCTGCTGATTATCATGGTTTTTTTTGGTTTTTTTAAAATATATTTATATCCAGTCCATATTCACTTGATTTATTGACTTGATCTATTAGTCTTTGTAGTTCATTTTCACTTTCTTCTAAAAGAACAGTGTCATCTGCATATCTCAGGCCATATCTCATAAATAATAGCCATTATACACACACATATACATGCACACATATACACATATACACAGGCGCCGAAGTTCTAACACTGTAGACCATATAGTCTGCAGTGCCTGTGTATATGTATGCATGTATATGTGAGCGTGTGTATATGTCCGTGTATATGCTTGTGTATAATAACTATTATTATGTGAACTGGAAATAATCATTTAAATTGTAGGCGTATCATAAGATAGCGCAAAGTGAAATATTGATACGAAGATCATCATCATCATCAGGTGCCATGCCGGCTGGGGTAGTGGTCATGGTTCTAAACAGCTGTCTGTCCACAGTATTATGTATCTTCTTCTTCTTATTCTCGTTCGGAGTTTGACATGTCTACACAGCAAGTTCTGTTTTCTTAATAAACGTTGCTGTATTTGAAAGCTCCTCAGTGCTCCCATACATCTTTCTGTGGATATCCATCTCTGTAGGCCAGTGTTCTTCCCTTAACTGGTTTAGTGTATTGCAGTCGTGCAGGATATGCTCAGCTGTCTGCGCTGCCTGCCCACAAAGGCACAGTGGTGATGGGACCAGTCTTAGTCTATTTAAGTGGCTGTTTAATCTGTTGTGTCATGTTCTGAGGCGGAAGATAATAACCTGCTCTGCTCTGTCAAGATAGTGGTAATTGTCTTTTGGGTGGTAGTCTTTCCTGATGGCTTTGATGAGGGTCTTCTTTTCTTGGTAGGTGATTTCTTGGTCTTTTTGTTCCTGTGTTGCTCCATCCTTTGCCAGTCTGTCTGCCTCTTCATTTCCTGGTATGCCACAGTGGGATGGTATCTACTATACCCTTCTTTTGATGCTCACTTCTCGCATGGCTTTCTTCAGGTCTGGCAGTTTATCACTGTCAAAGGCTTGTAGGACAGACATCAGTAAGAAATACCACCTGCTGGCATTATATTGTTGTGTTTTGAATTATTTCTGCAACAATGTTTAAAGCCTGTACTTCTGCAGAGTAGTTGGAGCAGAATATTCCAGTTGGTGAACATGTGGATTCATTTTCTTTTTCTTGATATTTTATGTACACGCCAGCACCTCCATTCTTCACTGCTCTGGTTGTTGATCCGTCGGTATATACTTGTATCCATGCTTCTCTGGGGTACATATCTTCAATCATGTTGCATTGTTTTCTTTTGGAGATTATTCAGTTCTATCATAGTGTGGTAGTTGTTTATGGTGGTTCTGATAGTGAGATTTGGGTATTGCTCCCACGGAACTGGAAAAAGTGTTGGTGATATCTCTCTTGTTATGTCTGGTAGTTCATCCTTATATTTTCTGTTTAGTTTTTTGGATCGGTGTATAAAACTGCTCCTCTTCATTCTTCCACTGGCTAGATCACTGTGTTTGGCCCTCATTGGATGTGCTGGCATGCTCTTGTACTTTTCTGCATGTACCATGGTCTTAGTGTCTCGCCTGTATGGTAGGGGGTGATGCCTGCAATTTTTTCCTTTTCATTTATGGGATAGGTCTTCATGGCACCTGTGATAAGGCGAAGTGCTTGATTTTGTACCTTGTTCAGGGCTTGTAGATGGGAGTTGGCTGCTGAAGTCCATGCTGTTGATCAATATTCTAGTACTGGTCTAATTGCACCGGTATATACCTTCTTCAAAGTTGCCTCATTGGCCCCCCAGTTTGTTCCTGTCAATTTCCTCAGGATGGCAAGTTTCTTTCTTGCCTTTGCTTCTATTTTCTCAATGTGAGGCCTCCATGTCAGTCTCTTATCTAGCGTAGTGCCCAAGTACACCGGCTCGTCTTCTGTTTGGATATGTACATTTCCGAGTTTTATCTCTCCTGCTTTGTCCTTATATGTATCGAAGTCGTTATTGTTTCCTTGCCGTGCCAGGTTGTCAAACTCTCTAATATTTTCTCACATTGTCGCCTTTTTATCTCTGTTGCCTTCAATTTTGCCTGTTGTGACTATGTTCTCTAAACCTGCCTGTCTCATCAAGTGCCAAAAAAAAAATTGCCTTTTTCTTATATTGTTGATTAAGGTCCGTTTCGCATTTAACTCTTTCAACACCTCTACATTCGTTTTTCTAGCAGTCCATGGTATTCTCAGCATTCTTCTGTATAACCACATCTCTGTTGCCTCTAATTTCCCACTTTCCAGTTTGTTTATTGTCCAAGACTCGCACCCATATGTTAGTATAGGGGTTATATAGCACTGCAGAACTCTCTTTCTCACCTCGAATGACAAGGTCATATTACACAGTGTACTTTTCATTTTTCTGAATGTTGTTTTTGCCTGTCCTATTCTACGAAGATAAGAAGATATAAATAAATATTCAACTCTAGGCGCAAAGGGGATCACGATCTATAACAATAATATCCCTTGATATGTGTCGACGACACTAAACATAACCTTTGATATTAAAGCTAGTTAGAGTCGGTACGAAATAACAAATAGCTCACGTGATCTTGGAATCGATTTTGTTATTGTGTGTCTGGTCTGGTGCCAGGATGGAACTGAGGGCAATAATAGTCACACGGTCATCTGCCATGCACGTGGATATGCCAAGTCCGTAGATAAAGGGGGCGGTGTTTGGGGTGTTCAAGCCTCCCATTAGGAAATAGGAACACGACTATAAGTACTAGAAATTTTGCCCCAAAAAATTGGAAATCCCCTCGCCCTTCTTGTGTTATCGATTTGTTGCAAAAAAAGATAATTCAATTTCTTATGAAAAGGAGATATTTGCTCACAAAAACAGACGAGTTACTCTTTTTTCTAAGTAAACCTTCCTTCCTTTTAAGAAGACATATCTAGTGTATGGGGTAAGAGAAAACAAAGAACAAGTGGTTACTAATACGTATTCAGTGATCAAATACGCCATGCTGATGTGATATGCCATCTTGGTGTGATACAATTATGCCATGATGATGCAATCATTTATGCCATGCTAATGGGATCAATTATGTCATACTGATGTAATAAATTATGCCATGCTGATGTGATCAATTATGCCATGCAAATGGGATCAGTTATGCCATGCTGTTGTGATCAGTTATGCCATGCTAATGGGATCAGTTATGCCATGCTGATGTGATCAGTTATGCCATGCTAATGGGATCAGTTATGCCATGCTGATGTGATGAGAGGAATTGTAGAAATGAGCTGACAAATCGGTCAGTGCTGATGTACATAAAACTACAGCAACCAGTAATCGCAAGCAAAAACAACAAAAAAGTGGCTCCAAGTATGTAAATGGTGACCAACCAAAACGCGACAATAATCAAAAATGTAACCAATGGGTTCCCAATTGTTTCTTGCGTATGTTTTATAATAAAGGTAGCTGGTCATGCCTCATACCGGTATTGAACAGCGACCTCATGAACACAAAACAAATGATCTAACCACTTTCCCACTGACATCCCCCACGAAATGACACAAAAAATATCGAAAGTGGGACCATGGTAATGAAAGTGTAACGTTACCCATACTCTATATGAAGTGAACTAATATCACAACTTGGCATAAAATAAAAGTAATTTCAAAGTCTGTGTGGCTCTATAAAATGTGTATACTGTATAAGCAGGCATAAGTCAATATAGCAATATACAAGTAGTCTCTCGGTACGCCTACATATATATCAGTCGGCTATTTACACATGTATGTTCCATTAAAATGTCAAATATGTTCTACTAAACGCTTCACTAAACACAAACAGAACTAGATGACCCACATGAAACCACATACTTGTAGGCGGAGTCTATAGCCTAGCGTCATGTTTTAATTTTGTTAGCTCAGAATAGTTAGAAGTATATATTCCTTTATCACGATGAGACGAGACCGTCGATGTGTACTATAGACCTGTGTGCTCATCACCCAGAAATCTGGTTTTCTGGTATTTCGATTATTTCTGTGTGTTTCATTTGTCGATTTAGGCTAATTTAGGCAGGTGACTAAGTATATAAATAATGGCCAACGGATAGCAGATCAATAAAGCAAAAACTTAACGAACTTTTAACAAAGCCATTTGTGCAGCTGAAGAGAATCTGTCAACATTAGACAGAACACAGCATCTTATTGTAATAGTTCTATCCATCTATCTATTGTAATAGTTATATCCATCTATCTATTGTAATAGTTCTATCCGTATATCTATTGTAATAGTTCTATCCATCTATCTAGTGTAATAGTTCTATCCGTATATCTATTGTAATAGTTCTATATATCTATCTATTGTCTTTTCTTTAATTTACTGTAAGATGGAACTTTATTGAATGAAGATCTATTTTCGGGCTATGCCACGTTTTGTCTCTTGATGTGCAGTAATATTGGGGCGTCTCAGAATGTTGGTAACTCCTTTAATCCACCTTCCTCTTGGTCTTGGTCTTCCACTGCCTCTTGTGGTTTCCATTTTCGTGTTGATTGCTATTGTTGTTGGCTAATAAAGTTCAATTCTCTTTAAGTGGCCGAATCATTTCAGTCTCTGTTTTTCAATATCTGAGCACATACATTGTTCCAACAGTTCTTGTAATCTCTTTATTCCTCGCATGATCTCTTCTTGTTCTGTTTGCTGCTTTCTTTAGATATTTTAATACATACAGATGCAAAATAAATACTAGAGACTTTACAACTCAACTAGAGACTTTACAACTCAACTAGAGACTTTACAACTCAACTAGAGACTTTACAACTCAACTAGAGACTTTACAACTCAACTAGAGACTTTACAACTCAACTAGAGACTTTACAACTCAACTAGAGACTTTACAACTCAACTAGAGACTTTACAACTCAACTAGAGACTTTACAACTCGACTAGAGACTTTACAACTCAACTAGAGACACTGCAATTCGACTAGAGACACTACAACTCAACTAGAGACACTACAACTCAACTAGAGACACTACAACTCAAATAGAGACACTACAATTCAACCAGAGACACTACAATTCAACTAGAGACACTACAACTCAACTAGAGACACTACAATTCAACTAGAGACACTACAACTCAACTAGAGACACTACAACTCAAATAGAGACACTACAATTCAACCAGAGACACTATAATTCAACTAGAGACACTACAATTCAACTAGAGACACTACAACTCAACTAGAGACACTACAACTCAACTAGAGACACTACAACTCAAATAGAGACACTACAATTCAACCAGAGACACTACAATTCAACTAGAGACACTACAACTCAACTAGAGACACTACAATTCAACTAGAGACACTACAACTCAACTAGAGACACTACAATTCAACTAGAGACACTACAATTCAACTAGAGACACTACAACTCAACTAGAGACACTACAATTCGACTAGAGACACTACAACTCAACTAGAGACACTACAATTCGACTAGAGACACTACAACTCAACTAGAGACACTACAATTCGACTAGAGACACTACAACTCAACTAGAGACACTACAATTCGACTAGAGACACTACAACTCAACTAGAGACACTACAATTCGACTAGAGACACTACAACTCAACTAGAGACACTACAATTCGACTAGAGACACTACAACTCAACTAGAGACACTACAATTCGACTAGAGACACTACAACTCAACTAGAGACACTACAACTCAACTAGAGACTTTACAACTCAACTAGAGACTTTACAACTCAACTAGAGACTTTACAACTCAACTAGAGACTTTACAACTCGACTAGAGACTTTACAACTCAACTAGAGACACTGCAATTCAACTAGAGACACTACAATTCAACTAGAGACACTACAACTCAACTAGAGACACTACAATTCAACTAGAGACACTACAACTCAACTAGAGACACTACAATTCAACTAGAGACACTACAATTCAACTAGAGACACTACAACTCAACTAGAGACACTACAATTCAACTAGAGACACTACAATTCAACTAGAGACACTACAACTCAACTAGAGACACTACAATTCAACTAGAGACACTACAACTCAACTAGAGACACTACAATTCAACTAGAGACACTACAATTCAACTAGAGACACTACAACTCAACTAGAGACACTACAATTCAACTAGAGACACTACAACTCAACTAGAGACACTACAATTCAACTAGAGACACTACAACTCAACTAGAGACACTACAATTCAACTAGAGACACTACAATTCAACTAGAGACACTACAACTCAACTAGAGACACTACAATTCAACTAGAGACACTACAATTCAACTAGAGACACTACAACTCAACTAGAGACACTACAACTCAACTAGAGACACTACAACTCAAATAGAGACACTACAATTCAACCAGAGACACTACAATTCAACTAGAGACACTACAACTCAACTAGAGACACTACAATTCAACTAGAGACACTACAACTCAACTAGAGACACTACAATTCAACTAGAGACACTACAATTCAACTAGAGACACTACAACTCAACTAGAGACACTACAATTCGACTAGAGACACTACAATTCAACTAGAGACACTACAATTCAACTAGAGACACTACAATTCAACTAGACACACTACAACTCAACTAGAGACACTACAACTCAACTAGAGACACTACAACTCAACTAGAGACACTACAACTCAACTAGAGACACTACAACTCAACTAGAGACACTACAACTCAACTAGAGACACTACAACTCAACTAGAGACACTACAATTCAACTAGAGACACTACAATTCAACTAGAGACACTACAATTCAACTAGAGACACTACAACTCAACTAGAGACACTACAACTCAACTAGAGACACTACAATTCGACTAGAGACACTACAACTCAACTAGAGACACTACAATTCAACTAGAGACACTACAACTCAACTAGAGACACTACAACTCAACTAGAGACACTACAACTCAACTAGAGACACTACAACTCAACTAGAGACACTACAATTCAACTAGAGACACTACAATTCAACCAGAGACACTACAATTCAACTAGAGACACTACAACTCAACCAGAGGCACTACAACTCAACCAGAGACACTACAACTCAACCAGAGACACTACAATTCAACTAGAGACACTGCAATTCAACCAGAGACACTACAATTCAACTAGAGACACTGCAATTCAACCAGAGACACTACAATTCAACCAGAGACACTACAATTCAACTAGAGACACTACAATTCAACTAGAGACACTACAATTCAACTAGAGACACTACAATTCAACTAGAGACACTACAATTCAACTAGAGACACTACAATTCAACTAGAGACACTACAATTCAACCAGAGACACTACAATTCAACTAGAGACACTACAATTCAACTAGAGACACTACAACTCAACCAGAGACACTACAACTCAACCAGAGACACTACAATTCAACTAGAGACACTACAATTCAACCAGAGACACTACAACTCAACCAGAGACACTACAATTCAACTAGAGACACTACAATTCAACTAGAGACACTACAACTCAACTAGAGACACTACAATTCAACTAGAGACACTACAATTCAACTAGAGACACTACAATTCAAATAGAGACACTACAATTCAACTAGAGACACTACAACTCAACCAGAGACACTACAACTCAACTAGAGACACTACAATTCAACTAGAGACACTACAATTCAACTAGAGACACTACAATTCAAATAGAGACACTACAATTCAACTAGAGACACTACAATTCAACCAGAGACACTACAACTCAACTAGAGACACTACAACTCAACCAGAGACACTACAATTCAACCAGAGACACTACAACTCAACTAGAGACACTACAACTCAAATAGAGACACTACAATTCAGCTAGAGACACTACAATTCAACCAGAGGCACTACAACTCAACCAGAGACACTACAACTCAACCAGAGACACTACAACTCAACCAGAGACACTACAACTCAACTAGAGATACTACAACTCAACTAGAGACACTACAACTCAACTAGAGACACTACAACTCAACCAGAGACACTACAATTCAACTAGAGACACTACAATTCAACTAGAGACACTACAATTCAACCAGAGACACTACAATTCAACTAGAGACCTTACAACTCAACGAGATACACTACAACTCAACTAGAGACACTACAACTCAACCAGAGACACTACAACTCAACTAGAGACCTTACAACTCAACGAGATACACTACAACTCAACCAGAGACACTACAACTCAACCAGAGACACTACAACTCAACCAGAGACACTACAACTCAACCAGATACACTACAACTCAACCAGAGACACTACAACTCAACTAGAGACCTTACAACTCAACGAGATACACTACAACTCAACCAGAGACACTACAACTCAACCAGAGACACTACAACTCAACCAGATACACTACAACTCAACTAGAGACACTACAACTCAACTAGAGACACTACAACTCAACCAGAGGCACTACAACTCAACCAGAGACACTACAACTCAACCAGAGACACTACAACTCAACTAGAGACCTTACAACTCAACGAGATACACTACAACTCAACCAGAGACACTACAACACAACCAGAGACACTACAACTCAACCATAGACACTACAACTCAACCAGATACACTACAACTCAACTAGAGACACTACAATTCAGTCAACTCAGAGAATCTCGAAGGATAGCTTTGTATATCTAGAATATTGTCAAAACGTTTTCATCACAACGGTAATTACTAATGTAGTTTTTTTTTCAAAAACATTACCTCCCTTAGATAACCGCGTATCTTTTCCAAACAGCAATTATATATTACGTGGCTGCTTCCCTTATAGTGTCGGTAGATATTACCTATTATATTACTCATTTTTACAAGCACTAAGTCCGGATGGATAAATCCAGAAAACGGAAAGAATTGTATCAAGGTTTACAGCTTCGCTGCGATATCTGTACAATTCAGCCTTACATGTCCGACTTCGGCTAGAGAATATCGTCAACATAATGTAATTTAATTTACAATATTGCTGAACTTTTAATGCCCCCCCTGTCTATATGTTCACCGTACGCCGTAGCATTGCTCTGTCTATATGTTCACCGTACGCCGTAGCATTGCTCTGTCTATATGTTCACCGTACGCCGTAGCATTGCTCTGTCTATATGTTCACTTCACGCCGTAGCATTGCTCTGTCTATATGTTCACTGCACGCCGTAGCATTGCTCTGTCTATATGCTCACTTCACGCCGTAGCATTGCTCTGTCTATATGTTCACTTCACGCCGTAGCATTGCTCTGTCTATATGTTCACTTCACGCCGCAGCATTGATCTGTCTATATGTTCACTTCACGCCGCAGCATTGCTCTGTCTATATGTTCACTTCACGCCGCAGCATTGCTCTGTCTATATGTTCACTTCACGCCGCAGCATTGCTCTGTCTATATGTTCACTTCACGCCGCAGCATTGCTCTGTCTATATGTTCACTTCACGCAGTAGCATCGCACTGTCTATATGTTCACTAGGTTCACTGCGCGCCATAGCATTGCTCTGTCTATGTGCCTGCGCGTGTGTGTGTGGGAGCGTGCGCGCATGTGGATTTGAGCGTACGGGTACGGGTGCGTGTGCATATATATATATATATATATATATATATATATATATATATATATATATATATATATATATATATATATATATATATATATATATATATATATATATATATGGAGATGGATGGATGGATGGATGGATGGATGGATGGATGGATGGATGGATGGATGGATGGATAGATAGATAGATAGATAGATAGATAGATAGATAGATAGATAGATAGATAGATAGATAGATAGATAGATAGATAGATAGATAGATAGATAATACAGTTTGCAATCTGAGAAAATGTGTTTTAAGTGATAATGACCCTTCTAGATTACCACATTATTCCCCACATTGTACCTGGTAACTGCGACCTTGAATGTGACGCAAACAGTACTTACGTATCACGACAGACAACTTGGTATTTGTCATGATACATAAGTACTGTCTGCGTCACATTCAAGGTCGCAGTTACCAGGTAAAATTTAGTATTTGCCAAGTTGGTTTTATAGAACCAATTCTGAACATATGCTATAAATAACACCGGCCATTAATCATCTCCTAGCCTTCTACAGCCCAGCTGGAGTCAACTGAAGTCATAACAGCAGCGTGACTGTTGACATATATAATACATATGGACTAATTTGGGAATTATTCTTTAAAAAATGACGTATCTTAATTGATTTTTGTTGTTGTTTGTGAACACACAGAAGTCGTTCGTCCATCACATGATGATGATGATTTGTTATATCCACTTTTGAAAATTTAGTTAAGAGTTATGTTCATCAAACTGAGTTCGTAAATGGCTAATAAACCCTATTGGAACCGCAAATGTCCTTGGACAGCTCGGGTATGGAATGACCACTGTAAACGTTTTTGGTCTACCCGTGACTTTCTAGTTACTCTCCGCTGTTGAGCTGCTGCACTCCTCTTTTCACAAGATGATGCGCTCTTTTTGACTTTAGAACGCCATGTAGATCTATTTTGTGCAAGTTCTTCCCATGTGTCTTGGTCTATTTCAAAGGCTTTCAGTGAGGTCTTTAGTGAATCCTTGTAGCGCTTCTTTAGGCCACCTTGAGGTCGTGTACCTCTCTCCAACTCACTATAGAGAAGTATCTTTGACATATGATCTGGCATACATACCAGATGACTTGCCCAACAATTATGTGCTTCCATCTATGGATGTTAAAACGTTGGTTTGACACCAGAGTTCGATCCCCTGTAAGGACTGGGTTTTCTTTTCTGTCAGAGTACAAATTAAGAATAAACTTACCTTAAACATGATGTGGCGACAGCAAGGACATGCAGCCTTTATCACACAAGTCATTCGAATACTACCATTAACACCCTAATGGGAAAAATTCAGTCTGACAGTTTTTTTTTTTAAAAACCTGTACACACAAAGTATTCACATAGTTACCAATTAAATCACGGGAAAAGTCAAACGTCTGACTTTAAAAAGATGATAACTGTGAGACATCACTGTGGATCGTGACCGTCCAGAGTAAAGACACGTGCACAAAAAATAATGTAAATTTGATCTAAAAGCACAATTTCAATTATTCGTTTGTCGATCTTTGCTAGTTGTGTAATGCGACTACAAGTATACAAATAGTGACGAACGAAAATTACGACAATAATCAAATAAGTAACGAATTAATTCTGGACTACCGACCGTCTCAGCAGGACTGAATAATTGACAAAAGACACGCATAAGGTTCAACAGTGGACCACAACACACCGACTGTAGACCAAAAAGGGAAAAAAATGAATAATAGGGGTGGGAAGTTTCTGAGTCACTGTATGATCACATAAATTATTTGGAAAAATATACAAAATAAAATGTTTAAAAGTATTTATGAAGAGTACATTTTGAAAAATGGCCTTTTAAATAGAGAGGATTAAAGAGCAGGGTTTGAAATGCGGTGTTGCTAGATGTGAACATTTTGGAGGGCGCAGAAGAATGATGGTCAACCAGCATAGGACCGGTACTGTCAGCAGAAGTGTAAACGCAGATACACTCAGGGAGAGAGAGATCGGAGCAACTATGGACGTTTCCAGTTTGCAGTGATGATGATCCGACGTCTGACTGACCAACTAACTAATACGTATAAAAATATAAAATGCCTATAAGTAAAAACATCTAGTGTGAACAGAGAAAATATTAACACATTCGATCTTCAATTTACAATTTTTACTGCGCATACACATCAAGAGAGCCACGCAAACATATTTGGCTCAAGAGGGGGGCTACTTTTACGATTTTGGAACTCCTTGTTCTATTCAGACACGCTATTGTAAAAACGAGTTTCAGAGGAACAACTTTGAAAAGTTCCTAAATATACAAGACACACTGTTAACATAGGCGTGTGTCAGGACACAACATTATAGAAGCGTGTGTCAGGACACAACATTATAGAAGCGTGTGTCAGGTCACACCGTTATAGAGATGTGTATCCTGTATACTGGCGCATGTTGTCTCTTACTATTGACACTGCTTAAAATAGTTCTCAAACTGTGTTTAGCGATTGATTTGTCAAGCAGATATAATAAATAAATATAAGCAGCGGCCAGATCGTAGGTATGTCTATTCTATCCATAAACAGCGGCCAGATCGTAGGTATGTCTCTTTTATCCATAAACAGCGGCCAGATCGTAGGTATGTCTCTTTTATCCATAAACAGCGGCCAGATCGTAGGTATGTCTATTCTATCCATAAACAGCGGCCATATCGTAGGTTTGTCTCTTCTATCCATAAACTGCGGCCTAATTGTAGGTGCGACTCTTCTACCCATAAACAGCGGCCAGATCGTAGGTGTGTCTCTTCTACCCATAAACAGCGGCCAGATCGTGGGTGTGTCTCTTCTACCCATAAACAGCGGCCAGATCGTGGGTGTGTCTCTTCTACCGATAAGGAGCAGTCTGATCGTAGGTAAATCTGAAACTAGTGGATCCGAACTTATATTACCCTTCAACCTGTATGATCAGTAAAGTAGATGCACAAACGTTTATGTATAAGACTTGCCTACTGTGCTTCATAAATATTTTTTTCAGGGATCAGGTTTATTCTTCACGTGGATCTCGACAATACAGACCTCCTAGCTGAATTAATTTTAACCCCGTTCGTTAAGTTTTTGATTATTATTGGATATTTAATTGTCGCTATTTACATACACGGAGTCGCATGCCAAAAATAGCCCAGGCCAACCAATAGATTTCACGTAAATCGGAAACTAGTTCATGTTTACGTTTTATTTGAGAGGTCTCGTATATCGCCGATGGTCGCGGTTCTATCTATATGGAATTGTGGTAGAGTGTGTTCTTCTGAGCTTTCTTTCATACCGCAAAGAATCCGTCAGCGGCATACAATGCTGGGAGAAGAAATCATCACCTGGAAGAGAGACCACATGTGTACGGAGAGAGGGGGTATATTGCACTACTATGGTGGTAATCTCCCATACATTTTTTTGGACATTTGGACATAATAGAGCAAGGGATTCAATCCACGGTTGGGACATAATTTTATCTTTCGGAGGTACAATTAAAGTCCTTCCAGTACATGTCGCTGCGCCGTATATTGCAAAGTCACCTTTATTTCCATAGCCTTTAGAAAGCCTCCCTGCACTCCTTTGCAGGAAAACATGCAGTAACGAAAATCTCCAACACTACTCAAATCAGAAATGGTTGAAAATCAACACATCAAAAACTCATATACTAGATTTTACGAGATCCAACGACAACATAGAAATTCAAAATGTTCCATTATTAAAAGTCAACAATTTTACATATTTAGGCACCAATCTAGCATTGGATGGAGACTCATCAAAAGAAATTTTACACCGTATTGCCCTTGCAGCGGGTGCTTTCAATAAACTACGCAACATCTGGACGTCAAACACACTAAGAAACACCACAAAACTCAAGTTGTTTAACTCCAACATAATCCCTATTCTATCATATGGGTGCGAAAGTTGGAAAGCCACAAAAGCCACAAAAAAAGACTCGACTCCTTAGAAAACAAATGCCTACGTACCATTCTGAACGTTAAGTGGAGTGACTTTAAATCTAACACTACTATAAGAGAGGAAAGTAAACAAACCTATATATCTTCCTTCATTAGACAAAGGCGTTGGACTTACATCGGCCATGTTCTCAGAATGAACAGCCTAAGAATTCCCCACCAGTCACTATATTGGGTGCCACCTGGAGTAAGAAGAAGAGGGAGACCTAGAGAAACTCTACGAAGAACCATTAATAGAGAAGGCATGTCAATGAACCTAAACAAGACGCAACAATTGAAAGACCTGGCAACACAAAGACAGAAATGGAAGGCTATGGTTTCTGCCCTATGCGCCGCCTATGGCCCTGGAGGAACATAACATAACATAACAATAGAGAAGAGAAGAGGTCTGAAAAAGTTTGACCAGTTGTTGACAAGGAAGAAGGGTATATTGACAGAGGTTGACGTTAAAACATGTTCTACGTAATTAAGCTGGATAAGTCAGCTGTAAAAGGTCATACAAATAAATTCAAGTAGGAAGCAAGAGGATAAATTAAGATGTTCAATTTCCTTTAGTCGTTAGAAAAGTCTTAAGAATATCACGGATGGAAAGAATAACCAACGCAGATGTCCGTAAAGATCTGAACATAGAAGTAGAATGACTTGGAACAACTAACAAAAAACACAAACTTATATATTTCGGACATATAAAGAGACACAATAGTTTAGAAAGATTAATCATGGAGGTTAGAGAACAAGAGGGAGACCAAGACTACGATTGACACATAACATCGAAGACTTTCTGAACATGGCACTGGAAGAAGTTGGGTAGCTTGCACATAACCGAGACGCTTACAGAGTTAGAGTGAGAACAACTCTCTGTAAATGGTTCCTCACATAGAGAGAACTGATTCACTACCAAACCCTTTCGATTTCTTGACGCAGTTTTCTAAAAATTCTAAACACTTTTAGGGGACAAATATCTATAAATTGATTTTAAATTTGAAAAATAATTTCAGAAATAGTCGTGCTGAGTGACCGGCTGTTCGCAATGAATAGGTTAATCATCTTTGCGAAACAAACATAATCGTGTTCTCATGGTGTCATGTGACGTATTCCTTCCAGAACGTTGTCTTCCCAATGAACTCTCTGAACCTCTCTCTGTCTTGGGCGATGTGGCTTGCATTTTCTAGCGATGTATTCATGTTTTCTTTTTCATGTTTTCTTTGGTTCTCATGGTACCAAATTAATAAATGTGGCATAGGGGTTGGTTCACTGAATTCACATGCCAGGCGAACAGTGGTTTAAATCCCAGATTTAAACGAAAAAAAGTATAGCTGAATAGAATTGAGCAGGTTAATATTCGAAACTAACTCAATTTTAGCTATAAGTTACAGTAGATATACTTTGATGATGAAATAACGAATAAACTCAATGAAGATGTCTCGGATGCATGGAAGTCAAACATAAGCAAGTTTCCTGGTGTGCAATATTTTTTTAATTCTGGCTAAAGTTAACAAACAATTACATACTAAAACACACAAACACGATATAACATATTGTAGATCCTAACGAACAAAATAAATATTTCTTCGAACAGGTTGCACATTTGATTGTGATATATAGCACCTCTATGCTAGGAGTGGCAAGTTCCTGGAAAAACCATGATGGTTAACAATACAAAACCTATTAGATAATTGGAAATTCTGCCTTTTAAAATGAAGCATGTGACCATTCCCTTGATTTTTTATTAGCTGTCACACAAAGTATAACGATAATGATAAATGAAAACTACGGAAATATTCAAATAAGGCATTAAGAAGAATTGATTTCTCATTAGCCGGTAGGTATTATAATGTAGACGGTCATGGGAAGAGTCCAGAATCAAGTGAATAAAATTAGCCCCACATAATTGGGAAGCTTGGGAAGCCCTGTTGGATAACAAGGACACTTCTCCACCGAAGTCGGATGTGCCGGGCCACTGGCGCAAATAAAATGATGAGCATTTTAATTCTGTGGACTACATCCGGCTGAAAATCTAGTAGAACCATTGTCCTACTGCAAGAGAGGTCCAATGGGAGGTTGAGAATGAACACTGAAGAAGAAGAGGACATTTCTGACAAAATACGAAACTTGGTGGGAGAGTTTCTTGGTGGGAAACTTGGTGGGAGAGTTTCTTGGTGGGAAACTTGGTGGGAGAGTTTCTTGGTAGAAAACTTGGTGGGAGAGTTTCTTGGTGGGAAACTTGGTGGGAGAGTTTCATGGTGGGAAACTTGGTGGGAGAGTTTCTTGGTGGGAAACTTGGTGGGAGAGTTTCTTGGTGGGAGAGTTTCTTGGTGGGAAACTTGGTGGGAGAGTTTCTTGGTGGGAAACTTGCTGGGAGAGTTTCTTGGTGGGAAACTTGGTGGGAGAGTAAAGCTTATGACTGTAGAACATCATAGTTAAATATCAGTGAAACACAAATGTTAAGAAAAGGTTTGCAACGATCTACTCTCCAGTTTATTACACCAAATATATCATTTTGTTCATATAATTTTACAGATTTTTATAAAGTCTTATTTGCGGCCCTGATAGTCAACAAGTAATTCCCAAAGTATAGATTATAAGAGTGTAAATGTCTGGTCGAGAAACTAAAACAAATAGATGTTAATGCACTCAGTCATCAACGTGGAGAGGTCAATAGGTTCTTATCGGACATCTAAACCAGTTCTCAAACTATTTTTGGTCCGTGGCCACCTATTGGGTCAAGTTGTTCTCCTTATCCTCCTGATTCTTAAAGAAAATATTAACTGACTTTCTTTGGAAGCAACCGAAGATTTTTAAGCTCTTTCTCTATAAATCTTGATGTTTATGTTAAGTAGTGTCTCTATAAATCTTGCTGTTTATGTTAAGTAGTATCTCTATAAATGTTGCTGTTTATGTTAAGTAGTATCTCTATAAATGTTGCTGTTTCTGTTAAGTAGTATCTCTATAAATCTTGCTGTTTATGTTAAGTAGTATCTATATAAATCTTGCTGGTTATTGTTCAAGTAGTGAACATTTCTGTGGTCTCCTGGACGGATCTGTAGCCATGCCCCCAAATTCAAAATGTCTCCATGGTCCACCTACAAGTCTACGCGGCCAACCTGCAAGTTTCAATGGCCGAACTTCAAGTCTACGTGGCCCACCTTTAAGTCTCCGTGTCCCACCAGCAAGTTTCAATGGTCCATTTGCATGTCTACATAGCCCACCTATAAGTTTCCGTGGTCCCAGGGAGGGTCATATGTCCTCCGGTGAGAAGTTAGTTAGTTATTCATCTAGGGCCAAAGACGGCACATAGGGCGGATGTCATAGATTTCCATGTCTCTCGTTTCACTGCAATTTGCTTTAGATCTTCATTGTTTCTGATACCGTTGGTGAAAAGTTCTCTTGTAATAGTTCTATGTAAAGGTTCGTTTGGTTGTCCTCGTTTTCTCTTGCCCTTTGGTGAACACATCAAAGCTTGACAGGGAAGTCTTTCAGTATCCATTCGTAGAGCGTGTCTGATGTAATTCCAGCGACGCTTTCTAATATAGGTGGATACATATTCTTGTTTTAATTATTGTCTGACAACTGTGTGTGATTTGAAGTCTGACCAACGTAGGTTCAGTAGCCTTCTTACGACATTTATTTTCAAAGATGTTTAGTCTTTGTTCTAAGTTTGATGTTGAATTTGAATTTGAAACTGTGAGAAGTACGCATCTAAAATCCATCACTAAATCCTAGGCTAAAGATTTGACATAATTTAGGAAACATTTGACTTAAGGATAAGGCAGCAAAGATTTGACTTAAGGTGGCAAAGATTTGCCTTAAGGTGACAAAGATGTGACTTAAGGTAACAAAGAGTGACTGTACCTTCTCACCTTTGTTAATGTTACCACTAACAATCTTCTTAACAATTAACACAGTTAAACATCTCGAGTATACATAAAGACACGTTAAATTAAATCACATCATGGTTATAAGAAATATAATTCGCTATACATTATTGTCACAAATTATTAACTAAATTGACATAAAAATTAAGTACGCGGCCGTAATGAAAACATTTATGTAAAATATTTAAAACAAACAATCGAATGTATAATTCAAAGAGAAAAGTACATTTCATATGTTCTGATAGTACAAATAAGTCAAAACTATGACAAATTTCTTTTATCAGTATAGAAAATGTATGCAAAGCGTAAATTCAGTTTAAAATGTAATCTCACTAAAGAGATTGGCTTTAACCTTAATGTTTTGAATTGAAAGACAAACAGTGTAAAATAAAACTTGTATAAATATTACAGATGCGATTGTAAATATTGTAGCTTGTTCGTGATGTTTGAGACCGTTCATGTGATAAAAGATAATACTCTCTTTAGCGTTTACGATCCGTGAATCGGACCTTGAAGGGTTTTGGAACAACGGTGGCTCCGAATATTCCGATAAGTGAAGGCAGCTCACCAGATTTGTCAGCAGGTTCGAATTTGAAACGTTGAAACAGGGAAGCCAGGAAAAGAAATAACTCCATTCTGGCCAGAGATTCTCCAAGACAGGCTCTTCTACCAATGGAAAAAGGTATAAGTTCATCTCTGTGAATTAGAGCTCCGGTTTTATCAATGAATCTTTCAGGTCGGAAGTTTTCTGGGTCTCCCCAGATTTTCTTGTCGAAGTGAACAGAATCCAAAATGGGCCATACATGGCTACCTTTTGGAAAAAGAAATCCATTCACCTCAAAAGAGTTTTTTATTTCACGCCTGAATGCTCCAGGTACGAGACTTGCAAAACGCTGCGTCTCCATGATAACAGCGTTCAGGTAGTTCAGTTTTGGTTTATCCGCCATATTAGGTACTCGTTCAGTTCCCACATTAGCCTCGATCTCTTGGTAGACTTTTTCTTGCACTTTTGGATGGTGCAGCATATAAATAATGCACCACAACATTGTTGTGCTTGTGGTTTCTGTTCCAGCTATGAAAAGGGTCCTAATGATAGCGACTAGGTTTGGTTCATCCAGCCTGGTCTTTTCTCCCTTAGCTTGCCTTTTCTTCATTTCTTGGAGATATGCGGTAATGAAATTGTCTGGCTCTTCGTTTTCATTAAAGTTATTCCTAAACTTATTGATGTAAGCTTTGCTGAAGGATTCATTGGTTTCCAATGCTGCTTTTGTCCATTGTCTAACATGAACAAGATCTCCTGGAAGATAATACAGAATTGGAAATGAGGCTGCAAGCTCTATTTGGGGTAAGTACTGAAGGAAGGTGTTTAGGTTGCTTATGAAATTAATAAAATACGGATCATCATATTCAAATCTCTTGCCAACAATAACGGAACAAATAACGTTTGAGACACTTATGTTTGTGAGAGCTCGAACATCTTCAGGTTGTCCTTTAAACGAAGCCAATTTTTCTACGAACACAGAAATTTCGTCGTGAATGTTTTCAGCCATTATATTCTTTCCTACTCCAAAGGCACGAAGGATGGCCAAAGAAGTAGTTCTCTGCTCTTTCCAATTATCATCCTTGCCTCCAACTATTCCTCTATCGTACTCATGAAGCAGATCATTGGCCAGAATGTGCTGAGTGTTGGGGATATTGTCCGCGTTTTTCACCATCACCTCTTTAATGACATCGTAACCGTTAACGAGTATCATATGAGCTCCAGCAACATCCAAACTGAATATGTCTCCTGTCTTTTGTCGCCATTCTTTAAGATTTTCTCTAAGATTGTTGGTCAGCAGAAAAAAGTGACCAAAGAATGGCCAGGGTTTAACTGGGAATGGTGGAACTTTGTCTTGCATAAAAGGTCGCCTTGTTTTTGACCACAGCCAAATAATAGACACGACTGCAACAGTCCCCAGTAATAACCATGATAGGTCGACGTGGGACAATATATTCTGCATCATGTTCTTAGATTTTGAGGATCTGTTAGTAACCCTGGGGAAATATAAATTAATATATATTTATTCAACGAAGACGATAAGTGAATATGAGAAAACGTATGCCAGTTTGAAATTTTTGACTGTATGTGGAAGACACCGTCTATATTTTAGAATTCCTTTGTACAGAATTAATTAGGACTTCATTAATTACGTTTTTGATTATAGTCGTGATTTTTGTTAGCCACTGTTTATATACTTCAAGTCGCAATGAAAAATAGGCAAGAAGGATTAACGAAATGCATGGAAATAATCAAAATGGTCAATTATGTCACGTTCACATGTTCTGTTGAAAGTTACTATAGTATAGTCTAAGGTCACGGAGGAAAGTATCCAATCCCGTAGATAAGAGGACTGAGCAGTGTAGGGTTCAACATCTCCTCATTGGAAAAATAGAAAATGGTATTTAGCATTAGGAAAATGTATAAAGGAGGGTGGTTGTGGCTGTAAACACCTACTCTTTCAGCGGCTTCATCCCAAAAAAGATAGTAAAAATGTCACAATATCGAAACGATTATGTTTTTTCAGGGCGGGGGGGGGGGGGGGGGGGGAGAAAGGGAAACCACCCCTCTCCTTTTACAAAATTAGCATCTTCGGTGCTGAATGCTTGATTTAAACCACAGACATCTAGATATAAGCAAGAGTTAACTACCGACGTCACGGCAGCAGTCGATTGTTAACATTCTTTGCCGGGATTTTCCGTACAGAATTTACCGAGTCAGTTTTCTTTTGTAAAAATACTTGGTATATAAACGATGCTCATACATTTTCTGGCTGTAGTAGTGGAAATTGGTCAAAGGACAGGTCATATCGACGGAATTCTCGGCAATGTGTGTAGGCAATGTGTGTGGTCAATGTGTGTAGGCAATGTGTGTAGGCAATGCGTGTAGACAATGCGTGTAGGAATGTGTGTAGGCAATGTGTGTAGACAATGTGTGTGGGCAATGTGTGTAAGCAATGTGTGTAGGCAATGTGTGTAGACAATGTGTGTGGTCAATGTGTGTAGGCAATGTGTGTGGGCAATGTGTGTAGACATTGTGTGTAGACAGTGTGTGTAGACAATGTGTGTAGACAATGTGTGTAGTCAGTGTGTGTCGACAATGGCCTGCTACTCCTAGACCATAGTTAGACCTTGCTTTATATCCGTACGCTCGTGCTTAAACCGTGTGTCTCATCAATTATATATACCTAGTCATGTGGACTCATGGACCCCATTCTCCTAAAGTGACGTAGTTGACTTTTTCGGTGAACTTCATTGGTAGCGTAGTGTTTACTATGTGTCGACAGCCAATGAAAATCATTGGAAAAGTTAAATTGAGTAACTTTTGAGGAATGATTCTCAAGGAGTTTTTTGGGTTGAATTGTTAGCGGACACTTTTGAACCCACAAACAAGTCTCTTCATTCAAAGCATCTCGGTGGTAAATAGAAAAGGAATAATGAGAGAAGACATAAAAGTAAAAAGTGTATTAAAAAAAACTATTGTTAGTGCATGTTTTCCTGTGAAAGAGTGAAGGGAGGCTTTTTATGGACTGTGGAAATGAAGGCCGATTTGCCATATCAGAGGCCGCGACATGTACAGAGAGGATTTTTATTGTACCTTCAAAAGAAAACAAATCTTGTCCCACCGTGGATTGAACCCGGGACCTCAGAACGGCGTTCTAACAACACAGCCATGATCTCCACCGTGTACAAGTGTATTACTAGTTTAAAAAAAGGAGGTTAACTAGAAATCTTCTGCATTCATTCTGAGACTCCTGCAGATTAGCAGGATATAATTTATACAACATAATGCTTTGTTACATGGTTTACTGCTTGACTGCGATCTCTGCGCCTTTGAATCTGACACATCTAAATAAAGCATGTTTTTTTATAACTTTGACCCTCTATTGGTTGGGACAACAATTCCACCCCTAACATCCTTAGTCGCAACTTACAACATTCATGGCAGGTAACAGTATCGAGATTCTTTGTTTCTCAGTAGGCCCGAAACACACATGGTTTGGATTGTATAATAATGTTGCATCTGTATGGCTGAAAGGATGGTGTTAGTTGTGTTTGTTTGAGAACCCCAGGAATTGCGAGCGATTAGCTCTTACTTCCTATGTGCAGTGAGGGTGTTTTTCTGAGCTTTCTTTCATACATAGGACACTTCAGCTTTCGGCTTAGTGCAATGCCTATTGTAGGAGTCTTCTACTCAGAGGGGTCTATAATTGTATGGATGGATTGCAATATATAAAGCTTCCATAAGAGAGCCTCAATATAAGGTCATGTTATCTACTAAAGTTTTCTGTTGCATGGGTGGTTTATCTAGTGGGTCATTGGTGAGACCCACAGACACGTGCGCTGAAAGGTAGTTAACACGCTCACAAGCCCAAAGTAACAGATTTGAATTCAGCTACAAGCTTATCAACATCGCAATTGTTCAAATAGCAATGACAACCTAAACATTAATATCATATCCTATTCTTCTTTAGCGTTCATTCCCAAACTCCCACCGCATTTCTCTCATAACAGGATAATGACCCTACTAGATTTCCAGCAGGATGTAGTCCAGATAACGGAAATGCGTTGTGTCGCCGTTTTATTTGCGTTAATGGCCGGACACATCCGTCTTTGGTTGGATATCCTATTCACGGCTTAATAACTTTTCCAGAATCTTTTTACTGTAGTGATTTTTTTTAGAAATATTTACGTTTATCAGGTTGTCACTGCTTTTTGAAAGGTCATGAAGTAGAATCTTATGTTTATATTATTTTTTTTTAAATACTTTCGTTGCCGCATGTTTTCCTGTGAAAAAATGCAGGGAGGTGAAATGAAATTGGTATCTTGACCGTTTTAGACGCGAAATGAACCACTCTACTACAGAGCAAGGCAATAGCAACCTACTGTACGTAAATAGTGCACACATAATAAAATAAAGAACAGGTTATGCTTCTGACGTTGTATTACAATAATAAATACTTCAGATAAATTATAACACATATTTGTATAATTAATACATACAAAAACTGCTCACCTTTAAATGGAGTCTCCGAATATCCCAAGCAAATGACACAGTACGTTTGTATCTGCAAAATGTTTTTATAGTATGATAAGTAAGATGCTTTAATTTAGCTGGCAATGTGTACGAGGAACTGGCTAGCTACTGAACTTGTATATCCTCCTGTATATTTGCTTTTTATAGTATTTTCGTCGAAACGATATGTAGAACTCGTTACATATTCTGAACTAGTTAATATATTAAATCCGAATATGTAACAGGAAAGTTTATAAGGTTTGGCCACGTGCGTTCAAGCAAGGCAGACTAAAATAACGTATCTGTGGGAATAATGGAGATAGTCTATCAGGTCAAAAACAACGGGGAAACTGATGAAACTATATTAGAAAGTTACACTTTATTTTTCCCATTACGTAGTTTGTAGTCCAAGGAACTTTATTATAGAAATGGTGATAGTTGGTGTTTACAAATTCTAGTTACACTTAGGATGCATTATATACTAGGAGTTTTAATACCGAAACTTGGCTGGAGTTACGCGAGATGCAGCTAAGGGAGGAAGCGTCAAAAGCAATATCCAGGCCAGGACCATAGATACGTATTCAGTATAGGGCTGGAGGTTTACGTAAAAGAAAAGGTCGTTTACCCATTTTAGTGTGTAATCCATTCTTTTTCACGAGAAAGTTGATTTTTTTGCGAAGAATCATAAGAGGGGGGGGGGGAGGGTTTGACCCGCCACTTTTTTTTTTTGCTAACTCCTAGTACTGAAAATCGTGTTCTGTGTTACTATGTCACCACACCCAACCCTTATCTAAGGGCTGGTCAGAAATTACGTCGAAACATTTAATCCCACCTTCTCCACACACGCACACACACACACATGAATAGAAAAGAAGATAGAAAAACTGTATTATCGATTTTAAAATTACCTAATGTGATGAATAGCTGCTTTCCTACTACAACCAGTAACGTATATACATACCTCTTCGGAAAAGGAGACGGGTTTATCTAAAAACATACCATAAAAACAGATGATTAAGTCAATTAGAAAGCCACAAACACCAACACAAGATGACTATAACATTATGAACAGATCAGAACAAGTTGTAATTCTACGCCTCAGAACGGGACACAACCGACTCCGCAGTCACATGTATATAAAGTATAAGATTGGCAACACGGTCATGTGTACGTGTGGGCAGGCAGCACAGAGTACCAAACATATACTTCAAGAGTGTTCTGAGTGTGAAACACTGAGGCAGACATATTGGCCAGAAGAAACAACACTGGAATCAAAGCTCCATGGGACACTGTATGAACTACAAAAGACAGTGAGTTTTATTAAGGGGACAGAATTACAGATATAGACATATTTCAAGTGAACGAAAGAAGAAGAAATATAAAAACAAGCTAATTGCCTCGTTTTATATTTTATAAAACTTTAGGGAGCCGCGTTAGCGCAGTGATTAACGCACTGGCTTCGCATATGAGTGTTCCTGAGTTCATTCCTTAATTGAGGCGGAAATGTTTTTAGATCGCAACGGCTCCTGGTTCGACCCAGCCGTAAATGGTTGTAAGTTGTGGTGTATGTTTACAGTGTAGTTGTATTAATGACATTCTAATGGTCAACTTGATTGAAAATGGTAACATTTCGTTGCAGGAAAATGTTCGACAGGCGTTTCATGTTGCAAACACATACTCTCAGACGCTGAACAAGCACCTCAAGTTCTACGTCGAAGACATTAATTTTGATCTCAGCAAGATTCGGGATCCACAAAGTAAGTATCCATATGCTATTTGAAAATTTCTAGGCACAATATTCCCGTAGGTTGCAATTACTTTCGGGAAGGAACAACCGTTAATCAAGCACCGTAATGAGAACACATTCGTTCTAGTCGGCCTTTTTGGCGGAAGTGTCATTTACACAAGAGATTTCTGGGAGTATGCTTTCACAGATGTCTCCATATAAAGACGGTTTATGAGAAAGCATTTTGGATCTGAATGGCGTAGTGGTATTCCGTTGTCGTTGTCTCAATCGGTAGCGGGTTCAAATTCGACCACTAACGTCTTGTTTACGCAAAGAACATTTATCGGAGATTTCTGAGGTATTATTGTTTGAATCTACGGATTTACGTGCTATTGGCGATACTCTCGTACCTCTTTGTTGAGAGGAACGCACTACAACGAGGTCAAATCCTCTTCGACATTTAGGAAAAGAGAAGAAGTAGAAAGTAAGCGCCACCATTTTGTTTGCAAACATCCAATCATAACTATACCGAATAACTCCTTTTCTATTGTTTTATTTTTCTTAACAAGAGATATATATTCGTGTGCAAAAATTGCAATAAAAGCAGAGGCATGTTCAAGTCAGATCAATTTAGAAAACACGTGTTTGATGTGTCACCTAGGCCTAGAGTCCTACTGTAAAATACATGTTATTGATGTGTCACGACTGCTTTACTTTAAACATTCATCAACATTTTAAAAGATAACATTTAATTTCTGAAATCTGATGCTTTTTTTTTTTTTGGTTTAATTTTCAGGACCCCTTGGACAAGATGGTACGTTCTGATTTTTGATGACATTTTTTTTTATCATCTACCAATGTTGTTGTTTTTTTTAAAATTATAATTTCTACGAAAATTATTTTTAAATACACGCTACCTCACAAAGTTCATTATAACTATTGGTACAATACAAGAATCCGTGGTCAAATCACGTGACAACATACCAACTTTTTAATTTCATATGCTATTGCACTATCTCGGAAACTTTAAAAGTCGTAACTTAAAATACCGATCTAGCGATTTGCGCGCAATAAACTGGCCATCCACCTCCCACTCAGTGTACAGCGCGCATGACGAGTGGTCAGGGGCTCTCATCGCGCAACGTGTCGAATAATGGACACTTCGGTATATGCGTCTTTATCCGAATTTCGTTCCGTTTAATAATGTTTGCTATTTGTTCCGTAGAAACCTGTCCACTGATTCTTGTATTGTACCTAACTATTATTCAAAGACGAGAGTGAGTTAAGCTGGACTAAATTGAAGCGCTGGACTGTTATCCGAAGGTTTTGGATTCCAGCCGCGTAACGGCCAATTTTCAGTTTTAACCTACATTACAATTGAATATATAACCATCGCAGAAAGGAAAGAAAAACGCAGATATGAAGTGAACTGGCCACGTCGTGTACTAAAAAGCTAAGGTTTTGTTTTGTGATATAAGATATGTATCACCCTGAAACCTTTATAACATTGTATGGTATGACATGGCAGCGCATGGTATGATATGGTATTTTTCATAATATGGTATGGTATGGCATTACATATTATGATTTAGTATTGCATGGTAAGGCATGGTATTGTATGGTATGGTTTGTCATTGTATGGTGTGGTAATGCATTGTAGGGTACGGTATGTTATGCCATTGTATTATATGGTATGGTATGGCATTGTATGCTATGTAAGCCACTATATGGTATATTATGGTATTATATGATATAGCATTGCATGGTATGCTATGGCAGTGTATGGTATGATATGCGATAATATCACATTTTATGGTATGGCCATATATAGTACGATTTACTAGGGTCTGACATTTTGTGACATAATATGACATGGTATGTTATGGCATGATAATACATTGTATGGCATTATATGGCATTGTATGGTATGTCATGGTATTGTGTAATATGGCATGGCATTGTATGGTATGACATGGTATTGTATGGTATGACATGGTATTGTGTAATATGATATGGTATGACATGGCTTTGTATGGTATAACATGGCATCGTATGGTATAACATGGCACTGCATGGTATAACATGGCATTGTATGGTATTGTATTGTATGGTATACCAAGATGTCATCAGCATAGGACATAGTTCTCCCCGGACCTGGAATCACACCTGACGATGTGATTGAATATATTAATGGTGCATACAAATTCAACAATAGGTGAATATATGTGTCCCTATACAAGATGTGTTTCTATTGTAAATGTGTTTGTGTGTGTGTGTGTGTGTCACTAAAGGTATGGGAGGGCGAACTTTAACCCAGAAAGACAGCTTCTGTATTGAGTAACGTTGTTTCATAACTATACGCTTTTAACTTCTGTAGGGAGTAACGTTGTTTCATAACTATACGCTTTTAATTTCTGTAGGGAGTAACGTTGTTTCATAACTATACGCTTTTAACTTCTGTAGGGAGTAACGTTGTTTCATAACTATACGCTTTTAACCTCTGTAAATAGTAACGTTGTTTCATAACTATACGCTTTCAACTTCTGTAGGGAGTAACGTTGTTTCATAACTATACGCTTTTAACCTCTGTAAATAGTAACGTTGTTTCATAACTATACGCTTTCAACTTCTGTAGGGAGTAACGTTGTTTCATAACTATACGCTTTTAACTTCTGTAGGGAGTAACGTTGTTTCATAACTATACGCTTTTAACTTCTGTAGAGAGTAACGTTGTTTCATAACTATACGATTTTAACTTCTGTAGAGAGCAACGTTGTTTCATAACTATGCGCTTTTAACATCTGTAGAGAGTAACGTTGTTTCATAACTATACGCTTTCAACTTCTGTAGAGAGTAACATTGTTTCATAACTATAAGCTTTCAACTTCTGTAGAGAGTAACGTTGTTTCATAACTATACGCTTTCAACTTCTGTAGAGAGTAACATTGTTTCATAACTATAAGCTTTCAACTTCTGTAGGGAGTAACGTTGTTTCATAACTATAGGCCTATGCTTTCAACTTCGATGGATTCCAAATGTTTTGTGCATGTAGGTCAAATGACCAAGAAGACGATGGACTGACGACATTAAATATAACCAATAATACATCGCTAGAAAATGCAAGCCACATCGCCCAAGACAGAGAGAGGTTCAGAGAGTTCATTGGGAAGACAACGTTCTGGAAGGAATACGTCACATGACACAGGTCAAATGCGTATATTTTTACTCTGTATTTGCTTCGGGATGTCACTTAAAACTTTGACACTTTTTTTTGGTAAATCTGTAACAATAGATCAGTCGTTTACCATCACCCTAGTAAAATGGTGGTTGCTATAAAACAAAACTTATCTATCTGGACTAAAGTCTGCCCTCTCAATCCCTGAGTACAGATTCTTCCTGTATTTACACTGACTGCTACTGACCTCTCTCTATATCAGTTTTTCTTGTCTATTTTTATTGTAGATACTATTTTTCTCTTACATGTTTGCGTATCTCTATCTTCACTGTTTTCTTTTCAGGCATGTCGTACGAGATGACTAAGGAAAGTTTGGGGGGTAGGTTAATAACCTTTCATTTGGGGAATAATCATCAATGTCAACTCGTGTCTTGTCTCAGTGTCTTGTCTCAGTGTCTTGTCTATGTGTCTTGTCTCAGTGACTTGTCTCAGTGTCTTGCTTTTGTCTTATTTCGAGTGATCCCATAATTGACGAAGAGATTTAGACCAGTGGACAGTGTACACTTGTATTTTTCTGGCAGATTCCTACGTTGCGTGTAATTCTAAATACGTCATCATTACAGGCGGCTCAATAAATTTGGCAGATGGGGCAGATGAAATGGCTGGTCCAGAAGTACGTGCTTCGCTCCTGGCAAGAGGTGGTAATCCTGTGATATGCCTCTCTTTGGGTAGACTAAACACGCATCCATAAATCCCACCTAATACAACCATGCTTTTGAGACAGCTAATCTTATACGAGCTAGTGCCATCTTTTAGTAACCCAACTGAGGAGAGCATATGCTTTTGTGAGGAAGTTTATAGGCTGTCAAGAGCTACCTGCTCTAGTTACTTTAGCTAAGAAGTTAAAGCGAATATTTCATGATGAGTATGAAGTACTAATTTGTTGTTGTCGATATTAATTGCTACCGAGTAGTTCTATGTCTCAATGTCATTCTTATTTTGTTTTGTTTGTTTGTTTTCTATCCCCTGGAATTAAGAGCAAATACTGAAACAACTGCATATAGCAGTGATATTCTGATGTAGATTTTAATATCGTTCGAACCATGACGTAAAATTGACGTTTTACTTCAATTCTAATCAGTCCCATGCCACTAAATGGACATCCTGTACCTGACATTATTAGGCAAGGAAGTGTTAAGACGTTTAACACTACTATGCATGATGAATAACGAGGCCCGTAGATAGGAGGAGAGGTTAGTGTGTTCAATCCCCTCTCTTAGCAAATCTGAATATTGCCGTTAGCACTAGGAACTTAACGAAGAGGCCGATAAAGCTTCTCCAATAGCGATTTTTCACAAAAGGTTTTCAAAATTAGGTAAAACCCCCTCCTTATATTAATCATATCTACGGCCCTGTGAATATCATCCAACAATTTGTCTTCATTCATAATACATCAACCTGTATTAATACTTCCACATCTACCAATCCGTTTGCATATACCATACCACATAGAGAGCCGCTTTAGCGCACTGGCTTCGCATATGAGTGGTCCTGAGTTCATTCCCCAGTTGAGGCTGAAATATTTTTCAGTTGAGGCTGAAATATCGCAACGGCTCCCGGGTCGACCCAGCCTTAAATAGGTACCGGATTAATCCGGGAAGTAAAGACTGCGAGGGAGAGGAGATGGCTACTGCCCTCATTTTCAGAGCCTCTGAAATTTGAGATCGCTAACATCTCGCACCCCTACGGCATTAATAAATGCTATGGTTTACTTTACTTTTTACTTACCATACCATTAGTTCTCAACTATTTGTTCTTTGAGACATTTATTTTTTTCTTCCGTTCTTAAAAGTAATCGACTTCCTTTATTTAACATCAAGGATTTTCTAAATTTGTATGGGTACCTATCTTTAAAACTTTAAAATTCCTATTCCCTTCAATTTTCAGTGCCCCCCCCCCCCGAAGGAGGGGGCTATATAGCCCACGTTAAGAACCGCTGCACAACAATCTAATGTGATAATATATTAACAAATCTTACCCAGATCCTCTTCTCTTTACTGGACTCCTGTACAAGTACCACCAGCAGCATAGGATGGCTATCCAAGTCACAGATCGGCTTCCTCTAGGTCTCTTCCTGATAGACTCAAGAGAACTGAAGAAGCTTCTAATTCCTGCACCTATCCAATGCTTAAAGGTGAGATCATTTGCTACGAGAATTTACTTCTATTACACATGATCCAAAATGAGTTTTGGTAAAAAAAATTAATATGCATTTCTCGTACTAATAATGTCCGACTGCGACAACAGTGCAGATTTGGAGTTGAGGTTTCTTGCCAGAAAGGTCTCTCGTCTGTTTTATACATGAGTGCATTTAGAAAATCTTGTTTGAGTGACCCCTGGCTATAAGTACAGTCATGTTTGTGGTGGAGACAGTTGACATTGTTAGACTTCTGTTCATAATTAATTAGGACTTCATTCGGTATGTTTGATTTCATTTAGAGATTCATACAAGTTCACAAGAATCATTGATTTCAAAAGTGAAAGGACAAAAACCTTCAGGGTTTTACATGTATGCAGACATGATTTCTTGTCAAACGTTATACTACATGGAACAGTCGAAGATGACATAAAAGAGGACGAAGAAAAACATACACAGATAACATCAAGGACTGAACACGTAAAGATTTTTCGCTACGTATTCGCATGGTGGTTGAATATATAAATCAATGGAGGACTCTAGTTTGTGGATGCATCTAATATGATACAACTGCACTCATGTCGGGTTTGAGTTTATAATGTATGAATATATACATATCATCATCATCATCAAGTGCCATCTCCGCAGCGATGGTTGGCTGCAACAGACCTCCAATACCCCCTGTCTCTTGTCGTGGTGGTGCATTCTGCTATACTGTAAACTGTCCATCTTTTGATGTTACTCTCTCGCTTGTATCTCTGCCTACGTCTTGGTCGCTCACTTTGACCTTACCCTCGAGTAAGGTCTTCAATAAGGTGTCATGCCTTTTAATGTGTCCAAAGTATTTTATTTGTCTGATATTTATTTCTCTTAGTAATTCTTTCTTCATATTAAGTGTTTTTAGCACCTCTCTATTTGCTTTCTTCTCTTTCCATGATGTTCTCCCTATTCTTATAAATACCCATATCTCAATGGCATTAATTCTGCCTTCTAATATTTTGTTTATTTATTGTCCATGTTTCTGAGCCATACATTAATATAGAATAGACGTAGCATTTTATAATTCTCATTTTTAACTTGTTTATAATTTGTTTAGATTTTACTATTTTCATCATGTCATATACATATATGTCTATTTAAATGTAACTCGAAAACTAGGAATGATATGGTAAAATAGCTTATGAACCAGCATGCCATATATACCAAGAAATATATCTAACATTTGAGGCACTCAAAAATGTGTTCCATTGTGTAATATGTAATTGTTGTTTGAATAACACTGTCAGGATATCCACGACTTGTTGCCAACCATAGCTCGTCAAGGAACGAATAGTATTCTCCAAGTTATTGAAGATGGTCAGGAACGACTTACCCATGCTCCAACAACCACAAATGAGTACGTCAGTTATCTTCAGTTCTTGGATGAGTTTCAAGCTAAAGTAAGTTTGTTTACACTTCTGTATCTGTTGTATGCAAATAAGAAGTTTGTGGCTGGTTATATTTATATATGCACATGGTTAAACATGGTTATATGGTTACAGAGAATATTTTAAATATATAAAAGGAATGCCAGGACTGAATATCAGTGGGAAAATAATAAACAACCTAAGATATGCAAATGACTGTGTTCTTTTAGCAGAAAGTGAACATGAACTACAAAGACGAATAGATCAAGACAATAAATCAAGTAAAGAATATGGACTGGATATAAATATCAAAAAAAAACAATAACCATGACAATCAGCAAAGAAACAGAAGAACAGGAGGTAAACATAAACATACACGGAGATAGCTACAACAAGTAGAACATTATTAATATCTTGGACACATAATAATAAATGATGGTAGATGTGAGCAGAAGTTAAAAGGAGAATAGGAATGGCTAAAAGTACTTTCAATTACATGAGGAAAATAGTAACATCTAAACAAATTACAAACCAGCTAAAAATGCGAATGATAAAATGCTACATCTATTCTATAGTAATGTATGGTACAGAAACATGCACAATAAACAAACAGAAAACAGAATTGATGCCTTTGAGAAGTGGTTATGTAGAAGCCTGGATAGAACATTATGGAAAGAGATGAAAACCAACAAAAAGCTTCTAACAACACTTAGCATGAAGAAAGAATTATTAAAGGAAATAAAGATCAAACAAATACAATATTTTGGACATATTAAAAGACATGGCACCTTGTTGAAGACCTTACTGGAGGGTAAAGTCGAGGGAAGGCGAGCATGAGGTAGGCAGAGGCACAAGTGGTAGAGTATCACCACGATAATGGCAGGTTACAGTCTAGCAAAGTGCATCACCACGACAAGAGACAGGGAATGTTGGAGGTCTGTTGCAGCCAACCTTCGTTGCTGAGACAGAACTTGATGATGATGATGTTATCTAATCCTTCTACAATGTGATGTGTCCCTTGCAGAACATAGTCCTCAGTGCTACTTTATATGTCTCACGGTTCTATGCCAGCTGTTCAACTTCTTTCAGTGCTAATTCATGAGGTCTTTGATATTATGTGTTCCTCGTATTCTAGGTCGGTCTCTAATTCAATTTTCCCTCTAATGTGCGAGGGTTCTTGACCGCATACGCCCTTAGATGGGTACCCCCCATGAAACGTACCATACACACATAAAGTACGATGAAATGGCAGCTGTTTTTAGGTAGTCGAAACCTTCACAAAGCAATATTCACAGCTCAGATATCTTCAGATTTCCTGACAATGAGAAGACAAAAGACATGCTCACAACGTTGGGAGATCGCTACATAAAGACATGCTCACAACTTTGGGAGATCGCTACATAAAGACATGTTCACAACGTTGGGAGATAGCTACATAAAGACATGTTCACAACGTTGGGAGATCGCTACATAAAGACATGCTCACAACGTTGGGAAATCTCTACAAAAGGTATACCATTATTTATTTTTTTAAACTAGTATTAAAGTATTCAAGTAGACACTAGATGCTACTTACTAGATATGTACACTCAGATTGGTTTGCATGGAAATCTCATGAAGAATAGCAGCCATGTCATTCAAGGTCAAGAATCATGTACCAAGAATAATGAGTTGCTGCTTGCGTAAAGAGATCGTGGGGTGAAGGGCGCAGACCCATCCCATATGGGGTTAAAGAGATCAAGAAGCCATGCTACAGTCGCATTTGGCAGGCCTAAATAGGCAGATATCACAGCTAAGTTGCAAAAAAGGACACAACTCATTTCGGTCTTTGGTTTACATGCTGCATCCATTGTCCCCTTAATATCTGCTTGCGTTACTTATCTCTTCCTCATTTTTCTCATTTTCTTCTTTCTATTATCTTTCAACATCTACTCACTATACTTATCTTTTCACTTTTTTCTTCTCATTTTCTATCATTTTCATATTATATGTGCACTTCTATGTAAAATGTATTGTTTCGTGTGTTTTGTTATGAGGAAGACTAATTGGTCAAAACGTGTGTCTGTGTCTCTGTCGCTAATATGTTTTCGCTAAATGCGTTGGCAAAACGTTAATTTATCTCAGATTCCAGTTTCCTTGTTTTGCCTTATCTTGCTCTAGCCCTCGATTTTCAGCTCGCTGGTTGTTTTATGATACTGGTTAATGGGAATTTTGAATTATTGGTAATATTTATTCTAAAGAAAAGTTATTAAAACAACAAACATAAATTTACATAAATAATCTCGACATAATTTCATTTAAAATATCTTAGTCAACTGAGATAGCAACGAGATGAAATTGATAAATATTTAACTTTGGCGCCAAGACTGCCATATTGTCAGTTCTACTAATTCCTAATTACAACGAGATTAGGGGAGGTTATGCTGTTCGCCTTGTGTTCAAGAGGTCACGGGTTCGAATCCGGCTCGTGTCGTCTTGTTTTTGTGGTTTTTTGTTCGGAGATCCCTGTGGATTATCACTTGAAGCTACGGAGTTACGTGCTATGAGTGGTACTCTACGCAGGCGGCGTGCCGCGTCGTTGAGAGTGACGGAGTACATATGGGAAACTGAGTACAGTGAAGTCAATCTTCTACAGCTTTTAAATCTTTTTTTTTTATACAACGAGATGAAATTGAGAAATATTTAACTGTGAGGCCAAGACTGCCATATTGTCATTTCTACTAATCCCTAATTACAGGAATATTTTGTAAAATTATTTAAAGTCGTGTACCAGCCTGCTAGGCTACTTAATCATTTATACACGTAAAACACAGCTATCGAAATGTGGTAATGTTCAGTGTATATATGTTTGCTCTTATTTGTAAAAGTATAATGTGCAGTGTATATATATATATATTTGTTCTGATTTGTAAATGTAGCAATCTATGGAAACACAGAAGTTTTAAGATTCATCTGTGTTTTATATTCCATGCCAGGTAGATACTATTGAGTTGAATTCGATTGTTATCAAAGATCTCTACTCTATTCTAGAAGACTTTAACATCGGCAAACCACCGGAAGATATTGTGGTCGCTCAGGTAAGGAATAATAGATATATGAATTTAAATCTAGACGTTTGAATTTAAATATAGACGTTTGAATTTAAATATAGACGTTTGAATTTAATGTATGAATCTCGATGGAGATAGAGGGAGTTACAGCAGCTCTTAATTGGTTGATAACTGATACATCAACACACTCGGTAATACTCACAGACTCTCAAAGCATGCTGCGCAAGATAGAAAAGTTCATGCTAAGTAAGGAATGGTAGGACTTATTGATTAACTCAGTTGTCCAGAGCATTACATGGATTTACTTCCCTGTTCATGCTGGGGTCAAAGTAAAAAAGAGAGCCGACTTATTGGCAGGCAATGCGGCGATCGACGACACATTGCTGAGAAGAGATAAAGCAGATTTAATAAAGGCAGTAATAAATTCATTTCAAGATGCAGATGAAGTCAATGAGGTTGAGAACGTACACATACAGAGAATGTTAGAAATGGGAGTATTCAGAGGTGGAAAAGTAAATTTTTTTGGAAAGTCCCGAAGATCACACAATCAGCACCTGACCGGAACTCTTGAGTCTACATACACTTTAATGGCTGCTGGAGCGGAGATGGAACACTTATGGGAATGTCCCGCGTGCTGTGAAGCCAGTTCTGAATCAAGAATATGGATTTAAATCTAGACGTATGAATTCAAGCCTAGACGTATGCATTTCTTCATAGGAATATTTTTTTTACTTCACGAAACTGCAATATTCGAAAAAAAAGATGGCAACAGTTGAATTTAAACTTAGTCGATTCAGATACATATATTCGCCTGACAACGTGGGACAACACGTTATTAAATATATTATTTACATTATTAAATGTAAACAAACTTAGTGACACATTATTAAATTTAAGCTAATTTAGTAGCACATTATTGCATATAAACTAACTTAGTAACACGTTATTACATGTAAACTAACTTAGTAACACGTTATTACATGTAAACTAACTTAGTAACACGTTATTACATGTAAACTAACTTAGTGACACATTATTAAATTTAAGCTAATTTAGTAGCACATTATTGCATATAAACTAACTTAGTAACACGTTATTACATGTAAACTAACTTAGTAACACGTTATTACATGTAAACTAACTTAGTAACACATTATTAAATGTAAGCTAATTTAGTAACACATTATTGCATATAAACTAACTTAGTAACATATTATTGCATCCAGTCTCTGGAAGCCACGATCTACAACAGTAAAAACATGATCGACAGAGCACTGTCCGGCAGGGACGCCTTGCTGGATCGATTTAACAAGTGTGCCCAGACGGATGCCGTTGAGTATCTGGCTGAAGCAAAAGCTGTCAACGAGGAAATGCAGGTGAGAGATGGCTAACTAACATTGTTCATGTTCTTGAAACAATAATCAACTTTTGTGGCAACTGAAACTGGCTGTCATCCTATTTTAACATACTAAGTCCACATGGCAGCAGCAAAAGAACGTCATTCATCTTTGTCCTTTGATATTTTATGTGTTGTGCATCTATGGTTCACAACTTATTTTTGTTCTAAAGTTATTTTCTATGTTGTTTAGTGTCGACGACGTTTTGTAAACTCCTCAGGTGTGTTTGTTTGTATTTGAATTCATTGGAATTAAGATCACGTGATATTTCATCAGAGCTGTCATTCATACACAGAAGTCTCTCGGCGGTGTGCAATAGCTGAGAAAAGATCTCCTAATACTTAGAGCGGTTCCAGCAGCAGAACTAGCTGCATGCGTTTCTCTTTCTGATAATGGTATTCGTGGCATCTTGCTGACGTTGTGTAAGAAGATCTTTCATAAGAATTGTTCTCTACCACAGTGTTCGCAAGATTTTCGAATCCACATCCATAAAGTCAATAACCCGTCAGTGTCGTTATGTACTAAATTAGATGTGTCAACACACAGTCCCCCAGCAAATTCTATTTAACAATACGTTGAGTGTAAAAAAAAACATATATTTAGTGTTGTCTGGCCATGATTTTCTTTGTTTTCCTTCTCTCTTCCACCTCTGACTGTTTCCCATAACCCTCTCCCCATCTGTTTCGAATATATTGCGGGAGATATTAACCGATGGGTTCACGCCCTTTAGTCCATTTTATACGTTGACAAGTAGACATGCCTTATTTTGTCGCTTTCCGTCATTTAGGTTCCTACTTCATTTATTTCCTATCTATTGATTGTTTGTTAAAATTGCTGCGTTATCGTTCTGTGATTTCTTCATCAATACAATCATCTACCAAATTTGTGCGTTCAATAACATTAATGACTTCATTCCAATGCTACTAAATTATAGCTTCCACAAACCTGGTAATGAGAGTGCACACGATGCTGGCTGCTGTACTTCTAGGTCTATTCAGGGCACTTGTTTTGTTTATCCGGAACACGTCAGCTCGTTATATGCCTATTTTCCGGTTCTGTGTCAGAATAGTACAGACCAAGGAGGTTAAATTATCGCCGCAGGCAACTGTGCAATCGGACCATTCAGAAAATAATGACAACCTACTAGGTACAATAAAGATGTCTCGTGTCCACGCCATTGAGGCGTATTGGGGTATGCGATGTTAAACCCATATTTTTCATGACCAAGGGAGGATGACATACAAAAATATATCAATAGCCTCTTTTTAATTAATTAAATTGTGTTATTCTTTACCACTAATTTCACTAAATTGTAAACACCCACCAAAACATATTTCAAATCAGCGACAATAATCACATTTTAGGCGCATACTGTTGCGTCTTTCGGTCCCACCAACCACCCACTAGACAAACCACCCATACAGCAGAGAACTTTAGTAGATGAAATGCCGTTATATTGAAGCTCTGTTATGGAAGTAAATGCAAATAAAGTAAATAGGTTACTATATCAATATAAAATAATAAAATAACAATAAATAAAAGGAACAAATAGAACAGTCAAACGTGTCGGTCCAATTGGGACCTTAAAAGACAACAAAAACAGTTAAGAACAAAAAACCATAATGAATATTAACAAAATGGATTTCTCCCACCAAGAAATCAACAAAAAGCTACACCAGATACAGTGACTTCTCTGTTATGGAAGCTTTGTAGCATCTATCATCTATACAATCATGCTTTTCATGCTATTAATTTATTGGGTCATTTTGTGGGTTGTTTTTTTAATGTGCATAGTTGTTAGTATATATGCATGCACCCTCTGTGGTTGGGAGAGAGCCAGAAATGTATTGTGCAGCACTGTGGAGGGGGTAACTGACTGCACTGTTTTACAATTGGCTGAGACCCATCATAGAGGCACTGTGACTCAGGATGTGGCAAGGCTTTTGTCTTGAACATTTATTTGCATGACTGGAACCAGAAAATTTAGGCATAACCACTAGGCAATTGGTGGCGGCGAATGAGCACAGTGAGCCCTATCTTGGCTGCAGTGGCTCGGAACAGTGAAATAGGTAGAAACCTATCTTCCTAGTTGTGTGATAATTATTTTCTTTTTCTGACCAGGGTGGATCGGCAATCCACGAACTTCACAACACTATAATGTCCCTGGATCAGCAGTCATCACATTTCATGTATTTTTTAAAACTATTGTCTATTTGTCTATTGTCTTTCCCCAGCTGGTTTGTGATCCACTTTTGCCGTCAAGCATAGGGGTGATTGGAGCTCGAGCTTGCGTTCTAAAGCCAGATGTGTGACCTCGGCTGTGCTATGACCGTGTCTGTACAGGATGTCCCTGACGTTTTCTATCCATCTTTTCCGTGGTCTTCCTCTGGCTTTGTGCCCTGATCTCATTTGGTTATATGCTTGTACGGGCAACTTTTCATGATGCATTCTCATAATGTGGCCAAACCACTTGATCTATTCTCTCTATGTAATCTGTACAATATATTATACCTATTATTTCCCTGATATATTCATTCCGAAATCTGTCAAGCCTGGTGATCCCGGCAGCTTTCCTCAAGCATTTCATCTCACATGTCACTATCTTTCTGTAATGTGAAAATGAGAGAGAGACCAGGTTTGGCACTGGTAACACAGTGCTGGTAGGAATATACTGTAGATCATTTGTCTCTTAACTTCCATCTCGATCTTGGGGTGAAGAAGTAGCGGTGACAGTTGGTATGTTACTGCATTTGCCTTTAAAACTATTATATAATGTAAATTTTGTATATAAAATGAAAAAAAAATTTAAACTTTTTATCTGAAATCTAACTTCTCAAGAATCCAATGCTTATGGATCCTAAAGCTTCTAAAGATGAAATCAGAGAAATGTTGAACAATCTGTTGGCCAGAATTGCAACCACACAGGAGAAAGCAAAGACTCTGAGAGACAGGCAGAAAGAGTTAAAGGTATGCAATGTATAGTTGCGTGTTGACAATTGAACACTGAGTTAGTATTGCTTAACAAGGTGCACGACTAGTATTGTGATCAAATGACAAGAATATTGAATAAATTACCGAAAGTATCTTTCCACTTTTGTGATTCATTAGTTTATAAAGCATATACGAAGAGAGGAGAAGCAGAAAGAAGAGCCAACGGTAGACCTAGAGTACGCTGGATCGACAACATCAAAGAGACATTACACGAACACCAAATAACATTATCTGAAGCTGCCAAAAAGCGAGAAAAAGAACAGTGTATCTCCCTTGACACCCGTAAAAGGTAAAAGGAAGGAAAGAAGAAGATCTTTCCACAGTGGTACCGTATGTTTTTCATGGTATGTTTTCGACTTATTGCCATCATCAGCCATGCTCAGCAGTGGATTGTCAATTCCTTTGATTAAATTTCTCTTCACAGCTAAATTCACATTAGAACCTTGTTTTATATGGAGATATTATAACAAGAAAGATTCACATTAGAACCTTGTTTTATATGGAGATATTATAACAAGAAAGATTCACATTAGAACCTTGTTTTATATGGAGATATTATAACAAGAAAGATTCACATTAGAACCTTGTTTTTATATGGAGATATTATAACAAGAAAGATTCACATTAGAACCTTGTTTTATATGGAGATATTATAACAAGAAAGATTCACATTAGAACCTTGTTTTATATGGAGATATTATAACAAGAAAGATTCACATTAGAACCTTGTTTTATATGGAGATATTATAACAAGAAAGATTCACATTAGAACCTTGTTTTATATGGAGATATTATAACAAGAAAGATTCACATTAGAACCTTGTTTTATATGGAGATATTATAACAAGAAAGATTCACATTAGAACCTTGTTTTATATGGAGATATTATAACAAGAAAGATTCACATTAGAACCTTGTTTTATATGGAGATATTATAACAAGAAAGATTCACATTAGAACCTTGTTTTATATGGAGATATTATAACAAGAAAGATTCACATTAGAACCTTGTTTTATATGGAGATATTATAACAAGAAAGATTCACATTAGAACCTTGTTTTATATGGAGATATTATAACAAGAAAGATTCACATTAGAACCTTGTTTTCATATGGAGATATTATAACAAGAAAGATTCACATTAGAACCTTGTTTTATATGGAGATATTATAACAAGAAAGATTCACATTAGAACCTTGTTTTATATGGAGATATTATAACAAGAAAGATTCACATTAGAACCTTGTTTTATATGGAGATATTATAACAAGAAAGATTCACATTAGAACCTTGTTTTATATGGAGATATTATAACAAGAAAGATTCACATTAGAACCTTGTTTTATATGGAGATATTATAACAAGAAAGATTCACATTAGAACCTTGTTTTATATGGAGATATTATAACAAGAAAGATTCACATTAGAACCTTGTTTTTATATGGAGATATTATAACAAGAAAGATTCACATTAGAACCTTGTTTTTATATGGAGATATTATAACAAGAAAGATTCACATTAGAACCTTGTTTTATATGGAGATATTATAACAAGAAAGATTCACATTAGAACCTTGTTTTATATGGAGATATTATAACAAGAAAGATTCACATTAGAACCTTGTTTTATATGGAGATATTATAACAAGAAAGATTCACATTAGAACCTTGTTTTATATGGAGATATTATAACAAGAAAGATTCACATTAGAACCTTGTTTTATATGGAGATATTATAACAAGAAAGATTCACATTAGAACCTTGTTTTATATGGAGATATTATAACAAGAAAGATTCACATTAGAACCTTGTTTTATATGGAGATATTATAACAAGAAAGATTCACATTAGAACCTTGTTTTTATATGGAGATATTATAACAAGAAAGATTCACATTAGAACCTTGTTTTATATGGAGATATTATAACAAGAAAGATTCACATTAGAACCTTGTTTTATATGGAGATATTATAACAAGAAAGATTCACATTAGAACCTTGTTTTATATGGAGATATTATAACAAGAAAGATTCACATTAGAACCTTGTTTTATATGGAGATATTATAACAAGAAAGATTCACATTAGAACCTTGTTGTATATGGAGATATTATAACAAGAAAGATTCACATTAGAACCTTGTTTTATATGGAGATATTATAACAAGAAAGATTCACATTAGAACCTTGTTTTATATGGAGATATTATAACAAGAAAGATTCACATTAGAACCTTGTTTTATATGGAGATATTATAACAAGAAAGATTCACATTAGAACCTTGTTTTATATGGAGATATTATAACAAGAAAGATTCACATTAGAACCTTGTTGTATATGGAGATATTATAACAAGAAAGATTCACATTAGAACCTTGTTTTATATGGAGATATTATAACAAGAAAGATTCACATTAGAACCTTGTTTTATATGGAGATATTATAACAAGAAAGATACGTTATTTTGCAATATACCGATATATAACAGCATGGAAAAATTAGTACCGGAAGTCCTAGTTGCTAGTAACAGAGGTAAATACGTAGAACACATATTTTAGAAGTTTCACTTGATGACAATTGACAGACTATCACTAAGGGGTTATGTGGTGTAAACACGAAAAAATGCAAATAACAATACACAAGACATGCTCAACGTTTCGAACCGTTAGATCTTTATCAAGAATATGAAAAACTGGACAAAAATAATAAAAACAGCAAAACAATGTTATTACCACAGAGGCACTAGAACGCAGACATGTAAACAATACAAAGTTCAAGGTGACAATGATAAAAATGTCAGTAATTTATTCAATATTCTTCTCATTTGATTGTAATTGGGAAAATGTCTAGGCAAAAGACGACAATAAATAAGAGATAATTCAGCGCATTTAGACATGTTCTTGGCCACAGCAGATCAACTAGTCCAGAATCGTCAGTTCATAGCGTGCATAATGAAGATTAGCTTCTGGAATACATATTTCACTTAAATACAAGTTTATATAGATAGCATGGAGAAACAATGATTGTGTAACTTGCTTAAAAGTAAAGGGAGGTCTCATATCAGCAACTTGTCATCTGGGATGAAGATAGATCTTCATGTTGGGGCAGCTAGTTCCCTTCCTTGCTGTCTTTTACCTTCCCTAACTCATGCGTAAGGTACCCATTTAAAACTGGGTCGACTGGAAAATCTGTCATGTCAGGCGAGGAATCACGTCATGTACTTGTGCTTGGCTGGACGTGGTTTCGAACTTGGCAAGCTGTAAGCCGGCATTAGTAAGCAAATTCACTATTAACTATTCTACCGTTATTAAAAATTACACATTCCCTCGCGTGATGGCTGCTTCACAGACAGGAATTTCAAATCCATCCTTTATGAAATCAGACCATGACATTTAGTACAAGGGATTTAACCAAAAGGCGGGTAACCAACCTCTCACCACCTGAAAATTAAAGTTGTTTTTTGTTTATATGACATAAATATATATCATGATAAGGAAGGAATCACGAGCGCTGGAGCGCGTGGCATACGGCTAGAACGTCGGTTCAGATTCCTGAGGTCTCGGGTTCAATCCGCGGTTGGTTTCTGCAAATCGGCCTTTATTTCCATAGCCGTAAAAGCATCCCTGCACTCCTTAACAGGAAAACACGAAAATTGGCGAATTAATTTTTTTCTTTTTTTGGTTCAAGGTTTTTGGTTTAAAACCCTCTTCTCGCCCCTGTGTTATCGGGGCCCAAAGGGGAGCAAAGAATAGTTTACCTTCCATGCATGTCGTAAAAGGCGACTACGGAGGTTATGGAATGGAGTTGGCTGTCCCTTCCCATATAGGGTAAGTGACCCAAAGCCATGCTGAAGTCGGATGTGTCAGACCGAAAGGCACCGATATCGTAGCACTGCTGTAAAACAAGACACAACGCATTCCGTTCTCCGGACTACATCCTGCTAATCTGCAGGAGTTTGAGAACGAACTCAGAAGAAGAAGAAAACCCCCTTCTTACTTCCAGTCGCGTCTCCTAGCAACTAATATTGTTTATACCCGACTTGTTCCGCCAATACTGGATTCCGCAGTCCAACATTGATCTCTATAAATTTAATGAATTAATATAATTGTATGAATGTTGACAGCTATAATTATTTAATTTCTACATAGAGCAGATACTGACTTATGTAAACATGTCAGGGACAACAGTTCTAGAAGCTGGAGTAATGCGGCTTTTAATGAATAATTCTGAAAATAACTGGAATTATTTGTTTTATCTTAAAAAAAAAATTAATGTTTAATTGTTAGAAGATGTAAACACACAAACTGAGATTCGTTATCAATATCAGAAGAAGACGGTGAATATCTGGAGAGCAGGAGATACATTTGATGTGAAAAATATTACGTTTGGTCATAAATTTAATGAGAACAACACAGAGAGAAGAAATCTGGGCAACCTATCATCCTGACATTGATAAAGCAATCAATCAATCAAATGTCATACCGAGTAGTTAGGCGATTATGACATTGATACAGCAATCAATCAACCAATTAATCAATAAATCAATCAATCAAGTACCATGCCGAGTAGTTAGGTGATACTTTTTTTAACACCTCTGTCTATTGTGCGTTTTATAAGGGTCTGTCTATAAATTACATTAACAATGTTTTGCCAATGTTTTATCCCCCTCCCCTCCTTTTCAAAGTCCAACAACGTTAATACTTCAGGGATTACTACCCCTTCTTATCTTATGGAAAAACAAAATCCCACCCCCAACCCCCGCCTTCTCGTCTTCCTAAAAAGTATAACAGAATAATCTATGTTATATAAAGAAAAAATAGTTCTTAAATTTAAACTATTTAATTGATGTAGGCCTATACGAACAATATTGTTGACTTCAAATTTTATTAGCCCCTCCTTCCTTGTTTAAGCAACTGTCATTTCCCCCACCCCAATCATAACTATTGACACAATGTTTGACAGCCTCTAAATTCAGTTTTTGGCATTCTCTCGTGCCACAATGACAACCCATCAAGCAAAATCTCTCTGTCTTCCTCTGTCTATTTACCCATTGATCTTTCCAGGTAGTTACCAGATGTTCATGTTTTGTTCTTCTCATCACATGCCCCAAAAGTTATGTCTATCTGCTTCTTATGTTTGCTATAATGCATCTTGTGCTACATCAACTCCGAGAACTTCTCTCTCTCTCTCTCTCTCTCTCTATATATATATATATATATATATATATATATATATATATATATATATATCCCATATTTCATTTAGATCAAATATATATATTTGTTTAACGGTTCATGGATTTTTCATCATTCTTAAATCACATCTCAGAATCTTCCAGTTCATTTTGAGCGTTTATGTTTTAAAGAGAAATGTTTACATGTAGTTTCGATATTGAATAAATAGTTATTATACCCTTATGAAATACCAGTTTCGTTTTCATTTATTTTTGCTCTGCATTGATTAGCAGCTACATTCTTCTTAGAATTTGTTCTCAATATTCTGGAAGATTCGCATAATGTAGTCCAGAAAACTAAATACTTTACGTCAAAATTTACAGATTAGATGCGATAGCTGCGCTAATTTATGTGATTTATTTCCGACTAATGTCCTCCAACTTCGACTTTGCGAGGCTGCTTTTTAATAAAATACTGAAGGAAAATACATTTATACATTTATAAAATACATATGACAAACATACACGACTGACAAACATACACGACTGACAATGAGAACCTTACATGCGTTAGTAGGACTGATATTCATAAGAAAATAATAACAATCAGATAGAAAAGTTGATATAAAGTTAATTCTATTCCCCCCGTCGTCTCAGCATCCATGCTAATGTGTAAAGCTAAAGTTAATATGACGTATAATGAAAGGGTGTATAGTTGTAGAATAGAATGTAGTTTGATAGCCTGTTTTAGTGAATACTTTTGGTTTGACGGTTTCTAATTCTGTAATTTTCCTTGTTCCCGTTAACACAGGTGGAAGTGATCAAATTAGATTACCTGGATGACACCCAGCACGAGCTGAAGCTGCGGGACTCAATGTGGTCCTCTATTGATGAGTGGGATGCTATTGTTGACAAGTGGACTAAGGTAAATATTGTTTGTGCTGACTTTCATATTACATAGGCGAGACATGGAAACATAGTAATGTTATTTATGATAACATAAAAACATAATATAAAAATCGATGTTTCGACCAAAATGCCTCGATCAAGAACACAACATAAAACACGACGAGTAAAGGATGATAACCTCCATGATGACATAACAGAGCTAAAAGATATAAAATACAGGAAGCTCATATCATATATGTTATAACTGTTGCTAAAGCAAAATGATAAAACTCTTTCCGGACCAATCGCCAGTATACTGGCATTATACTATGGGTCTAAAGGACCAATCGCCAGTATACTGGCTTTATACTATGGGTCTAGAGGACCAATCGCCAGTATACTGGCTTTATACTATGGGTCTAGAGGACCAATCGCCAGTATACTGGCTTTGATTTGATATTTTATTACTTCACAGGGCTAACTCTAACCTTGTGAAGTAATCACATACCATCAATGTACTTATATATTCATATTCTGTATACATTCACCTTTCCAATGATATATTACACATACACTATTTATCAATATTAGTATGTCAAGTGATACAATAAAAAGCACATATAAGGAAATTTTATAAAATTAATTTGGTCCAAACCTAAACATAATCAAGTCCTGAAAGAGTTAAGGGCAGCAAACGAGAACTGCTCAATTTTTTTCACAATAACACACTAACCCTATTATTCTAGTTCGTTTTGCGCAGACTACACTTTTCCAAAATGTGATTTTCGCTGACCGAGTCACTTCACTTTGCACTTACTCAAGTAAACATCATGAGTTACTCTATGTGTTGGCCGTTACCAATTATGGCCACAATAAGCCGCCGAATCACTTGTCAATTATAATGATTATGATGTTCCTCCTTCGCAAGCGAAGATAAGCATGGCGTGAAAACCATTAAATGCGATGGGGAAAAAAATTAATAATAATAATAATAATTAAAATGGGTAATTAACTAATTTGGTTTGTGAGTTCGTAGATGCCCGATGAGTCTGATTCGTGCACGGAAAGTTCTATTGCAGTGCATGCAGGAGTGCTGAAGGTTCGGGGTAGGAGAATTTACGAATTTGTCTTTCCGCTCTTGCGCTTGTGGATTGCCCGCAGTGTTCTTTCTTTTTCAAATTTAGATAATTTAAAAGTGATGATTATTTACTTTACTCATTGGCTGTCGACCGAAAACATAAAAAATACGCTAAAACATCAAAGAAATAAAAATATTACAAAAAAAGAAAACCATAATGTAAGAGAGGAGCAAAAGGAGATAATAAGGAAGAGAAGATAAGAGAAAGAAGAAAGGAGACAAATAGTCCTACGGCAAATTCACTGAAGACAGATATGTCGGACCAGTGGCGCAAATAAAACGGCAATACAAGGTATTTCAATTCTCTGGGACTACATCCAACTAGAAATCTTGTAGGACCATTCTCCTGTTACAAGGGAAATCCAGCGGGATTCTGAGAATGAACGCTGAAGAAGAAGAAATACGACAGGAACAGAAGAGAGAGAGAGAGAGAGAGAGAGTAAAAGAAAACAGAACAACAGTACAAGTATCATAAAAGAGACATCTGAGATGTCATATACAAATGTATACTTATTTGAAATCCAGTGTGGTCGAATAGAAAGGTAGATACTAAATCTTCTTTTTCTACTTTCGTTCTCCTGACACATGTCCATATCTGAAGCTTTGTTTCTTCTACAGGCTAAACTTGACTGTGTTCTGTAACTCGTACAAAGGCCCGTAAAGTTTTCTTCCACTGTTGTTTCCCTCTCCAGTGTATTTGCCTCAGCATTATATATAGCTAATATAATAACATATTCCTGAAGAATATTCTCTGCTATCTGAGATGCCTGTCCACATGGCCGTGTTACTAATCTTGAGCTTTGTTTACATGTGGCTGCGGAGTGGGTTGCGTCCTGTTCTGATGTGCAAAATGACAACTTGGTCTGGTCATAATTTGGTAGTCATTCTATGTTGGAGTTGACTTTCTAAATACCCTGATCATCTGTTTATTTTGATAGTACGGTATTGGCACATCTGGTTGATCATCAGGCAGCTTCCTCCTTATCCTCCTTTCTCGTTTCCAGGTATTCCACAATGTGATGGTGGTCACGCACATTGTGATAAAATCTTACCTTAACATCTAGCTTATCCTGGCAATTATCAAATGTGTCATTGCATTTGTGAATCAATATTTCTTTCTTCAAATGAAGATTGTAGGCCCACATAAAATACGAATATCAACCACACGAAAAAAAATTGACTATACTACTGTGACCTCCCCGAATTTCAGTAAACAAGCAGCCCTAAATTTTGCTGTGATGTTTGGCTTTTCTCGTAATTTAAACCTGTCAACCCCGTTACTAAAAAAAAGGTTTGCAGACTTGACTTTACAACTTGTAAGCAGAACATAAGTAGAAGATAGTGTACTATTAACTTAACTTATGTAATAATTATTTAACTTATAGTGAACATGAAATTGTAGATTGCAACATATTGACACATTATATCTTCAACCAGGCGAGTTTTAACTCTCTTGATCCTGAAGAAGTAACTATGACAACAGTAAGGTACATGAAGACGATACAGACACTCGAGAAAGGTCTACCTCAAAATGATGTTGTTGGTGTGCTGAAGAAGAAGGTTGAGGTTATGAAAGACAGGGTAGGATAACATATTTAATATTGTCTTAGTGTTAAATCAATTCGATGTATTGCAATTACATTTACCATTCATTCATTGGTACCATGCTTTCCGGCGTAGGCGATCATGTCTCTCCACAGTCCTCAGTTATACTAATATAGTTTTGATAATTCTGCATCAATTTATCATGTCAGACAGGCTTTCACGCAATCCAACATTTTCTCACGTTGTCTTCCTCTGTCTCTCTTACCCTCGATCTTTCCAGTTATTACGATGTTTTCTCCAGCCCACCTCTTCTCATGACATGACCAAGAAACTGTGATTGTCATCTTCTAATACAGTTAATAAGTTCTCTATTTGAGTTGACCAGTACATTTATCATACGGCAGTTATAATCCATACTATGCTTAATATTTTTTCTGAGACTTTTGCTAAGATGCCCGTGCCATCCGAGGTCAATGCAGTTGACAACGAAAACAAACAGAGAGTGACATTGAAATTCATTCTACCTCACCTTCCTCACCTGCCTGATTATCCATATTAATTAGCAAAGTTAATATGATGCGTAATAAAAGGGCATAATAGAATGTTCCCATCTAGCCACTTTGTAGAATAGAATGTTACGAATGCAACCATGTTGCAGAGTAAAATGTATCCATCTAACCTTGTTATAGTGGGGAAAAATATGTAATAAGCAGTCATCTAGATTTTGTTTCCGAATACAACACAACTGAGTTGTATTCTCATAACGCCCATGTGTTCCCGGGGCCCGAATGGGAGCAAAGAATAGCAACACTGTTTACCTTCCACGCATGTCGTAAAAGGCGACTAAGGAGGTTATGGGATGGAGTTGGCTGTCCCATCCCATATAGGGTCAGTGACCCAAAGCCATGCTGAAGTCGGATGTGTCAGGCCGAAAGGCGCGGATATCGCAGCAATGCTGTAAACCATGACACAACACATTCCTTTCTCCGGACTACATCCTGCTAATCTGCAGGAGTTTTAGCATGAACGCAGAAGAAGAACAAGAAGAAGTATTCTCATAATGTATTCAAATAATACCGTATCGACTCACAGTAGTTGACTGAAGTCACTAAAATGAAAACTAGAACAGTGGTTCTCTTTTATCAATGGTGCTTCTCTCCCCCCCCCCCCCCCCCACACACACATTAGGATAAATTTTCTACATTTATAGTAACATCTGTAGTGACGTAAGAAAAGTCAGTCAATTTTTATCATTCTTCTCAGAAACCATATCTCTGTAGTCTCCAGTATATTGTGAATATTTTTGTTTACAGTCCATGCTTCACATTCATAAAAAAAGAATTTATTTGATATAATATCTCAGCACTCGAATTTGAGTCTGCATTGATAGTGTTCCATTGCACAAAATGGTTCTCATTCTTTGGAATGTTGATTTGGCTTGTGCTGTTTAGTTCTTTATTTCGCTTGAGCATCTATCTTCTGATGTTAACTGGGTGACAAGATATTTCACTCTTTCAATTGTGTTAAACTGTTTCATTAATCATGTTGCATCTTGGTAGTTTATGTCTCTTTGAGACAACCATTATTTCTGTTTTCTTCTTGTTTAAACTGAGACCTTTATTTTCACTTTGTTTCACTACTGTATCCAACAGGGCTTGTAGTTCTTGTTTGTTTTCTGCTATCAGTATTGTGTCATCAGCATATCTCAAGTTATTTAGATTGCATTCTCCCATTGTTATTCATGGCATATCTTCTATTTTTGCATAATTATAATTAATCCTGTATACAGGGACAAAAAAAGATCTGGTGACCATTACACAACCTTGCCTAACACCCATTTCTATATTTTGAAATCATCCTATAGTAATGTAATCTAGGGATAATACAGCAGTAGTTTCTCACTTATTTTCTGCTGGTTTTTTATGGTATTCTCCACTAGCATTTGACTAAAATTAGCCCGATCTACAATGCAGTAGTAGTTTGTTTTTAGAGTGGCCTTCTCTTAGATGAATTGCCCTCCCAAAATTAACGAACTCCATCTGTCTGGAATACATAATGAAGACCATCATGTTCACCATATCTCGAACCATTGTGTCCCACTACTAATAATCTGGGTCATTTCACAGTTGATTGGGTCATTTCACAAATCGCACATAAACAAAATTGAATACGTTTTTGTTGATAGAACATGACAATGTCCACTATATAGGCAATATAAATACATTCAGTAGTTTGTGATTGCAGTCTGAATAATCCTGATGCAACAAATGCATGTGGTCGGATGTTAACCCAGTAGCTTGGCTGTCACAGACAACATGCTCTCTAACATACCACCACAGAGCTATTCATTCATGCATTTTGTTGGGATGGTAACCCAATACCTTGGCTGTCACAGACATGCTCTCTACCATCTCACCACAGAGCCATTCATTGACACATTGCAATGTTTGTTACTATTCTTTATTATGCCTATATGTTAAATATTCTTTATATTTAGATACATAGACAGATAGAGGAATCTATCTATCTATGTTCCTTCCATGCCGAACATAGGAATCTATCTATGTTCCTTCTGTGCCGAACATAGGAATCTATCTATCTACGTTCCTTCTGTGCCGAACATAGTGCATAGGCCAGAAACCAGAGCTCTCCAGTTTGAGCTACTGATGCTACTGTGTGTAATTCTTGTGTGTTGTTGAGATCCATAGTCATATGATGGTTGTTCTGCGAAGAATCTCTATTGGTCTTCCTCTTTTTCTTTTGCCATCTAGTACCCATTTTAATGCTTGTATTGGCAGTCTGTTTTCATTCATTATAAGCACATGTCTGATATAAGTCCATTGTTTTCTTCTTATTGCTGTAGAAACATATTGTTGTTTGACGTCTTCTCTTACCTGCATGTTTGACTTGAATTCTTCCCAACCAATATTTAAGAGTCTTCTAAGACATTTATTTTCAAATGAGTTCAATTTCTTCTCAAACACCTTTGTCATTTTCCAACTTTTGTAACCATATGTCAGCATGGATATCACATTGGAGTTAAACACTCATAGTTTGGTATGTTTATTGTGATACTTATATAGATATAGTAAATTAAGACATAGTTCCTTATTTTATGACATGCAGTTACAAGTGATCTCTGATATGAGAAACCCACATCTAACAAGACGCCACTGGGAACTCATTCAAGATGCTCTTGGCTACAAATTTGTGCCTGAAGAACCACTTACTTTGGGTGTACTAATAGAGATCAATGCTTTCCGAAAGGCAGAGGCTATGCAAGAAATCTCAGGAATGGCATCATCTCAAGCTGCACTAGAATCAATATTGAAAAAAGTGAGTAGTATTGCATAATCATCATCAAGTGCTGCGCTGGTTGGCGTTGGCGATCATATCTCTCCATGTACATTGATCTCCCATGTATGTCATCATATATGTTGGTGTCATCAATTGATGCCATTTATTCAAACTGTCCAATATTTTTTCTCTAGGTCTTCCCCTTGATATTTTCCCTTCTATCTTTCCTGTTATCACTATATTATCAATGCCTCCTCTTCTCATTACTGGTATGTGCCCAATGAATTTTGACTGCCTTTTTCTTATATTATAAATAATGAATCTTTTCACATCCATCCTTCTAAGACATTCTTCATTAGTAATCTTTGCCGTCCAAGGAATGCGTAACATTCTTCGAATAAACCACATTTCCATTGCTTCCAATGATTTTTGTGATGTCTTATTTATTGTTCATGCTTCACTTCCATAGAGTAGCACTGGTTCAATGTAGCAATTCAGGACACGTTTTCTAATATCCATCAATATGAACTTGTTGCATAGGATAATTTTTAATTTTATGGATTTCTGCTTTTGCTTGTCCTATTCTGCATGTAATTTCAGTCTTGCATTTACCATCTGAAGTTATTAATGTGCCTAAATATTTGAAACTATTTGCCTGTTTTAAGTTTGTTTGTTTTGCATTCGCTCCATTGTAACCAGCATGGATATCCGTGCGATTTCCGCCGGGAGCGTGATTACATTGTGCTACCGTTATGCGCCTTGTAGGCCTAGCACATCCGATTTCGGCATGCCTTGACAATTCGGGTGGGCTACCCTAGCCTGTGACAGCCTCAATATCTGTCTCCAGGCATGCGTGTATGTGGTGACTCTTCGCCCAGACGATTTTTGCTGTCGTCTGTCTTGCACGAGGCGTTCCACTGCCTATGAACTTGCCTCGTGTAATTGGACATACTGTGCCAATGCCCATCGGGTACTGAACCATTTCTCATCCATGAGCCTGGTTCCTTAAGGGAAAGAACTCATCGGAAGAGTTGGACCCTGGTTCTTTCTCCCTGTTAGCCAAGGTGTCATTCACCGACATCGTGTACCCCTTGTCCAAGTTTGAGTCTCACAACACGCGTTTGAGAGCAAGGCGTTCTCGAGCTGAGCGACCTTGTCCCAATAGCGCCTGAACCCATCAGGTACTGAACCCTTTCTCTCTGCAAGTGTATTTCCAGTATAGGAAAACCTGACAGTAGAGTTGGGCCAGGACTGCCATCGTTGTCCCTTTCTTGCCTAAGCCCATCGGGTACGGAACCCTTTCTCTTCGTGAGCATATTTCCGGTTTAGGAAGGCTTGACATTAGAGTTGGGTTAGGAATTCTTGCTTTTCCGAACGCAAGTGATTGGGTCTGGGTCTCTGTCTGTAAGGATCACAGGTAACTAGAAGCTCGTCTCGAGCTGACGGAGCTTGTAGTTCCCCTTTCCTAGGAACTTTTCATTTTCTATTTTCAGTTCACACTGCCCTCTAGCGCCGTTCTGCCCTTTCATTGTTTCATTGTACTCAGTATGAAATCTATTTGTCTCTCACCATACATCTACCTTTACGTGCATTTTACATTGGCCGCCCCTCCAATGTTCGGACTGGACTGACTAGCTTCACTGTATGTCGACAGTGTTGCTATATGTGGTGATGCTGGTGGTGTCGGAGATATTGTCTGTCTCTTTTGCAGTCAAATCTCTTTCCATCTGCTACCTCCACATTCTCGGACACGATCCCCAAATGATTTGGCCAGAATCAGCTCGAGCTGCTGTGTTTGTTTCCAGGGTGCACCGTGAGGAGGTGATCTTGGTTATCTGCTAACCCTGGGTCCACCTAGAGCAATGCGTTCCCTTTGCACCCCAGCTGTTTTAAGTTTTTCTCATTTAATACTATTTTGCTATTTGGTGGGATACTATTTCCTGATATTTTCATTGTCTCTGTCTTTTTTATGTTGAAGACCTTTTTTGTTCACTTTCTATCACCGTCCTATTAATAGATCTTGGAGATGTTCTTGCATGCAGATGTCCTTGGATTATTGCATGCAGATATTAGAAAAATTACTTTTGTAAGTTTAAAATGTATTTTTAATGTGGTAATCAATGCATAGGTAATATAAGTATAAATTGAGATAGGTGTATGTTTGTGAGTGGTTCAGTTTTGCAGTGTGGTATTTCTGAATGAGAATTGAGATCACATTAGGGAATTGAGATCACATGTAGGGCACACAAGATTCGATAACAGAATGATGTTTGGGAGACGATATAATATAGGCCAAAATGACTTAATTATAAATGAAAATGGAATTAAAACTGGACATGAGTGTTGCTATGTTTTGTAGTTAAATTATATTTGTTATAGAAATTATTAAACGCACGCTTCTTATTCATCTGTGCATGTTCTCAAACACCCGCAGTTTAGCAGGATGTTTTCTGAAGAATGAAATGTGTTGTATCATGGTTGATAGCGCGGCTGTAATATCTACACCTTTCTGCCTAATATCTCTTGACTTCAGCATAACTTCTGGGTCAGTTTTGACTCTATGAGATGGAACAGTCAATTCCACCTCCATCCCCAAAACCTCATTCAGGGATGTCCATAAATGACATCAACAATTGAGTCTGAAATGTTTGACAGTAGTTGACATCAACAGTGCTGCTTTTAGACGCCAATTAAAATGTGTCTTTCTTCTTCTTCAGCGTTCATTCTCAAATTCCTGCTGGATCTCTCTTGTAGCAGGACCACTGTCCTATTAGATTTCCAGCAGGATGTAGTCAAGAGAATGGAAATGCGTTGTGTTGCCGTTTTATTTGCGCCAATGGCCCGACACATTCAGTGGAAATTAAAATGTGTGAATTGGAAAAATTGTTCTTCTTTCGCTCGCTTGGAATGTGCTTATATCTGAAGTTTTGTCTCTTCTATAAATATGGCTGTGTTTTGTAATTCTTATCGAAGTCTATAGAGTCTTAAACATTGTTAGAAAACTGTGAAATAAAACAAACCGGTACATTTTAATTTAATTTTTCTGGCTTGACAGCTCAGGAAGCAGGGAAGGGAGTAAAAATTGTTGATGTAATTTATGGACAGCCCTTACTCAACTTTTATGATATGCATGGCAGGTAAATACTTTTCCTTGCTCCTTTTTGGGGACCACAACACATGGACAGCTAAACACACTATTTATGTATAAACATACAATGTAAGAAGTATTGATAACTTATTTTTGTATAAATATACAATTTTTTACACTGTATCTAGGTTGTTGACTCCTGGAAGACTGTGGAGTTCAATGTAATGAGTTACAAGGACTACAAAGATGTCTACATTCTAGGAAACACTGATGACATCCAACAACTTCTGGATGACAGCAACATTAACATTCAGACCATCCAAGCATCCAGGCATGTTGGACCAATCAAGCCTAAAGTTGATGAATGGGCTGGCAATCTGACACTTTTCTGTAAAACACTGGTACTGTAGTCACACGAATTTAATTACCTAACATGTCACTTACAGCATGTATCTCTCATTACAGCCTGTCTGAAATACTCTTTAAACTCGTAGTATCTATCTATCTATGCCATGCATCCTTTATAGAATGTTGTCCTCACTGCCACTCTGCGAGCCTCTTGGTTCTATGCAAGCAGCCACGCTTCTTCTAGTATCATGTTCAGAAGTTTTTCATATGTCATGTGTCCATTGTAGTCTTAGTATGCCTGTTGGTCTCATTCTTGGAACTTTTCCCTCAATGATTAATCTTTCTAAACCATTGTGACTATATGTTAGCTTGTGTTATTTTATAGTTTAAGGAGCCAGTATTCTTCTATGTTCAGGTATTAATTTCTTGACATTGTATACATCTCAGTAGTTTGCCATTACTTTCTGATCCGGTTCAGTAGGGGGCCTTTCCAACTCCAACCTCCGATGCTGTTATCAATAATAGATTTTTAAGCTTCTCCACCAGCAGTTGTATGCACAGTAGGGGAGGACATCCCTTTCCTGAGCAGCTTTACATAGTTTAGCTGAATAGCAAAGTTTGTTGCCCGGGGGTGTCGCTGTTTAAGCAACATTGTACTGTCTCTATGTTATTTATGTTTGCAAGAAGACCTATTGGCCCTTGTAGTAGGAATATGGATGTTCTATGTTTGTAGTCCTGAGGATACTTCAATACCTGTACGGGATGTTCGTTGTTGTAATAGTCATTGTCTTGATTGGTCTGTTCTCAGTGACTTGAGTACACCGTTTGAATGTCTTGACAAAAAAGCATCTTTTATTTGGGGATATGGTTAGTCAAGTATGGAAAAACCCGTTTACTCGAGTTGCAATAAGATTCAGTGCTGCTAGAACGGACTTGGTTAAAGTCCCGTTAGTCTCAAGAATTTTTAATTTATCATGCTTCCTACTTGAATTTACTTGTACACAAGAAAACGTGTGGAGACATACGTGAGCTAGACAGGAGTGGAGAAAAAAATAGGATTCTGGTCTTCCTGAGGGCCATTGGCTGCCACTGACTATTACGTTACTTACTATCCCCGACACATTCATAGTATACACTGATTGAAATCATGTTTTTATGTGCTCTTTCTAAGAGATTAATATGGAATGCAACTTCAGATGGTATTTAGTCAAAATGTGGACATCTGAAAACCACAATAAGCATCAGACAGTATTTTACGAGAACATCTAGTTCAGTAGACCAGCCATCTGTCTTTCTCTACTGTTTTCTTGATCTTCCTGGAAATATGCTTTCCATTCTATTTATCCATTTTCTTTCAGTTCCCTGTAGAACATAGGACTGCAACTGTCTCCAGAATTCCATCATGTGCTGTCCTTTTCATCTTTGCCCACAAGGTAGCAGTTAATTTGGTCTCTTCTACTGTTCTTCTCTATTATTCCTTGGTTTTTAAACTCTTATTTTTTATTGTGGGTTCCCATCTACAGCCCGTATTATTTCCATTACTACGAGGGGGAGTCAATAAGTAAGTCACAAATTGATGTTGGATGGCAGGAAAATGCAGTAGGTGGTTTCTAAAGCTGTTTATAGTTGATATCATCATAGAACTTTATGTTTATGTTCGCTAGATGGCGCTAGCTGTAACTTGCGCATGCGCAGCACAAAAAACAAAATGGCTACTGTACTTACAGAGTGTACAATCAATGAACAACGTGCTGTTGTGCGTTTTTTATGGGCAAAAGGACTGCCTGCAAAAGACATTCATAAAGAAATGCTTCCTGTTTATGCTGACAATTGTTTGTCCCGTAAAGCGGTGCACAGCTGGGTAGAAAAATTTTCTCAAGGACGCTCTAAAATTGTTGACGAAATCCGATCTGGTCGTGCTGTTGAAATTGCAACAGACGCATCTGTGCAGCGGGTTGAGGAGATGATTCGAGGTGACAGACGAGTAACGATAGACGCTGTAGCAGCTGCAATAGGGTGCTCACATGGTTCAGCATACAGCATCATGCATGACCGATTGAAATTTAAGAAAGTGTGTTCAAGGTGGGTGCCCAGACAATTGACGGACGAACACAAAATGAACCGATTAGGCTTGTCATTGGAGCATCTCTGTCAATACGCAAATGAAGGAGAAGACATGATGAACAGGATTATTACTGGGGACGAATCATGGGTGCATCACTACCAGCCTGAATCAAAGCGTGCTTCAATGCAATGGAAACATCCTTCTTCGCCTTGTGTCCAAAAATTCAAGGTTACACCATCAGCAGGGAAGGTTATGCTGACAGTGTTCTGGGATTGTCAAGGAGTGCTTTTAACCAATTTCAAAAAGAAAGGTGACAATGTGAATTCTGAATCATACTGTGAAGTTCTATCAGTGCTTCGGGATGCAATTCGAAGAAAACGTCCAGGGCTGCTGACTAGAGGAGTGCTACTCCTTCATGACAATGCTAGACCACATACGGCTCGATTAACTCAGGAGAAAATAAAAAATCTTGGTTGGAAAATTCTGGAACATCCTCCTTACAGCCCCGATTTAGCCCCTAGTGATTTTCACCTTTTTGGTCCACTAAAAACCCACCTTGGCGGGAAGCATTTCGCGACTGACGCAGAAGTTGAATGTGAAGTGAAAATGTGGCTTAAAAAGCAGAGCACGCAGTTCTACGCAGCAGGTTTGGGAGGACTCATAAAACGATGGGATAAATGCATCAATGTTGGTGGAAATTATGTTGAGAAGTAAAGGGATAATGTATGTGTAAAAATAAACAGTTTTCAGGTTTTTATCGTCTTCAGTTTTTTTCTAAAGAGCCATTTGTGACTTACTTATTGACTCCCCCTCGTAGTTTTAAACTAATGTGATTTTTAATGTGATCAAAATTATCTCAGTTTTTTTAAGCAGAATATTGTCTGTTAGCTAACTCTCTTCTACACAATGTTAGCTAACTCTCTTCTACACAATGTTAGCTAACTCTCTTCTACACAATGTTAGCTAACTCTCTTCTACACAATGTTAGCTAACTCTCTTCTACACAATGTTAGCTAACTCTCTTCTACACAATGTTAGCTAACTCTCTTCTACACAATGTTAGCTAACTCTCTTCTACACAATGTTAGCTAACTCTCTTCTACACAATGTTAGCTAACTCTCTTCTACACAATGTTAGCTAACTCTCTTCTACACAATGTTAGCTAACTCTCTTCTACACAATGTTAGCTAACTCTCTTCTACACAATGTTAGCTAACTCTCTTCTACACAATGTTAGCTAACTCTCTTCTACACAATGTTAGCTAACTCTCTTCTACACAATGTTAGCTAACTCTCTTCTACACAATGTTAGCTAACTCTCTTCTACACAATGTTAGCTAACTCTCTTCTACACAATGTTAGCTAACTCTCTTCTACACAATGTTAGCTAACTCTCTTCTACACAATGTTAGCTAACTCTCTTCTACACAATGTTAGCTAACTCTCTTCTACACAATGTTAGCTAACTCTCTTCTACACAATGTTAGCTAACTCTCTTCTACACAATGTTAGCTAACTCTCTTCTACACAATGTTAGCTAACTCTCTTCTACACAATGTTAGCTAACTCTCTTCTACACAATGTTAGCTAACTCTCTTCTACACAATGTTAGCGAACTCTCTTCTACACAATGTTAGCTAACTCTCTTCTACACAATGTTAGCTAACTCTCTTCTACACAATGTTAGCTAACTCTCTTCTACACAATGTTAGCTAACTCTCTTCTACACAATGTTAGCTAACTCTCTTCTACACAATGTTAGCTAACTCTCTTCTACACAATGTTAGCTAACTCTCTTCTACACAATGTTAGCTAACTCTCTTCTACACAATGTTAGCTAACTCTCTTCTACACAATGTTAGCTAACTCTCTTCTACACAATGTTAGCTAACTCTCTTCTACACAATGTTAGCTAACTCTCTTCTACACAATGTTAGCTAACTCTCTTCTACACAATGTTAGCTAACTCTCTTCTACACAATGTTAGCTAACTCTCTTCTACACAATGTTAGCTAACTCTCTTCTACACAATGTTAGCTAACTCTCTTCTACACAATGTTAGCTAACTCTCTTCTACACAATGTTAGCTAACTCTCTTCTACACAATGTTAGCTAACTCTCTTCTACACAATGTTAGCTAACTCTCTTCTACACAATGTTAGCTAACTCTCTTCTACACAATGTTAGCTAACTCTCTTCTACACAATGTTAGCTAACTCTCTTCTACACAATGTTAGCTAACTCTCTTCTACACAATGTTAGCTAACTCTCTTCTACACAATGTTAGCTAACTCTCTTCTACACAATGTTAGCTAACTCTCTTCTACACAATGTTAGCTAACTCTCTTCTACACAATGTTAGCTAACTCTCTTCTACACAATGTTAGCTAACTCTCTTCTACACAATGTTAGCTAACTCTCTTCTACACAATGTTAGCTAACTCTCTTCTACACAATGTTAGCTAACTCTCTTCTACACAATGTTAGCTAACTCTCTTCTACACAATGTTAGCTAACTCTCTTCTACACAATGTTAGCTAACTCTCTTCTACACAATGTTAGCTAACTCTCTTCTACACAATGTTAGCTAACTCTCTTCTACACAATGTTAGCTAACTCTCTTCTACACAATGTTAGCTAACTCTCTTCTACACAATGTTAGCTAACTCTCTTCTACACAATGTTAGCTAACTCTCTTCTACACAATGTTAGCTAACTCTCTTCTACACAATGTTAGCTAACTCTCTTCTACACAATGTTAGCTAACTCTCTTCTACACAATGTTAGCTAACTCTCTTCTACACAATGTTAGCTAACTCTCTTCTACACAATGTTAGCTAACTCTCTTCTACACAATGTTAGCTAACTCTCTTCTACACAATGTTAGCTAACTCTCTTCTACACAATGTTAGCTAACTCTCTTCTACACAATGTTAGCTAACTCTCTTCTACACGCAGATCTTGTAGAGAGCAATATATGCTTCATGTTTCTTATTTTTGTTCAGGAAGATAGTGAAATTATTTTTCAAAAAAAAAAGTTTATTGGGCTCAATTCTGTGCAATCTCCCATCACTAAAAATTCACAGTTATGTCAGTGGGACCCATACACAACAACTACTGGTAGATGTTTTATTTATTAATTTCCGGGAGGAGATTGACAAAAGAAATTGACCAAACATGACAATTATATTGAAACTAATACACTGGAACAATGAAGAATTAAAAAATAAGAGAGATAGCTTTTTTCTTTCTTTTCGCTTTATACCCCTTTATGCCTTGCAGTGTCAGGGGTAGTTTTCTGGCAATGTCATTTTTGTGTGCTTCATATATGTTTGTTTTTGTTGACTTTTATTTCTGTAATCCATCATTTGCAAGGTCTGAGAGATGGCACAGCAACAAAATTGGAGAATGACAATATCTTGAATGAAAGAAATAAACTATGGAAATCATATACGCTGGACTTTACCACAAACAATATTGACACAAAGCATATCTGTTCTCTAGACTACATCTTGTTAGAAATATAGTAAAATCATTGCCCTGCTGCAGTAGAGTCCTACAGTAAAATATAGTAAAATCATTGTCCTGCTGCAGTAGTCCTACAGTAAAATATAGTAAAATCATTGTCCTGCTGCAGTAGAGTCCTACAGTAAAATATAGTAAAATCATTGTCCTGCTGCAGTAGAGTCCTACAGTAAAATATAGTAAAATCATTGCCCTGCTGCAGTAGAGTCCTACAGTAAAATATAGTAAAACCATTGCCCTGCTGCAGTAGAGTCCTACAGTAAAATATAGTAAAATCATTGCCCTGCTGCAGTAGAGTCCTACAGTAAAATATAGTAAAATCATTGCCCTGCTGCAGTAGAATCCTATAGTAAAATCATTGCCCTGCTGCAGTAGAGTCCTACAGTAAAATATAGTGAAATCATTGTCCTGCTGCAGTAGAATCCTACAGTAAAATATAGTAAAATCATTGCCCTACTGCAGTAGAGTCCTACAGTAAAATATAGTAAAATCATTGCCCTGCTGCAGTAGAGTCCTACAGTAAAATATAGTAAAATCATTGTCCTGCTGCAGTAGAGTCCTACAGTAAAATATAGTAAAATCATTGCCCTGCTGCAGTAGAATCCTACAGTAAAATATAGTAAAATCATTGCCCTGCTGCAGTAGAGTCCTACAGTAAAATATAGTGAAATCATTGTCCTGCTGCAGTAGAATCCTACAGTAAAATATAGTAAAATCATTGCCCTACTGCAGTAGAGTCCTACAGTAAAATATAGTGAAATCATTGTCCTGCTGCAGTAGAGTCCTACAGTAAAATATAGTAAAATCATTGCCCTACTGCAGTAGAGTCCTACAGTAAAATATAGTAAAATCCAGCAGAAATTTGAGAATGAATGTTTAAAAAAAGAAGTAAGTGTATACCCTGCCCTGTATGCAAGTGCCAGCAACCCATTTTTAGAAGAACATACCTTCCAGAATCAGAGTTGGTCACTGATGCTAATCTTAATGGTCTTAAAGAGAGATCTTTAAGAAGAGAGAGACCATGACTGAAAATACAAATGAAATGATGGAATACTGACCACCTTCTGAAGAACAACATTAGTGCATGTCAGCTGAAGACATGTAGGTGGAAGGAGGATTTGTAAGAGAGAGGTGATGATATATGAATGTGATTTTTCTCATCAGGAATCATGGATTACCTGTCAAAGAACATGGCTGTATTTAGAATCCATTTTCTGTGCACCAGATATTCAGCGACAACTGCCAGTGGAGGCAAAACTCTTTATAGAAGTGGACAAATCTTATAAAGATATCATGAGAAGAGTCAAGAGATCACCATTGGCTATAAGAAATGGTGCTCAGCCAGGTACTCCTATTTACTGACCTGTACTGTCTTAAGTAAGGCAGTTTGTCTGCTGACTAGTTTATATGTTTATCTATCTTTTAATGAATCACTTTTCCAGATTAGAGCATGTCTATTTATATTTGCATATTGTTTAGAGTGTATATTATCTATCTAGATTAATGGTTTTTCTGCCTTTTACAAGTCACTTCACCATTTTAAAGTTGTGGGTTGAAAACTACTGATCTAGGTCTTTGCTTCTCAATGCTAACTAAACTAGCATCCCTAATTTAAAAAAAAAATTTGGAAACCCCCAACATTAATTTCTTTCATAACTACAATTACCCCATGAACTTTGAATAATACTGTCCTTCAATGTTAGATTAACTATTACAATCAAGACACAACTTGATGTGACTCTTAGTTGTCCCCAATTTTATTAGTCACCTGAAATGGCTTTAATTTGTAGTTTCTAATAAAGCAGCTATAAAAATACAGTTTTAGGATGCATATACTAATTGTTAAACCAATGTCTGGATTAATCAAATAAACAGATGATGTGAAACTTAATTCACATTTTGTGATTTTTCATAATATAGGCCTATATTTCAGTCTTACAGTTAAGATCTGTGCAAGCTTCTGTTGGACATCAAATATATAAAAAGTGTTACCCAATAACTGTGGCAGCGTAGTTATAGAAACACAGACAATAAAGAGTCATGTGACGTATTCTCTCCAGAACTTTGTCTTCCCAATGAACTATTTTCTGTCTTGGGCCATGTGGCTTGTATTTTCCAACAATGTATTCATGTTATCTTTAATGTTGTAAGTCCATCTTCTTCTTGGCCTGTCTTTTCTCCTCCTCCAAAGTGTTCTGCTCTCCATAATATGTTGTTCTAAACAGTCATGTCTCTTTATAGTTCCAAACAGGGGTAGCTTTCTTATAATATTCTATTTATTTATTATTCTGTTATTCTCAATTAATAAATTGATAAATATAACAACTTTAATTTAGAAAAAGAGGCAACTCTCTAACATTTAGCTGTCAACTTGTTTTTTTTTCAGAAATCCATATTTCTTACAATGTATTTCCATATTTTAATAAAAACGTCTGTATTTAGCACCAAAAGAACTTTAAAAAAAAAATTAATTCTTTTTTGCCCATCAATACGTGCGTGTGAGATAAAACATCAGCATTAGTAATATTTACTGAAATTTAACACCAAATTACATTTTGCTGAAAACATTTTTCTGTGTGTTTTTAAAATAATTTTTGTGTCTGCCCCAAATCCGTATAAATACAGAAAATCCATACTAATTGACTTCTATGCTAACAACATAGAATATGACATTTAACAGCCAAAGCTGAAAAGATGGTAAAGAACTAACAATCTTCTCTGTACCAGAGCCCTACTAAAAATGAAATAAGGAAGATTTTGGAAAACATGAAAAAAAAGAGATCATTAAGAAAAGAGATCAGTAAGAAGAGAGACCATTAAGAAGAGAGACCATTAAGAAGAGAGACCATTAAGAAGAGAGACCATTAAGAAGAGAGACCATTAAGAAGAGAGACCATTAAGAAGAGAGATCATTAAGAAGAGAGACCATTAAGGAGAAAGACCATTAAGAAGAGAAACCATTAAGAAGAGAGACCATTAAGAAGAGAGATCATTAAGAAGAGAGACCATTAAGAAGAGAGACCATTAAGAAGAGAGACCATTAAGAAGAGAAACCATTAAGAAGAGAGACCATTAAGAAGAGAGATCATTAAGAAGAGAGATCATTAAGAAGAGAGATCATTAAGAAGAGAGATCATTAAGAAGAGAAACCATTAAGAAGAGAGATCATTAAGAAGAGAGACCATTAAGAAGAGAGACCATTAAGAAGAGAGACCATTAAGAAGAGAGTCCATTAAGAAGAGAGATCATTAAGAAGAGAGATCATTAAGAAGAGAGACCATTAAGAAGAGAGATCATTAAGAAGAGAGATCATTAAGAAGAGAGATCATTAAGAAGAGAGACCATTAAGAAGAGAGATCATTAAGAAGAGAGACCATTAAGAAGAGAGATCATTAAGAAGAGAGATCATTAAGAAGAGAGACCATTAAGAAGAGAGATCATTAAGAAGAGAGACCATTAAGAAGAGAGACCATTAAGAAGAGAGATCATTAAGAAGAGAGATCATTAAGAAGAGTTCATTAAGAAGAGAGACTTAAGAGAGACCAAGAAGGACTTGACAGAGATGGAAATCACATGGAATGAGGCTGAGAGCACATCCAAAGATAGAGACAAAACGAGAATCCTTGTCCATGGCCTATGCACCCAACAGTGTGTAAAACATATGGGACCCAAAAACTTGAAAGATTGATTCAATAGCTGTCCTGTGTCTTTCCCCAGGTAGATGATGGTTTATATTATCCACACTTGCCTTTAAGCGTAGGGGTGGAAGCCTCAGTTTTTATTCCAAAGCCAGATGTGTTGCCTTGAGTCCATGTTTGTTCAAAGTTATCTCAATGTTTTCTGTCCACAGTTTTCGTGGTCTACCTTATGTCATATGTCCAGATATTCTTTTGTGATATGCCATTATTGGTATTTGATTTCTGCATTCTTATAAGGTGGCTGAAAATTTTACTTGCTGTCTTTCAACATGTTCAATACATGGTATTATACCAACTCTTTCCTAATTTCTCCATTTTTTATTTTATCTAGTTTAGTAACCATTGTCGCATTTCTCAGACTCTTCATTTCACATGTGACTATTTTCCTTTGCTGTGAGACTGTTAAAGACCATGTTTGCCATTGGTGACTGAGTGTTCATCTTGATCTTTGGGTGGAGAAGTAATGATAAAAGTTGGTAAGTCACTGTGTTTGCTTTCTGACACCTTGTTTCTGTTTCTCTGTCTAGTCTGTCATTTTAGAAAAAAATGTTGCCTAAATATTTAAAATCATTGGCTTGTTTCACTTTGGTGTTGTCTATTGTTATATTAATTAGTTTTGCAGACTTAACTGATTTTCATAACTTCTGTTTTTTTTTTATCTTAATTTTCATGTACTTTTTGTTACATGATAATAGCAATACATTAATGTGGCTTTGCAAATTTTATTCATTTTCATAAATTAGACTTTGATCATCAGCAAATAGTAGTTTGTTGATTTCATGATTAAGTTCCTCATTAGATTCATTTGGAATGTTTTTCTCTTTGTTGATGTGAGCTTTTTTTTTTTATTATTCTGTCCATGTATATGTTGAAAAGTATAGGAGAAATCATGCAGCCTTGTCATACTCCATATATTGTTTCAATAAATGTGACCGTAATATATACCCGCCATATCTATAACTCTCATTGATGGGTGATATCATTTCCTTTGAAAAAAAATAATCCACATTGTGTCTCTTTGATTGTAGGCCTATATATCAGGTGCTGTTGTGTTAACTCCACAAATATGTATGGCCCGTCTACATGTTGTCTCTCTTGACAATCTTATACAAGTCTCTGGTAGGTGATGATGATCTGCAGTTTGTATGTAATGTCCTTTGTTTCATGCCTTGATCCCAAGTTATATTTAAGATCTGATTTTATATACATTTTCAACAACTTTATTATAAATTTGCATAGAAAAAAACAGCAAGGTTTCCAAACTGGTTAGAGATAAAAGCAAATCTTGAATATTAAAACTGTAATTCAGATTTTATTTTCTCCACATTCGTTAATCACACGTAGAACATATAATTGTATTCTCTTGTATGTCAACTATAGGCTTATTAGAAACTTTTGAATACAACAATCACCTTCTGGATCAAATTTTGAAATGTCTGGAGGCTTACCTTGAATCCAAGAGAGTCATATTTCCCAGGTACTTTATTACATTTATATCATAATACTCTATTACATTTATAACCTAACACTCTATTACATTTATATCCTAACACTCTATTACATTTATAACCTAACACTCTATTACATTTATATCCTAACACTCTATAACATTTATAACCTAACACTCTATTACATTTAGGCTATGTCCTAATTATCTACTACACTTATATTCTAATACTTTATTACATTTATATCCTAATAATCTACTATACTTATATTCTAATACTTTATTACATTTATATCCTACTTGTCTACTATACTTATATCCTAATACTTTATTAGATTTATATCCTAATTGTCTACTATACTTATATTCTAATACTTTATTACATTTATATCCTTATTGTCTACTATACTTATATTCTAATACTTTATTAGATTTATATCCTAATTATCTACTATACTTATATCCTAATAATCTACTATACTTATGTCCTAATAATCTACTATACTTATATCCTAACAACATAATTGTCACCTATTTTTTCATAAATCTGTATTTTTAACGATTTATTTCTGTATCTCAATAAAAAATGCCCATATTTACCACACAAAAAAACACACCATAAAACCCCACAAAATGTGTTTTAATTATTATACATTTTCTTTGTCCCTCATTATGAGTGTGCAAGATAAAAACGCCAGCAATATAATATTTACTAGGAAATTTAACACCAAGTGACAGTTTCTTTTCTTTTTTTGCCCGAAATCTGTACTAAGTATCAGTTGACACACCTATGGAATTCTTTATTAAATTTAAGCTCCCTATATCCTAACATTTTATTACATTTAGTAACCAAACACTCTATTAAATTTGTATCTTAACACCTGATATATTAAAAAATAAACTGGTAAAAAATGCATGTTTGGTGGCAAGGTGTCACAGACAAACATGTTATACAGACCATTATAAAATTGAGGGAGATCACCACTGTGACAGGTCAAGCACACAGGCAGTGTATAAATGTATCTAAGAATAGATAGAATAAATAGATAGAACTAGTTTTGTAACTTTAATCTGAAAACAAAAAAAAAAGTATAAAAAATAGTTCGTGTCCTTTTAAATCTAACAATGTCTTTGAAAGGTTGAATGATCATTATAATCATATATATCGGTCTCTCCCAGCTTTAGACCAACTTCCTCATGACATCAGCATTTTTTTCATACATTTTGAATGCGATACTTTGCCCCAATAAAACATGCTACAATTTCCCCCAAATTACATTATTAGCAACTGTCATAAATTTGATTAAAAAAATAAAGTAGCCCAACAAAGATAATGCGCTTAATTACTTAACAAAACAATATATATTTCAGTTTAAATATTTATAAACTCACAATATTAATGAAAACAGCAACCAGAGTGTTAAAAAGTTGGAAAAAAAATAGATCGAATGTAGTGATGAATATTATTTTGCGCTGTTGAAAATTGACTTGTCCTTAATCTATCAGACTTCACTGTGTCAAAGATTGGAATATTGGTGTCTGACCTAGTTGTGTGCAGTATAAATAAAAACCCATAGATCCAGAAAAAAAACAGCTGCAATGTTTTACCCCATGTGAAACTTTACCCCCGTCTACCCTATGCCTTTTATAGAAGAATAGGTTGAATTTATTGAAAGTAGAAAAAAAGACAAACACAGAATTCCTAGAAACATTAGACATGAAAAAGTACTATTACAGGAAATAAAATAACCAATTACAATATTTTGGACTTGTGAATATGCATTACAAGGATAGACAATCAAGAGGTTGACTATAGGCCTATACAAGTGGGTAGGAAATATGAAATGGGCAAAGCATGTCATAATGTGCCACCAGGTTTAGAAACTGAGAATATTGGATGCCCATTGCAGCCAACCTTTGATACAGAGATGACACCTTATTGATACATAGATGACACCTTATTGATACAGAGATGACACCTTATTGATACAGAGATGACACCTTATTGATACAGAGATGACACCTTATGATGGAGATGTTTCAGAGCTGCCAAAAATAGCTGAAAATGTTGTTGTAAAAATTTGCACGATAACTCATTTATTAAGATTTTACAGACCAAATTCATTATGAGTAACTAATGTATACTTTTCTATGTTTAAAATATTACACAAAAAGTGATAGGTAACCCAACATGCAATGATTGGCTATTATATTTGTATGAATCTGATTTTTTAAATAAAAATATCTCATGGCTATTTAAGCTATGTAAAATACGATTTTGGCATAGGCCCCCCTAATGTTGTCTTCTCTCCGTTTACAAGCCCATTACAGGCCCATCATTACAGACAATCTTTGATGTAGAGACATCACTTAATGGTAATTATGTGATGGGAAGGTTGGGGAGAAATTTAGTAGATACTTTAATTAATCAATTTAATATGGGGAAATTTGACACAAATTATGTTTGTTCTCTTTGTGTCAGATTTTACTTTCTGTCCAATGATGAGCTGCTGGAGATTCTGGCTCAGACTAGAAATCCACTGGCTGTTCAGCCTCATCTAAGGAAATGCTTTGATGCCATTCACAGACTGGAATTTGCTGTGGTCGAGGGTCTAGAGCCAGGTTTGTATAATAATGTATTCATAAATCTTATCTCTTTAATTGTTGCACAGTTTTAAACAGAGTATTAAAAACATGATTTATCGTTACATCTAACTAAAACATATTGTTATTTGTTAGTTGTATTTTTTGTAAACACATCTTAATGTGTTTCTTTAACACATCTTAATCTGTTTCTTTAACACTGTTTTTTAAACTCATCTTAATCTTTTCGTTTCTACTTGTGTGATCAGGTGAAGAAATAACTTATACAAGTGACATCCTGGCCATGGTCTCTCCAGAAGGAGAGAGAATTGAATTAGGAAAGGTACTGGTGTTTATATATACAGTTCAATGAGCAAGGAATTGATTCATGACATGTCAATGTTGGTTATGTCTATTGGGAATGTCGGAATAGAGTAGGACATTATCAGAGATGACAATAATTGTTACTTCCTAAATGTTTGTGTTTTCATTTATTGTTGTGTGATGTGATTATAGACGATGTGCTATGTGTTCTTGGTAAGGGCTCTTGTTGTTATGTAATCATAGACGATTTTGACTGATTTGTCTTACAAATTTGTATAAATCTGCTTAGGTATATTGCCAGGTTGGATTTCAATAACTACTATGACCATGTAAATAAAATAGTTATACTTTTCCAAAATATAAGTTCGCTTGGAAATATATATATAGAAAATATAAGAAAAATGACACATACCGCACATGTTCAAAACTTATCAAAATTTATTAAATTGATATCATAACACATCAAAATCATGTTGGAAGTATTTGTGGACATACTACACTTTCGATTGGAACCATCCTTATGTTGATATAAATATAGAAAATTATTAAATAAAACAAAAAATATCAGAGCCACTTTATTGATGGTCCATAATTTTTAATGGCATCATAGGATTGATTAAAAGTTGGGAAAGAGTTCACTAATTTTATTTTGAATAATGTTTTTTTTTGTGTTGACAGGGTCTAAAAGCACGTGGCAATGTAGAAGACTGGCTAGGGAAAGTGGAAGAAGCAATGTTTTCAAGCTTGAGGCGTCTTTGCAAGAAATCAATAAAAGATTTTGAGTCTATGCTATTTCTGAACTGGATAATAGCAAATGCTTCACAGGTATTATTACTATCTATACAATATGTAGTAGGCATTTTTCCGTCTTGCCAGATGATGTTGTTTTGCTATAAGAAATATAATCTACAATCCATGGCAATGATGGATTTGACTCACAAGACCAATGTGAGCTATAAAGAGGCTTCGACAGCCTGCTTGTACCATCATGTGCTGTTGTGTATCGTCTTAGACATGCAACCCTTAAACTAACTGCTATCACTGTCTGATTTATCTGTGTACATTCATAATCTTACCCCTGCATGCAACACGGTCAATGGCATTCTATTCCCACAATTCCGTATCAATTTCTGTATCATGCATTTCGCATTTGCAAATATCATTGTACCAAAGTAGAGTTCGGCCCTGAGATCTTTTCTCGGACTGTAATTCTAGATAAAGTACATCTTTTGCTATTCTGCCATCTTCTATCCTTCTAGTATGTTCCAGTCATCTGAGTGTGTATAGAAAATACTGACCATAGAAAATACTGTGATAGTGCTTGCTCTTTCCAATACATCAGTGTTAGTGACTTTGTCCTGTCATACATCAGTGTTAGTGACTTTGTCCTGTCATACATCAGTGTTAGTGACTTTGTCCTGCTATACATAAGTGTTAGTGACTTTGTCCTGTCATACATCAGTGTTAGTGACTTTGTCCTGTCATACATCAGTGTTAGTGACTTTGTCCTGTCATACATCAGTGTTAGTGACTTTGTCCTGACATACATCAGTGTTAGTGACTTTGTCCTGACATACATCAGTGTTAGTGACTTTGTCCTGTCATACATCAGTGTTAGTGACTTTGTCCTGTCATACATCAGTGTTAGTGACTTTGTCCTGACATACATCAGTGTTAGTGACTTTGTCCTATCATACATCAGTGTTAGTGACTTTGTCCTGTCATACATCAGTGTTAGTGACTTTGTCCTGACATACATCAGTGTTAGTGACTTTGTCCTGTCATACATCAGTGTTAGTGACTTTGTCCTGTCATACATCAGTGTTAGTGACTTTGTCCTGTCATACATCAGTGTTAGTGACTTTGTCCTGTCATACATCAGTGTTAGTGACTTTGTCCTGACATACATCAGTGTTAGTGACTTTGTCCTGTCATACATCAGTGTTAGTGACTTTGTCCTGACATACATCAGTGTTAGTGACTTTGTCCTGACATACATCAGTGTTAGTGACTTTGTCCTGCTATACATCAGTATTAGTGACTTTGTCCTGCCATACATCAGTGTTATTAACTTTTTTCTGCCATACATCAGTGTTAGTGACTTTGTACTGTCATACATCAGTGTTAGTGACTTTGTCCTACCATACATCAGTGTTAGTGACTTTGTCCTGCCATACATCAGTGTTAGTGACTTTGTACTGTCATACATCAGTGTTAGTGACTTTGTACTGTCATACATCAGTGTTAGTGACTTTGTCCTACCATACATCAGTGTTAGTGACTTTGTCCTGCCATACATCAGTGTTAGTGACTTTGTACTGTCATACATCAGTGTTAGTGACTTTGTCCTACCATACATCAGTGTTAGTGACTTTGTTCTGCCATACATCAGTGTTAGTGACTTTGTCCTGACATACATCAGTGTTAGTGACTTTGTCCTGCCATCTAACTCCAAGAATTCTCTGCATGCACCACATGTGAAAGCTGTTTATTCATCTTTCCAGATGCATATATGTTACCCATATTTCACTGCTATAGAAGAGGATGCTGAGAGCACATGTCTGGTAAACCAGAAGTTTAGTTTTTATTGTTAATTGTTTTTATGTTCCCCCAGAATCTTTTTGTTAGTCAATTATTGTTGTAGATGCCTTGCCAAAAAAATCTGAGTTGTGATTTCTCTTTCGATATGACCGTTACTCCAGTTGACCCATCTGTAAATGGATACCTGGTGTGTGGGTTGGGGAACGTAAATACAGCAAGGAGGGAAACTGTCCACCCCACCTAATAGTGGCTGCAGCTTAGTACATGGAGAGTTATCTTCATCCCCGACGGCAGATTTCTGCCATGGAACTTGCCTTTACCTTTAGTCCCAACTCATGTCACGCATCAGGCAGCCTGTATGTATTGCAGTTTCTCCTCTGAGTGTGTCATAATTGCAGCATCATCTGAAAAGAGTAACTCTCTTATAGGGACCTTCTTTATCCTCATTTTGGCCTTCAACCTTTGAGTATTGTAGAGTCCACCATCTTTTAAAGAATGGATGAATATACCATGCTCCAGGTCACGAAAAGCTCGTTTCAATATGTAATAAGTAAATAAATGATACAACGAATATGTAATAAGTAAATAAATGATACAACGAATATGTAATAAGTAAATAAATGATACAACGAATATGTAATAAGTAAATAAATGATACAATGAATATGTAATAAATAAATAAATGATACAAAGAATATGTAATAAATAAATAAATGATACAACGAATATGTAATAAATAAATAAATGATACAACGAATATGTAATAAATAAAAAAATGATACAACGAATATGTAATAAATAAATAAATGATACAACGAATATGTAATAAGTAAATAAATGATACAACGAATATGTAATATTCAATATGCAATTAATATGTAGATCAAAAGAGTCTAAAGAAACATTTTTTTTTGATAATCGGAAATTTGTCTGAGAGCCAGATGCAGCCATCAATAGAGCCACATCTGGCTCGCGAGCCATGGGTTCCCAACAGCTGGTTTAGATTGTGTCTTGTTTTGAAAGAATGTCATTGGCTACATTAGTAAAAATTGTGTCATTCAATGCAAGGCAAAATTGACAAAATGGATGGTGAAGGTTCTAAAGCTGTTTTCCACATTCTGACCATCTTACAAAGGTAGTTTTAAAAAATGAATGTTTGATATATTTGAGCAATTTGTTTCAGTTGAACTTTTATATTTCTGCAGGTTGTACTAACAATATGTCAAATGGTCTGGACCCGGAGTGTTACAATAATTCTCAGTGACACTAAAACTGTGATCAAAGGAATGAAAGAGTTTGAACAGAAAAGCGTGGCTGTAAGTTTCATACACATTCTATTTAATGCTACTACTATTTCTCTGGTGTTTAACGAGGTAAAAAAGGGGAAACAGAATAGTGACACTGTTATCTGCCATGCATGTCATAGGAGGTGATTAAGGAGGCTGGGGGATGGAGTTGGTTGCCCTATCCCATAGAGCAGCAGTTGAGATTAAATGTTAACATTAAAACTAAGAGGGGAGGGGGGGGGGGGCGGTTTGTGAGGTTCACAGACATCCTCAGTGGAACAGAACACAACATTTAATACTAAGAAGCAAACAAAATAAGGTAACCTCACCCTTTCTTTTCATTCCCACTCCCAATGCTTTTTTTTCAAAAAAAATCATCTTATCAAGAACCCTACAAAAACAAAATAACATGTTTAGATAAAAATCCCCTTCCCTTACTGAAGATGTATCTTTGGCCCTGCCTCTTGAACTATTGTTTTATGCCAGTTTCTGACAGAGAATTATTACATACCCGGTAATTACTCAAATCAGACAGGAAATAGCAGATTTAAAATATGACTTTAAGTATTTGATGAAAGCCTGATAAATTAATGCCAGTAAGGATACATAGGTCTGAGGTAGTAATTGACAAGTTCATTTAGTAACTCGTTAATTCCGTAAGTTTTTACCTATCTTACTGTAATAAATGTAGAAATTTCTATAAAAATTAATGTTTTATTGGGTTAATATCACTGCTGCTTGGTTTAAGTGTTTGTTTTAGTGGCTTAGCAAAGAGTTCACACATTTATTAACTCTTTCAGGCCGGAATTATTCCTGGAATTTGGACATAATTAATTTTTGGCTAAATTTTTGGATCCCAACATGATATGATTTAGGTGTAAGCTTCTTGAAGACAAAGTATTAGCCATGGAAGGTCATATAAGATATCAAAAGAAAGATATTGAATGTGGAATCCATATACAATATAAAAATATAAGAATTGTAACAACAAAATACAAAAATTACACCACAAACAGGAATGTTAGATGAAGAGAAATTTTTTGGACATGCATTTTGTTCTACTCACCCTCAATTTTACTTGTCTTGAAATGTTGATATCCAATCTTACTAAAGTAGATGCCTTGACTATCCATTTACTGATCATAATCTGTTTATTTGAATAAATCGTGCAACTACCTAGTGTTTTATGCCATTTTGTGTGTGCAATGTCCAATTTCAGAACCGAACAAAATATTGTGAAAATTTAGGAAATATTTCCAGTACTGGATTTCTCAGTTAGTGGAGCTTAAAATTCACATCCATATCCTATTTACATTGTTACTATTTACATTGTTACTATTTACATTATTACTATTTACATTGTTACTATTTACATTGTTACTATTTACAGTGTTACTATTTACATTGTTACTATTTACATTGTTACTATTTACATCTGATGACTTATTTTTACTCTTGTTTGGGGTGATATGCCCTAAAACATGCTTTGGGGCACAGGTGAGGTTTGTCTATACATCCGTTACAGTAGAAACTGCTACGTTTTTTAGCTGTGATTTGCTGCACTGTACACGCTGCCAGTCTGCACCATAATAATCAATTAAACACACAGAGCGAACATATTTTTCATCTTGTTAGAGTACTGGCTTTCGTCTTCGTTTCTTAGTTACAGCTGCAATCATGTCCATGGGAATTACCTGGCCGGACAGAGCAATGAGTTCGTTGATAAATGCATCTTTATACTGTGCTATCATCATACAGTTGGATGTAGTATGATGGGATATTAAAATACAGAATATGTGCATTTTCCTGTGTTACTTCTATAATCCATGGGAAAATATGTTTTCACCACTTCACTGTTTTACGTTTATAATTGCCATAATATGACACCATTTGGTCAATGCGATCACAGACATTCATGTTCATATTGTATGAATGAATAGGGCTGGGCTTTTAGATAATTCTGTGCCCTTTCTGACGCTCCATAAGTGTGGATTATTAAGTAAAGTATTAAGTATTACATTCAGATGTGTACAAAATGGCATCTCATGCATAAGTTTTGTAAATGTTTTTTAAATATACATATGAATGTGAACACACAAGTTCAGACATAAAACCAGTCCCAATATTAGTTCATTCACAGTTTTTTTTGGGTAGTGAATGAATTAAACCTAATGCTGCACCCTTTATTACAATGTTCTATAGTTTTTTCTATTTATTTGTTTGTTTGCTGCTATGTGATCTATGTTCATACAATACCTTCTTCGCCTATTCTTGTTTAATATATCATATTTCTTGCTGCTGTTGACTGTGATAAAATGACATAAGCTAGTCTAGTTTGGGCACATAGTGAGACACCATTCACTTTCAGAGATCATCCTGTCCTGCATGTTGAGGGAAGAAGGTGAAAAGGTGGAAAAAAACCATCAAGGTTAGATCATTATTAGTTCATATTGCTAATGATAGGCAATGGCTCCACCCAATTACCTCTCAAAATAAAGTAGGAAGATCAAGAATGTAATAAAGTCTTCACAAAATCCAATATTCTAAATATTCCAAGGATGCTGATGAAAGCCAAATTGAGATTTGCTGAACGTGCTGTGCACCAGACATGATATATTTATGCCTGACAAATGTATCCCAAAACAACTTGTGTATGGTGAGGTCCTCAAGAGAAAATGACTGGTCACTGGACAGAACAACACTTCAAGGAGCCTCAAACTGTCTCTAAATCACTTCAAAGTCCTAGAAATATATTGGTACAAATCACCCAAAGTAGCACAGCAACACCAGCACAGTTGTTAAAAAGACAGAACAATGAACAGCGAGATGTCCATCTTTTACCATGCGTGTCACAAATGTGGCATGGAATTCTATGCCAGAATTTGACATTTGAGTTATATCTGCACACACCAGAAGAGATGCAACAACACAAGTCTGAAACTGTTGCATCATTTGATGGATGGTTTTTAACTTGTTGCAAGTTTTTTATTATATTATTTGCATGTTTAGTTTTTGAATTATTTATTTTGTGTGGCTAGGAACTGAATTCTCTAGCTGCTGCAGTGAGAGGAGAACTACCCAAACTAACTAGATACACTCTCTGTGCCCTAATCACAATCAGTGTGCATGCTAAAGATATGATTGCAGAGATGGTCAAAAAACAGGTATCATTTTCTTCAATGAGCAATAGTAATATTGAGAGAGTTGGGGAAAATTCTGATGGCAATGAGTGAGATGTTTATATGGACATAGCAACAGAAGAGGTAGAAGAGTAATGTCATAACATTATTTCAATTATTGTTATTGTTGATATTATTACATATTGAAAATTTAACTGGTATTTGATTTAAAGACTAGAAAAATGGGTTCATGTTTGCATAAGGTGACCACCATTTTTTACAGAAAGGGAAACAAAATAAATTACAGACAAATCAGTGTTCTTCATTTGTTCAACTGTTGTTTATCTTGACTATAATTATTGATCAGTTATTTACATGGATGTATGCATGGGGTTCTCAGTGTGACATGCCCAAGGGGGGAGTAGTCTCTCAATGTGTGGCAATCATATCTATGTATCCGGCAGCAGTCCTCACTTGTAACTTACTACAATTCCATCAGTCACCGCAAGTTGCCTAAAAAGAAACTAATGGTAGCCATTTTGTATCTAGAACTAAGCGAGCAATCAGCGATGTCACAAAGTTTTTTAATATTTTTGATCTGCACAAATTTGATAAAATATTGGAATGGTAGTCCTGCTAAGCAAATATGAACCAACAAATGTTTTGAATCTGTGCAGATTTGATAAATACTTGGAATGGTAGTCATGTTAAGCAAACATGAAATGACATGTATTATAGACAAGTACCATCCTCTGTAATTGAAATCTATCATCTTGTATAGCAATTTGCCCCACATAAATCACTCAAGCTAGTAAAATTCTGAAACATTGAGTGCATCGTGTGATCTTTTTGGATCCAGTATGCTGAAATATATTTTGTTGAGCATAAATTAGCAGTTTTTAAAAAAATTTTGGAATATCTTAAAATAACTTAGACCATTAGCTGAAGCCAGATGTGTTGTGCCATTGGTGCAAATAAAATGGTGACACAAAGCATTTCCATTTCATGACTACATCCTGCTATAAATCTAGGAGTACCATTGTCCTTCTACCAGACATATCTGACTGGAGTTTGAGAATAAGTGAAAAAATAATTATATCATGTCAGCTCAGTGGTAGAGAGTTTAGTATGTCTGTCTCATAAAGATAATTCTTTCAAACTTGCTCATGGTTAGAAAAACGTAACATTCCTGTTGGTACTACCAATATATTTGGATCTTGGTCTATTAGTACTGATGTTCGTCCGTCGTGATCGACGATGACCAAAAACTCAACCATAATAATAATAACAATAAATAATAAAATAATAAAGTTAGTAGTGCGTTTTTAAATGACTAGCAAGTCCAATGCGCACACAAAATGTTCTTTTACAGAATTGACAACAATAGAAGGTAATGGGTTGAGAAATGACTAGCGCTGAAGTTGGTTTATAGTGTGGAAGAGTTGCGCTAATCATCAACCACACTCTCCTGAGTTTTATCTTGGTCCATTGGCAAGACAAAGTCGAGAAAATCAGGTGCAGTGGATGGCCAGAGCGTACTATATATTAGTTCTACCTTCTATTGGCAGGGCCCAAAAGGGGAGCACAGAACAGTAACACCTACCATGTATGTCATACAAGATGGCTAGGTTTAGGGGTGGACCTGGCTGTCCTATCCCATAGGGGTAAAAGTGACCTAGAATCATACTGAAGCTGGATGTGTTAGGCTGAAAGGTTCAGATATTACAGCAAAGCATTAAACAATGACACAACACATTTCGTTTTCTGAACTGCATCCTGCTAATTTGCAGGAATTTGAGAACAAATGAAGAAGAGGGAGAAGTAGCAGCTAAAAATTTAACAATAATTGGAAAGCAATGTTCTATACAGAATATGTTTCAATTATTAATTAAATAACATGGACTATCTATTATTTCAGGTCTCAGAAATCATCAGCTTTGATTGGCAGAAACAATTACGTTACTACTGGGACAAAGAGATTGACAACTGCATCGTCTGCATGTCTAACTCTGTGTATGGTTATGGGTATGAGTATCTGGGTGCCTGTCCCAGGCTTGTGATCACACCTCTTACTGTGAGTGCAGATACATTTTTCCATTCTGATGATAATAGCTTGTCTTCTCAGTAAACTATTACGGATAAATCATCCTGATGAGTTTTTGCTGGGACCTAAAAAGGAAGCAAAGAATAGTAAGACTGTTAGCTGCCATGCATGCTCTAGGAGTTGATTAATGAGGTTTTGAGTAGAGTTGGCTGTTCCATCCCATTTTGCGCATGCGACTGCATCTGTGGGTCTCACCAATGGCTCACAAGACAAACCAACCATGCAACAGAAAACCTTAGTAGATGACATGCCTTTATATTGAGGTTATCTAATAGAAGCCTCATGGCATGTCATCTATACAATCCTGTAGTCATAACCTTCGATAACAGTTACCATGTTGTTCCAACAATCCGACGTTGTGCTTGAACTAGTTACGGGCACGTTGTGGGTGGGCGGAACAACAAAGAAACCTGTCATAAGGGCCAGAGTTGTGCCCTGATGTTGACGTCTGTTTTTCCGGCATTAGACTCAAAACACCATTAAGTCAGATGGTTGCTGGAACAGAGGACGGAGCACTTGTGGGAATGCCCCACATGCTGTGAGGCCAGTTTCTAATCAAGAATCCCATAAAAGGATGAGGTGATCCAGAAGCTATGTTAAAGTCTGATGTGCCAGGCGGAAAGGTGCAGTAATCACAGTTAAGCTGAAAACCATAAACCAAAAACATATTTCGTTCTCGAGACTACATTCAGCTAATGTGTAGGAGTTTGAGAATTTTTACTTCTTGGACTGATCCGGTACCCAATTCATACTGGGTTGACCCTGGAGCCTTTTCAGTTTGAAAAACATTTCCGCCTCAACTGTGAAATGAACTCAGGACCACTCATATGCGAAAGCCAGTGCGAAGAAGTGATACATCAAACATCATGCAGAAGCTAGTGTTAGTGCAGGGCTAGACCACCTTTTCAGGTCACGGGACAAGTTACAGTATTTTCTGTGTAACATGGGGCCAAGAATTAAAAAAAATCTCAGTTCTAAAGATCTTTACAGTCATAGAAATGGAAACCATCTGTACAATTTTCCATAAGTTTTGATGTAAAAAAGTTATTTCCCTTTTCCATGCCTATGTGACGTATTGGAGAATTTGGTGTTAGGTCCATATTTTTCATTAATCAACAGCTTATCTATGGATGATGTGGTTAGGATCAAACTTACCACCTTTACTTTCCCAAAAGATTTAGTATCCATTACCTAAGGCTGGCTGACATAGAAGCTTTTGGTGATTAAAACAGTATTTAATGTTAAACTGAAAATTGAACCTTGGTTCACCGAAAGAAAGCCAATTCTCCTAAAACTTAGCTATCATTTCTCTCCACTTTAATGGACTATGAAGAGAATAGGCCTATGTATGGTGGCACAAACTTTTAAAGATTGCTGTAAATTCACAACAAATATTTTCTGCATTACTATGTTTTTACAATAGGGTAGCCGGGGGCAATGATGCGCGTTTTTCACTTTTTTCCGTATTCTGACAAATAGACTTAACTATGAGAGACCAAACTAGCAGCAGTGTGTAGCTTATCCATCCATCTAACAATCGTCAGGGTATTTACAAAATACAATTACGTTTAGTCCGTAGAATGAGATTTTATGAACATGAGTATAATCCCACCTATGCCCCAATTTCTGGGGCAAACACGCGCAGGCAAAAACAATTACAAAATCATGGAAAAATTGACAAAACCAGCAAAATAACAACATCACTTCCTATCTTAACATAGCCAGTCATAGTGTGGGAAGATAATAGAGCACAAAGACTAGGCATATGTATCTTTATGTAACTTTACTACGAAAAAATATGAAAAAAAAGGAAATATGAAAAACAAAATTTAATACAGAGAATGGGTGCTTAGATCCGTTTAAAACTATAACAACGTGTTGGAGTGCTCTATAAAGCGTTTGACTATAATTTCAACTATCTATGAATAGCGGAGTTCGTGCATCTATGATCAGCGGAGATCGTACAACTATGACAGGCAGAGATCGTGCAACTATGGCCGGCGGCAATTATGCATCTATGACTGGCGGAGATTGTGCATCTATGACCGGCGGCAATTGTGCATCTATGACTGGCGGAGATTATGCATCTATGACTGGCGGAGATTGTGCATCTATGACTGGCGGAGATTGTGCATCTATGACTGGCGGAGATTGTGCATCTATGACTGGCGGAGATTGTGCATCTATGACTGGCGGAGATTGTGCATCTATGACTGGCGGAGATTGTGCATCTATGACTGGCGGAGATTGTGCATCTATGACTGGCGGAGATTGTGCATCTATGACTGGCGGAGATTGTGCATCTATGAATAGAGAAAATCGTGCATCTATGAAAAGCGGAGAACGTGTAACTATGACTGGCAGAGATAGTGCAGTTATGACCGGCGGAGATAGCGCAATTATGACCGGCGGAGATATTGCGATTATGTCCGGCGGAAATCGTGCATCTATGAATAGAGGAGATCGTGCATCTATGAATAGCGAAGAACGTGCATCTATGAATAGAGGAAATCGTGCATCTATGAATAGAGGAAATCGTGCATCTATGAATAGAGGAAATCGTGCATCTATGAATAGAGGAAATCGTGCATCTATGAATAGAGGAAATCGTGCATCTATGAATAGCGGAGATCGTGTAACTATGACTGGAAGAGATGTCCGGCGGAAATCGTGCATCTATGACCGGCGGAGAACGTGCATCTATGAATAGCGGAGAACGTGCATCTATGAATAGCGGAGAACGTGCTTCTATGAATAGCGGAGAACGTGCATCTATGACTAGCCGGGAACTTGCATTTATGAATAGCTGAGATCGTGCATTTATGTATATCGAGGATCGTGCATCGGCGGAGGTCGTGCATCTATTATCTGCGGAGGTCGTACAACTATGACCCGTGAAGATTGTGCAGCTATAACTGACAGGGATCGTGTAACTATGAATAGCGGAGAACGTGCATCTATTATCGGCGGAGACCGTACAACTATGACCCGTGGAGATTGTGCATCTGTGATCGGAAGGGATTGTGCATCTATAGCAGCGATTGCTTCATTTTCAGTCAGTGGCATCATTTTCTCAATTTTCCGTTTGTAATTCCTAAAAAGAAACATAACGTGACAATAAAATATTGGTTTAAATATTTGGCAACATGAGGGGGAAGTGACTGGGGCAAACATGCGCAGTCAGTTAGCAGCGCATGTTTGCCCCGTCAGTGTGCGCGGCGTTACCCCAAAATCACACAGTTCACAATTTTTATAAAATATCATGAAAACAAAAATTATCTTGACAATGTAACATGCTTAATAACTTAACAATACAATATAGTTTTCAGTTCAGACATGTAAAATAACATGACAGTAATGATAACAGAGGACAAAGAGTGAGAAGTGGAAAAAAAGTTAGATCGAGAACGTTAAAAAATTAATTTACCTCATAGCTCAAAAATGACCTGCCCGTGACCGATGAAAATTCGTTGTGCGACAGAAACGGATGTTAGCGTCCGGCGTGGCCACGTGGTTTGCGGGAAAAACCCATAGTTCCGGAAAAAAACGACTGCGAATCTTTGCCCCCAGCGCATCTTTACCCCCGGCTACCCTATGCATGAATAAATTCTTGTCTCTAAGTATATTCTCAGTAGATATTGTCTATTTAAACATATCTTGTATAAAACATTGATGTATTAAAATATTGATGTATTAAAACATTGATGTATTAAAACATTGATGTATTAAAACATTGATGTATTAAAACATTGATGTATTAAAACATTGATGTATTAAAACATTGATGTATTAAAACATTGATGTATTAAAACATTGATGTATTAAAACATTGATGTATTAAAACATTGATGTATTAAAACATTGATGTATTAAAACATTGATGTATTAAAACATTGATGTATTAAAACATTGATGTATACATTGATTCATGTATTGCTGAAGTTTTAGACACCACTAATGTGTGTTCATTCATCACAAGATATGATGACCATTTGTTACATCCACTTTTGAAAATTCAGTTAGAATTATGTCCTTGTTTATGAGTTCGTAGATGGTTAATAAGCCCTATTCAAGCTGCAATTGTCCTTGGACAGTTGAGGCATGGAATTACCACTGTAGAAGGATTTTGTTATATCCGTGACTATCTATGCTGTTGAACTGCTGCATTTCTCCTCACCTTTCTCCTCACTAAAGATGCCACACCTTTTTTGATTGTAGAGCGCCATATAAGTATAGTACAAGTAGATGCCACCACATAGTCAAGTTATTTCCCTTGTCTATGTTTGTAAATTTCATGTTCATTCAATAATTTAAATATTAATTTATTTTAGGGTTTGGGTTAGGGTTAGGACAGTTGTGTTTTGCATAACTTTCTGTAAAACACAAATTTTACACATTTCTGTGCCTTTTCAGCCTGTTTTTTCAGTACCTATATTGCTTATTAAACTTGCTGTTGAGATGCAAGGGTCTGAAAAGGAAGCAAATAATAGCAATATTGTGACCTACCATATATATTGTAATATATATTATGGGACCTATATGACTACAGTAATATATAGGCCTATATGACTACAGTAATATATATATATATATATATATATATATATATGACTACAGAAATATTGGGGAGGGGTTAGATGTTCCTTCCTGTAGTTCAAAATGACACATGCTATACTGAATTCAGATGTATCAGAACTGAAGGTGCAGATATCACAGCCAAGCTGTAAACCATCGCACAACATATTCCGTTCTCCTGATTTGACCCTGGTAAACCGGAAGGAGTTTGAGAACAAAGGCAAAATTGGAACATGAAGGTTACTAAACTGATCTTTAGAAAGACTTGTGATGTTTCCAGCAAAAGTATGGGTAATCCTATAAATGCTGATGTTTTTTGTGGCCCCAACTGTAAATGGGTATCTGATGCATGAGTTAAGGAAGTAAACACAGCAAAAAAGAGAACAGGCCAACCTAAATAATAGTTGCTGCAACTGTGGACGTAAAGAATTATCTTCATGCCTGATGCAGGATGTTGCCATGGGACCTACCTTTACTTTTTCTGTGGCCGACTTCATTTTTCATATATTTAATTATAGAAAAATAGCACACCTTGCATTGCATGTGAATATTGTGTCATCTTAATAACATTTTTCTCCCAAAGGATCGCTGCTACCTTTGTCTCATGGGTGCACTACAGCTTGACTTGGGAGGTGCTCCAGCTGGACCTGCTGGAACTGGCAAGACCGAAACCACCAAAGATCTAGCTAAAGCTTTATCAATCCAATGTGTAGTCTTTAACTGTTCAGACAGCCTTGACTACAAGGTAAAAATTTGTGTGCATTTGTTTTAGACAATTGAAGTAATTAGAGCTGATTAACAATTAATTACACGCATGTGGTTGTGTCTGTGGGTCTCACCATTGGTCCATTAGACATACCCCCCATGCAACAGAAAACCTTAGTGGATGACATGCTGTTATATTGAGGTTATCTTCTTATAGAAGCTTCATGGCATGCCATCTATACAATTATGCTTTTGTTTTGTTGTTGAAATGTGTTTCATGTTTACCTGAATATATATATGTATGCACCCTCTGTGGTTGGGAGGGAGCCAGAGATGTACTGTGCAGCACTCCCAGAGATGTACAGGGAGGAGGAAACTGACATCTCTGCTACAGTGGCTAGGAGCAGTGCATAGGTTGAAACCTACCTTCCTGGAGGTGTGATAGTTATTCTCTGGCTCTGTCTCGGGGTGGGCCGAAAATCCACAGACTTCCCAGCAATATAATGCCATCTAATGGCATTAGGTCAAAGGGCATGAGCCCATGGACCGCTGGATCAGCAACCAACCAACAATTAATTACTGGTATGCAAGTATAAATTAATTGGCTCTACCTGTGTATGTGGCCCAAAATGGTATCAAAGAATAGCAATACTATAACCTGCCATGAATGTTGTAAGAGACAACAACGGAGGTTTGAGAGTGGGGTTGGTTGTCCCATCCCATAGAAATAAAAATCACTCAGAACAATGCTGAACTCTGATGTGCCAGGCTGAAAGGCACAGATATTTCAGCCAAGCTGTAGACCATGTCACAACACATTCTGTACTCCTGATTACATCCTGCTAAGTAGTAGACATTTGAGAATGGACATATAACACATCATCCAGGTGCATAGGCCACAGACAAGGATTTTACATTTGTCTTTATCAATGTTCTCATGCCATGTAATTCCCATCATTGTCAAGTCCTTCATGATCTCTATTCTCCATGTGTAAATAGCTATTTTTGTGTGTGTGTGTGCAGTCGTTCTCAAACTCCAACCAGATCTCTCTTTAGCAGGACAATTGTCCTGGACACCAATGTCCTGATACATTTGACATTGGTAACTAATATGTTCAGTGTTTTACCACTTCCACCGAACGGTGGATGTCTGTAGCTAGTACAGTAGGCCAATTGTCCGAAAAAACTGGTTCTCTGACTTACCTGCTGGTCACCAAGCTCACAGCTAACCACAATCGCTTTCTTGACCTTTTTGATGTTGTATTGCTTTGCTATTTACATAGCAACAGACACCAACAGCAGGTTTAATTGTTGTTGATCTTCTAGTTATATTATTTACTAACTTTCTAAGGGATTTATTAAGCCTAGGCAGGCAATGATGGTCTCTTCATAGACCCCACAATTTGGGAAAACACTTTTGAAACTCAGGTTGTCTTGAAGCAGGGGTTTAGGGGCAATGTTGTTCAGAAGCAATATGTTTGAAGATATGAAAGAAAAACACAAACAAAAATCTTATGTTACTGTGACATGATCACTTGATATATATCCCCATTCCAGTAAGTCCCCATTCCTGAGAAAATGGTAAATAGATTTGATTACTTATTTTTGCTTAATGACCATCTGCAGGACGCAAAAGGTCATAAAAGGGATTTAAGTAGGAAGCAAAAGTACGGAAAACCTGTTTACTTGTGTTGCAAAGTGATTCGGTGCTGTTAGGACAGACCTGGTTCAATTCCAGTCAGCTGTAAGAATTATAAAAGGGATTTACATACTGTAAATTGTTCAAAAATGATATTAAAGATGCAGCCACAATATGAAATTGCAGAATTATTCAATATAAAATCAATTATAATATTCTAACAGTAATTTTTAATCATTAAATTGTCATTCTTGTATTTTATATCAACATGTTCATCTTAGATGATGGGTGGTTTCTTCTCGGGACTTGCACAATCTGGGGCCTGGTGCTGCTTTGATGAATTCAATAGGATCAACATTGAAGTGCTGTCAGTCATAGCTCAACAACTTATCACCATCAGAAATGCTAAAGCTCAAAAGGTGAATGTGATTTCACTGTCTTCAAGTGTTGTTTTCACTTTTCTAATATACCTAGTGTTATTCTCCATTATTTGTCTACATTATTTGTCTACATTATTTGTCTACATTATTTGTCTACATTATTTGTCTCCATTATTTGTCTCCATTATTTGTCATTGAATATACAGGTGCCACTATCACTGCCAGTCACACACAGATTGAGAGGCTGGAGAGAATTCAAAACGAAGCAATGCGGATCATCGTTGGTTGCACAAGGAACACAGCCTGTGTGGCTATGAGATTTCTCCTTGATTTTCCAAGCATATCTCATAGAATTGATATGTGGTATGCCCATGCATACCTCAGAGTGAGTGACATAGATCACCCACTACACAGCGAGCTCCCTCGTGTGAAGGGAAGCAGGCTAAAGGGAGGCAAATTATGGATGGGTCGGGCAGAGGATACTGTTAAACATGTATGTGCCCCAGAAGACATAACTCCTGGTAAGGAATGGATACCTACTCCTATGGTCTTTCAAGAGGCAGTCAAGACTGTCATTACACTCAACAGAGAGTGCAGAAAACACAGCCCCATAAGTGTGGATGCTGTGATCAAGGCACTAATCTGCGAGAATACTGACAACACAGATGTTGTGATTTACACGGACTGGTCAGTCATCCGATGCGCATGGGCCTTTACTGCCAGATCAAAAGGAAGAATAGTACACAAAGCCAGTGGTGCTTTTACCGCAAAAACGAGCAGTCTAACAACAGAAGTATTCTCTGTAACACAGGCACTTTACTGGCTGGAATCGTAAGCCTATTCCCATGCGTGCAATGAGTGGAGTCATTAGAGAGAGCTAAAATGTGGGCACACTATGAAAACTCAAGCTTATTTTTGTCCACACACAGGCGTGGAGGAAAATGAATGGTCCGACCAATTAGCTAGTCTTGCTCCCACAACAGATGGTCAGCCTATGGACCAAGCAGACATACTCATTGTTCTTCTTGAGTCCTCACGATCAGAAGATTTTGAGATAAATGAGCATGAGTCAATATCGAGAATGCGAAAATTGGGAGTGAGGATGGGTGTGACCCGTAGGGAGCACCTGACAAAGATTTCAAAAAGAGTAGTGAACCAACATGGAACTGGAATCATCAGCCGTTATACCCTGAGAGATTTACTGAAGTAGAGATCTGAGCACCTATGGACGTGCCTGGTGTGCGAAGACTAACCGAGGAAGGCTTAAAAAAACCCTAAAAAACATCATACTTAAAGAAGGAGAAATAATAGGCTGCAAGACCATACAAGAACTAAAACTGCAGGCAGCTGACCTCAACACATGGAGAATCAAAATAATTGCACTTTGTGTGCCGCCTGCAGCACAAAAGAAACACTATTTTTTCAGACCCAATCACCGATATATTGGCTATTTAAAGATGCTCTATGTGACCAATAACTGAACACATCTGTTTTGGTTTCCATCAATTTTAATTTGATCAGTTTATACTACATGGTTTGCTGATATGGATTTGTGATAACATCAAGGAATGATCTGGACATTATGTTTCTACACTCCTCTGAATGACTGAGGAAGGAATTATTTGGAGAACTTTTGTGTGCTGATGTATTCAGTGAGGCACACCTATGACCCTAATGGGTTATGGGTTTTATTATTATTATTATTATTAGTTATTCAGAAGTTTGTAAGTTCAGATTTCATGAATAATTGTTATACATTATATTTTATGTTTAAAATTAACTTTTTAATATTAAAATTCAGATACTTCAAAATGCACCTGTGATAACCACATTCTCTGTGTTCATTTCATTTAAATATAATATCTATATATATATCTATATATATATATATCAAGTGACATATTCTTTCCAGATCGTTGTCTTCATCATGAATACTCTGAACTCCTTTCTGTGACAGGCAAGCAGACCTGCATTGGCCAGAGGCATGTTCAACATTCTTTGATGTCCATTGTCTTCTTGGTCTTCCTCTTATTCTCTCACCTGGTACTCTGCCCTCCAGAATAAGCCATCTGATGCCATCTTGTCGCTTTCAGTGTCCAATGACTTACCACAGCCTACCACAATGCAACAGTATACTTCTAGTAGATGATATGACTATATTTGGTAGCGTATCCTATTCAGGATGTAGCCATCAACTCAGCATTTTTTGACTGTAGTGATTTTCTAGGCAATATAAATATGTTCAGTAGTTTTCCATTGCTTTCTCACCTGTCTGGATGCACAATGCCATATGGCTGGATTTGAAACTGGTACCTTGATCATGAGATTACACACTGCCACAGAGCCGGACATATAGTGAACACTATATAGTGAAACTTTTTTTCCAGTGAAAACCTCTCCACCATTCATCTTTAAGTTAAAAATATTTCATGTCATAGGCATAGGCCCCTATGTCCTATTGTTAACCTACTCATGGGTTAAATCCACATCTTGTCTGAACTTCTTACTGTTGTCTTCTATCAAATAATGTCCATGGATGACAAAGAGATGCAAGCTAGTGGATATTACACCTTTGTCCTAATGTGATAGACTCATAGGTGATCAGGGAATGTCAGATGTACCATCACTGCAGATGGATCAACAAAACAGATGGAAGAATCATGAACTAGTTGGTCCAGAAGAATTGCTGCACTCCTTGCAGTATTTGATGATCCTAAGATACTGCCTAACTGGAATGCCTCCCTTCAGAGACCAAACATGCATCCATATATATCCCTCACCATCCTAACAGAATTATGCCTTTGAGACAAAACACGTAATATGAGTTTAACTGTCACCTTGGTTACTCAACTGTGGAAGATATGTTTTTTTTGTCAGAAAGACTATGGGCTGTTAAGAGGTGTGTGTGTCATGTGATGTATTCTCTACAGAACGTTGTCTGTCCAATGAACTTCCTGAACCCTTCTCTGTCTTTGATGATGCTGCTTGCATTTTCGCGTATCTTTAATGTCAGTCCAGTGTCTTCTTGGTCTGCCTTTTCTCCTATGAAGTGCTATACCCTCCATTATTTGTCTTTCTAAACAGTTGTGTCTCTTTATATGACCCAACAGGTAGTTTTCATTTTGCTATTGTGTTTAGCAACCAACACCCATTGGAAATTTCTACCCACATTATTCCCATAGGTTGCCATTACTTTCGGGAAGGAACAGCCACTAATCAAACACCATAACGAGAGCACATTCATTCTCGTCTGCCATTTTGGCAGAAGCCAAAGAGGTATTTGCTCATAACTAAAGGGATTACTTTATTATCATCACCATAACTATCATCACCATCATTATGCACTACTGCACTCACTTATTTATACACTTGTTATCCTACTCTGTGACTGTTTTTACCCATTGATTCATCAATTCACAATTTCATTTTCTGTTCCATGTACCCCATCCAAGTCTTTATCCACTTGTTCACACCATCGTCCATTCATCCATAGCTCTCACGGTTTATGTTTGAGGGCAGAGAGATCAAACTTGTTCATACCTGTGCAGCCTTTATTACAATGAATCCTGGTTATGCTGGACGCACAGAATTACCAGACAACCTGGCAGCTTTGTTCAGACCTATCTCCATGATGGTACCAGACTATGGTGTGTATTTGCTTAGTTTTTCATCAATTAGTTCATTATCATCATTAATGTCTGCTAAATAGTAGGAAGAATTAACCTCCTTTTCATAATCTGTGTACTATCGTAGTGCTTTGGATTATATTATGGCATATTGATGGTAAAATGCTGAAAAATGTTTAAACAATTAAAACCTTAAAATGTTCATATGTTAATATGTTGTTGTTCGTCCATCACAATTGATGATGACCATTTGTTACATCCACTTTTGAAAATTCATTTTTAGTTATGTCCTTGATTATGAGTTCATAGATGGCTAATAAGCCCTATTTGAGCTGTAAATGTCCTTGGACAGTTTGGACATGGAATGACGACTGTAGACGGATCTTGGTCTATCCGTGACTTTCTAGCTGCTCTCTGCTGTTGAGCAGCTGCATTTCTTTTCTTTTCACAAGATGATGCGCTCTTTTTTATTTTAGAACGCCATGTAGATCTATTTTGTGCAAGTTCTTCCCATGTATCGTAGTCTATTTCAAAGGCTTTCAGTGAGTTCTTTAACGGGTCCTTGTAGCGCTTCCTTTGGCCACCTTGAGATCGTATACCCTTCTCTAGCTCACCATAGAGAAGTATCTTTGGCAGACGAAGGTCTTGCATACGTACCAAATGACCTGTGCAACGAATCTGTGTCTGCATCAGGATCGTGTCAATGCTTGGGATGCCAGCTCTATCAAGGACAGTGGTATCTGGAATCTTGTCTTGCCATCTGATGTTCATAACATTTCTGAGACAATTTGTATGAAAATGATTGAGTTTTTTCACATGACGTCTACACACAGTCCATGTTTCACTTGTTTTCTCTGTGTTAATGGTAAGCCCAAAGTTGGTACAGGCTTTGGAGAATCTGTCTATAATACATTGTAGATCAGCCTCAGAGTTAGCATTTAGGGCACAGTCATCAGCAAATAGAAGATCCCTGATTGTGTGTGATTTAACTTTGGTTTTTGCTCGAAGCCGCCGAAGGTTGAACAATTTTCCGTCTCTGCGATAGGTAATATTTACACCCAGGTCTAGATCTCTGAAAGCATCATTCAACATAGCAGAGAACATGATGCTAAATAGGGTAGGTGCTAATACACATCCTTGTTTTACTCCATTTGAGACAGGAAAGGTTTCAGATAACTCTCCATCATCCTGAACTCTAGCTTGCATTCCATCATGCAATTGCTGCACCATTGAGATAAAATGACTTTACGTGTTTAGGTTGTTAATATGTTAATGAAATATGGTCAGACACAAAAATTATGTCCTTGATTATGAGTTCGTAGATGGCTAATTAGTTCTATTTGAGCTTTTAATGTCCTTGGATAGTTCGGGCATGGTGTTAGAAATTCACTGTAGAATGATTTTATTCTATCTGAAATTTTCTAGCAACTCTCCACTTTTTGAGCTGCTGCATTTCTCCTCTCCTTAGAAGATGCTGCCTTTTTTTTTTTTACTGTAGAGCGCCATGTAGCTCTATTATGTACAAGTTCTTCCCATGTATCTTAGTCTATTTCAAAGGCTTTCAGTGAGGTTTTTAATGTGTGCTTGTAGCACTTATTCTAGCCACTTTGAGATTGTATGTCCTTCTGCAACTCAGGTACAATATACCTCACATAAGATGCACAGAACCCCTGTAGCATGATCTTATATGTAACAACCATTACCATACCTTACCTAAATCATAACTTGTTTTGGGTACAGTACAAGTAGACGCCACCACATGTTTAATTTTTTTCCGTGTCTATGTTTGCAAATTTCATGTTCATCATTTAATCATTGAAATATTTATTTATTTAGGATTGGGGTTAGAGTTAGTTATGTAAAACACAACTATTCCAACCCAAACCCAAATGAACATATAAATTATTAAATGAACATGAAATTTACAAACATAGACAAGGGAAATAACTTGACTGTGTGGTGTCATCTACTTGTATTGTGCCCTTAATTGCAGTGTCAGTTATCTATATACTGATCATGACTTCTCCAGGTCTGATAGCAGAGGTAATCCTCTATTCTGAAGGATTTGAATCTTCAAGAACACTGGCTAAGAAGATGGTACAAATGTACAAGCTGTGCAGTGAACAGTTATCCCAGCAAGATCACTATGACTTTGGTAAGGGATGAAATAAATAGTGGCTTGATAATTTCATTGAAAATAAAATAGTGGCTTGATAATTTCATCAAAAATGAATAGTGGCTTGATAATTTCATTGAAAATCAATAGTGTCTTGATAATTTAATCAAAAATGAATAGTGGCTTGATAATTTCATTGAAAATAAATAGTGGCTTGATAATTTCATGGAAAATAAATAGTGGCTTGATAATTTCATGGAAAATAAATAGTGGCTTGATAATTTCATGGAAAAATAATCAGGCACACACATAGAAAAGTTTATACACAATGAGACAACACATTTTCTTCTTCTTTCATTTGCTCTTATCTACATCTGCAGTGTTATCTCTTTTATAATACCAGCATCTGCAGTGTTATCTCTTGTATAAATGGGGTGGTGTTTTTTTCCCCATGTTTTTATATTCAGCCACAGAGTTTAACATTCATTGGTCTATTGGAAGGCAAGTATGTGTCCCTTAACTCCTTCCAAAAATCTTAGAAGCTGTCAAAGCCTCAGTAACATCAAAGAATTGTGTGATGACATAACTATTTTTACCTAGATAATTTCAAACTAGTGGAAGTTACAATTCTGCTAGAGGTGGTGCTTTATGGAATAGACACAACATAATATCAGTCATAGCAAGAAAACAGACTCTTGTAAATAATGAAATTGTGATGATGTAGATTTTTTTTTTTTTTTTTTTGACTTTCATTGAACAAAAAATGCAAATAATATCAATTTTTTGGGACATAGGGCCTAAATGTATGAAATAAATTGTCTATTGAATACAACTTACGGGTAATACCCTGTCATAAAACACCAGAAAAATTATTCAGAATACCTCAAAACATTGACACATTAGATGAGTTATAACATTTTAATTTTTAAAAACATACATGCCTAATTATTTATATATTTTATACATTTATATCTTCTTTCCAATAAATAATTTCAACAATTTATTGATATGTTCATTTTCCATAACTATTTCTCTCTCCAATGATTATATATGTAGGCCTATACCATTTGTTAATATTATAGTATTAAATAATACAAAGGTATGATGACATTTTTCAACAACTGAAAATCAATTTGGTTCAAACCAAATTTATTCAGAACTGGAATATTTCATATCCAATAGTATGATGGTCTGTGTGTCTCCATTGTAAAACTAAATGACCTTGTGTTTTACGTAAGTACTGTAACCAAAGGAAGACATTTTATTTAAAAAATAAGTAAGAAATTCATGATTGGAATCTCTTCATACCTTGAGGCATTCATTCATTATCATGAAGCCTATTCTTCTTCTGTGTTTGTTTTCAAACTCCTGCAGATTTGCAGGATGTAGTCTTCAGGAAATTGTGTTTGGTGTGGTTTACAGCTTGGCTGTAATATCTGCACTTTTAAGCCTTACACATCTGACTTTTGCATGTTGTCTGAGTCAGTTTGACCCAATATGTAATGGAACAGCCAAATCCACCCCATAACCTTCTTAATTGCCTCTTATGACATGCATGAAAGGTAAATATTTCTTTTCAGGCCCTGGTAATAGATGCTTTACTTTTAATTTTTTCTCAGAATGATATAAGTGATTAAGAAAAAGAAAAAGTATTTACTAAGAAAAAGTGTTTTAATTTTCCAGCTGTTAGGTGTGGTCCCCCATCCTGGTCTGACTGTTCTGTGGCCCCATCCTGGTCTGACTAACCTGAATTTGGCCCACAAACTCAAAGAGATTGCCCACTTTTAATTTAGAGTTATGTCTACAGTCATTAGTTAGTTAGTTAGTTAGTCGTCGGATCATCATCACTGCAAACTGGACACATCCATAGTTGCTCCGATCTCTCCTTGAGTGTATCCGCCATCACACTTCTGCTGACAGTACCGGTCCTATGCTGGTTGACCATCATTCTTCTGCGCCCTCCAAAATGTTCACCTCTAGCAACACCGCATTTCAATACCTGATCTTTAATCCTAGCCATTGAAAAGGAATCATCATCCACATTAGTCTCACTCTCGCGTGTTATATCTCTTAAGGAGTTCAAAACGTCAGCGCGATCCATTGCCCCATCGCCCTTTGCCACAATCGCACACGATGCCAGTTGATCCGCTATTTCATTGCCTCGAACGGCCACATGTCCCGGCATGAAAATAAATGTAACCGCTTTCAAGCTCGCATTTCTCAAGGCCTCAATCCACTGTTCGCGAACGAGACCCACTTGTACCTTCTTAATCATACTCATAGAGTCACTCAAGATGCGGACCTGCGTTACCTTCTGTGTGCGTAGCCACTCAAATGCCTTGGTCACCGCCATAGTCTCCATGGTCATACTATTCATAGTGACCGCAAAGGCACCACTTTCCTCCTTGATCGTTTTACCTGCGCACTGAGCTGTAAAGGCCCAAGCACTTTATTCATTTATACAGTCATTTCTAAACTCAACACTTACAATCCTACACTCAACATTTACAATCCTACACTCAACACAATCGTACACTCAACATTTACAATCCTACACTCAACATTTACAATCCTACACTCAACACTTAAATTACAAATACATTTCATAATTTTTTTTTGGTTTGTCATCTTGCAATTCTCAGAACTGTTTCACTTCTCACTTCTCATGACAGGTATGCGAGCAGTGAAGTCTGTGCTGGTGATGGCAGGATCCTTAAAACGCCAAAATCCTGATAAATCAGAGGATGTGGTCCTCATACGTGCACTGAGGGATAGCAACCTGCCAAAGTTCCTCACACATGATGCTAAACTATTTCAGGTTTGAAAATTAGTTTTGTTGCTCTAATAATGCAGGGATAAATATAATTTTAATATAAATATAAATTTAATATGTCACTGTCACATCCAGCATGAGGATGGAGATAGAGGGTGTTACAGCAGCACTTAATTGGTTGATAACTGATACATCAACACACTCGGTAATACTCACATACTCTCAAAGCATGCTGCACAAGATACAAAAAATTCATGCTGAGAATATAATGGTGGGATTGATTGAACAACTCAATTGTCCAGAGCATTACATGGATATACTGCTTTGGTCATACTGGGGTCAGAGGAAACAAGAGAGCCGACTTATTGGTAGGAAATGCGTTGATAGACAGCACAATGTTGAGAAGAGATAAAGCAGACTTAATCAAGGCAGTAATAAATTCATTTCAAGATGTAGATGATGTCAATGAGACTGAGAACGTACACATACAGGGAATGTCAGAAATGGGGGTATCCAGAGAGTAGGGAAGGGAAAATAAATCCTTTTGAGTGCCCCAAAGATCACGAAATCAACACCTGACCGGGACTCTGAGTCTACATACACTGAGATGGCTGCTGGAAGTGATAGCAGAGCACTTATGGGAATGCCCCATGAGCTGTGAAGCTAGTTTCTAATCAAGAAAGAATAAAGAATAATGCAGGGTCTTCCTGACATAGTGGTTGAACCCATTTGCCTTGTGCTCAAGAAGTGTAGGTTTGCACATTGTCCATGGCCTTGCTGTCATCGTGTCATGTACAGGGTGAGTTTTTATATTTATCCTCTAACAGAAAAAAACACAGTCCTTACCGGGAGTCAAACTCTAAACCTCATTGGTTTAAACCTCTAATCATTTGGCCATGCACCACTACTTAAAATATTATATGGGGGGAAAACTATTGTGTTGTTCATTTACATAGGAGTGTATCACTGGTTTTCCAACAGGCAATCCTGTCAGACTTGTTTCCTGGTGTGATAATTCCAGAACATGATTATGGACGCCTGAAAGAGGAAGTTATTAGAGTTCAAGAGGTAATGAAGCTTCAAGTAATCGAAAGCCAGATTGTGAAAGTAATCCAACTGTTGGAAACCATGATGGTACGTCATGGTGTCATGTTAGTTGGTCCTACTGGAGGAGGAAAAACAACTGTATATAAGGTATGAGCAGTTTAATGTGCTTGTCTGTCAGTTGTTTGTAAAGTAGTGTATCAGGGTGTATGCTCTTGAAAGGTTGAGAAATGGCATCTGCTACTAAGCAAGTGTGGTAGGCAATGCTACTTAGATCTATCTATACGCTGTGGCCCTTGTTTGCCTTTCGGAGTCAGAGGTGGAAGAGTTCTCTGGAGATGGCCTACTTGTGTGCTGTTTGTAAGTTTGTTCCTGTGGCTTCTTTGATTTCTGTGATCCATCTTTTACATGGTCTGCCTCTGGCTTTATAGCCGTGATGTCTATGTGTCATGGCCATTTGTGGCATGCTATCTGTTGGTAGTTTGGAAGCGTGTGAAAACTACTTGATCTGTTGTCTTTTGATGTGTTCCAATACTGGTATTGTTTTGGTTATCTGTTTGACGTGTCTCATGTTCTATCTGCATGATAGAATGAATGTATTAGCGGGTCAATAAGAATCACTGTTAACAATCATGAAATTTCATAAACTCCGGTGATACAGGCATCTAATGAGACTTTCCTCAATGACAAAAGACGTTCTTCAAGGTACAGTGAATGGTGAAAGAAGAAAAGGTGGTCAAAAGACATGGCTGGGTAATATCAAGAACTAGATAAGGTGTGAAGTTTCTAAACTCATCAGGATGACTAGAGAATAGGGATATGTGGATATTCTGCATCAAATGTCTCAATATGACACCTCTACGGCCGTGATGGAATATGGGTTTTATTATTATTATTACTATTACTATTACTATTACTATTACTATTATTATTACTATTATTTCTTATTTATTATTAGGCCTATTTGTAGGGTTTAACATTTTGTTTCACACTTTGTTGGTGGTTGTCAAAGAGTCACATCCATATATTACCACTAGGAATATGCAGACTCTAAGGGAAGTTAGTTTTGTTATTTTGTTCAGCCTAGACATTATTTTTCATTTGTATCAGTTTATTTGATTCCATGTCCAACCTCATGTATTTTTAAGAACAAAAATGTAAACACAGATACTAAAGTTTCATTATACAAGACTGTTATTGTCCCATCACTGTGCTACCAGTGCCAAACCTGAACAATGTCAGCACAAGACAAAAGAAAAATAGAGACAGCAGAAATGACATGTCTGCTAAGAATACCCGGAGTGTCATTAAGAGATAGAATTAGAAATAATAACATCAGACAGATAAACAAAACAATACCAGTATTGGAAAACATCAAAAGACAACAGATCAAGTGATTTTCACACGTTTCCAGACTACCAACAGACAGCATGCCACAGATGGCCATAACACATAGACATGACTATAAAGCCAGAGGCAGACCATGTAAAAGAAGGATCACGGAAATTAAAGAAGCCACAGGAACAAGCTTACAAACAGCACACAAGAAGGCCATTTCGAGAGAACTCTTCTACCCCTAACACCGCAAGGCAAAAAAGGGATACAGCTTATAGATAGATAGATAGACCAACCTCTGCCTGACTTCTCCATAACAACCCTCGTTGATTCTTATAAGAAAACCAAGATATTCAAAAGAATTTCATTAGTTTATAAAAACTGGACACGATGCGCAAATATAAAGGATATATTTTTAGGTCTAACCAAATATAACATTGTATGCAACATATAGCATTAATATGTTAGATGGTTAATCAGATAATTTTATTTGTTTGACGGCAAAGCTAGTGAAATGTGCTATAAAAGAACTTTATTTGTTGTCCGAAATTAATGAATGAAGTTCTGAAAAAAAACAAGAGGAGATTTTGATTATTGCTACTGTTGTGTATGTGATATCTCATTTGATAATTCTTATTATCACTCTATTGCATCATATGATTAACATAGTTGACATCACCCTGGATGAAAGAATGGGAAAGTAAAATGTCCCCAGAGGGACCAGAGTATATATTTAAACAATTTGAAACATACCTGGAAGATGGACTCTTTGTTGTGTATCTCATATCTCATTTGCTAGTTCTAACTATTGTTAACTATCACTCGATTGCATCGTATGATTAACATAATTGACATCGTAAAATGAAATGGGGGTCTGTTGTGGATGGTTTGTTCTTTCACTCAGAATATGTGAAATAGCATTGTCGTGTTAAATTTTCTCCGATACCACTTTTATAGATCCTTCAAGATACAATAACAAATTTGTATACCTATGGATCGGATAATGAGTTCTACCAACCCGTCCATGTTTATGTTATGAACCCAAAGTCTATAACAATGGATGAGCTTTATGGGGGTGTGGATAAGATATCCATGGAGTGGAAAGATGGTCTGATGGGACTAACAGTTCGGGCTTGTGTCCAGGTAATTTCATGAAATTGTTTAATTGGGTTCTGTTTTAATTTCTTTTTTTTTAAATAAGCTATAAGTGCTTGTTCTTTTGCCCTTTTGTGTGTTTATAAGTTGTTGTTTTGTTCCATGTATATTCCATTTATCTTAACATTTATGAAGAAAAATCTACCTGACATCACTCAGAACTTGGCATATCTGAAAAGGCGATATCAATTGATATATTTTGTTGAGTTACATGGTTTGTGCAGAAGTGTCATTCTAGTGCCTTTTGTGGTTGGTCATCTCTGTAGCTTAGTGATTCACCCCGTAAACAAGAGATCATGTGTTTGATTCAGTTCATGACTTTTAGTTTACAAAGTGAATTTGTTTCTGATATTCCTGTAGATTATCGCTTGAAGTTGCAGAGTTGTATAATGTTAATTGTGCGATAAATAGTACTTTCAGCAGGTGGATTGTCACTTTGAGTGATACTTTCAGCAGATGGATTGCCACGTGACTGATACTTTCAGCAGGTGGATTGTCACTTTGAGTGATACTTTCAGCAGGTGGATTGCTAATTTGTTGAGTGATTCAGCAGGTGGATTGTCACTTTGAGTGATACTTTCAGCAGTTTGATTGCCATGTGAGTGATACTTTCAGCAGGTGGATTGCTAATTTGTTGAGTGATTCAGCAGGTGGGTTGCAACTTTGTTGAGTTATACTTTCAGCAAGTGGATTGCTACTTTGTTGAGTTATACTTTCAACAGGTGGATTGCTACTTTGTTGAGTTATACTTTCAGCAGATGGATTACTATTTTGCTGAGTTATTCAGCAGGTGGATTGCTACTTTATTAAGTTATACTTTCAGCAGGTGGATTGCTACTTTGTTGAGTTATTCAGCAGGTGGGTTGCTACTTTGTTGAGTTATACTTTCAGCAGATGGATTGCTACTTTGTTGAGTTATACTTTCAGTAGGTGAATTGCTACTTTGTTGAAATTGACTTTACATATGAGTAAACCTGAGTAAAATGAAGTCAATACTCTATGCCTTTGTGCTTGGTTTCTGTTCATTTCATTCATCATGATCAGTTTCTGCCTTCACATCAGATGTTGAGTGCAACAACGAACCTGCAACATTCTCTCTCTCTCTCTCTCTCTCTCTCTCTTTCCTTGGTGATACGCTCTATGAGGCTGTATCTTCTCCATCCTGTAATGTTACCCTCTCACTTGTTTTTCTGCCTACCTCTTTCTTGCTGCCCCTTAACTTTTCCTTCAAGCAAATTCTTCAATAAGGTGTCATATTTTTAAATTGTCCAAAATATCGTGTTGATGTTTTTCCTCTATTTCTTTTTCATACGCATTATTTTCAGAACCTCTGTATTTTCTTCTCTTTCCATGAAGGTCTCCCTATTTTTCTATATCCTATCCTGTAATTTCATAACCTGTCAGGGTCATCTAGATACCAAACTGGATGCTTCAGCACACAGAGTCTGTCTGTTAGATGGTAGAATATTGTGCAATGGAAGAATATCAATGCAGATATGAATTCCAGTGCTGAGATGTTATATCGAACCAATTCTTTTTTATGGATGTCAAGCATGGACTGTAAACAAAAAAATTCAAAGCAAATTAGAGGCTACAGAAATGTGGTTTCTGAGAAGAATGATGAAAATACCATGGACAGCCAAGAAAACTAATGCAGAGATTCTCATTGATGCTGGCGTAAAAAGACCAATCATATCAAACATTAGGGGCAGACAGTCAAGGTTTCAAGGCATTTGCTGAGAAGAACACAGCTTGAACACTTAATAACCACTGAAAAGATCAAGAGCAGAAGAGATAGGGGACGACACAGAGAAAAGTTACTAGATGGACTTGTATTGTGGATTGGTAGAAGCTCACCAACCGAGCTTATTGATGACACAAGAGACAGAGAGTCGTGGAGAAACATGATTGCTTATGCCATTCGACATGGCACTTGATAGATTGAATTGTGAGCATAAAATCTGGTAAATTTATTATTTAAGGTGATGATTCCTTGCATGGTAAATAGGAAATGATGGACAAGGAGAAATTTTATGTAAGTGCAAGCTCTTTTGAATAATTGATAAATAATAATAATGTGACAGATTAGGTTCTTCTTCTTTAGCGTTCATTCTCAAACTCCCGCTGGATCTCCTTTGTAGCAGGACCATGTTCCTACTAAATTTCCAGCAGGATGTAGTCCAGAGAATGGAAATGCGTTGTCACCATTTTAGATTAGGTTCAAATTGTACATATTGGCACAGAATAAGTTAAAATTGCATATAATAAGTTCAAATTGCACTGAATAGGTTAAAAATGGCACATAATAAGTTTAAATTGCACAGAATATGTAAAGATTTGCACAGAGTAGATTAAAATTGGCACCAATAGGTTACAATTTTCGTATATGTTCAAATTGAATTTTTTTTCAATTTCTAATTTATACAATAATTCCTCGAATCATCCTATTTATAGTTCATTCCCATGATTCATCATAATCTATCATGTTTGTTTTGTGCATGTTATTTGATTTCTGTCACTTGTCAGCATTAGTATGTGTTGTATCAGTATGTGTTGTATCAGTATGTGTTGTATCAGTATGCGTTGTATCAGTATGTATGTGTGTGTGTATGTTACATGGCGAATGTAAATATCTGTGCAATTTATCATATAGCATATAGGCATATGTCATACTCTGGCTAAATTTCAAATAAGAGATGATGATAAGAATAGATTCATGCAAACAACTTGGATGGGTGTTTGGTTATGACAAAGTTAGCAGAAAAAAGTTAATCACCACTGGATGTGATTAAAATTAATTGAGATTGGTGAATTGGCCAACATGCAATTGGCCTGGAAAACAAGCTGCAAAGAGGGTGGCCTGTGTGCAATAGGCCTGGAAAACAAGCTGCAAAAAGGGTGACCTGCGTGCAATAATCCTGGATAACAAGCTGCAAAGAAGGTGGCCTGTGTGCAATAGGCCTGGAAAACAAGCTGCAAAGAAGGGCTAGTCTGTTAGAGATATGGCTACAGATGTCATCATTCAGTGGAATTGGTAAAACACTGAACATTGGATGTGTGGGCCCATTTGCACAAATAAACTGGAATGGCATATCTATGTTCTATGCATCCTGCTGGAAATATAGTATCACAATTGCTCTGCTGCAGGGTGGATCGAGCGAAAGATTGAGAACGAAAACATATTTTTTTATATAGCTTGGCTCATAATATTTATCTTTTGGGAAGGCTTTTGTTTAGAAAATATGTTCTTTCACAATATTGATATTGTGTTTTCCATCTTATGATATTCAGTAGTTTTGTCTTAACTATCATGTGCTTGGTTGTATGTCTGACTAGGATCAATCGAAAGACCACCAATGGATTGTTTGTGATGGTCCTGTTGATGCACTGTGGATAGAGAACATGAACACAGTGCTAGATGATAACAAAATGCTGTGTCTGGCAAACAGTGAGAGAATAAAGTACACACCTTACATACACATGGTTTTTGAGGTGCAAGACTTGGCAGTAGCTTCCCCAGCAACTGTCAGCAGGTAATAAATTAATTTCCATAATACAGTGGAGTCCCTATATAACTCAATCTCCTTCTCAAAATATTCCTTCACTATGATCACACAGCATTATTTCTCTTGTCTAATGAGATTGATCATTAGTCACTTTGACATATAGCCTACTTCGATTCACTGGTAAATGAAAATAAAGAGAAAAATCAAGTGTATCCCTTTAGAAGGATGAATTCCAATGAGTCAGTAGGACTGTATAATTGACAGAAGATATAGTTTAATTGTCCAGTTTCTGTCTGAAAGGTAAAATCAAATACTCAAATATTTCTAAATAAGATACTAGCTTTTGTTATCAAATTTACTACCAGGGAAAAAAAATGGATGAGTTCAGGCGTCAATCAAGAACCTGATATTTTATCAAGGGAAACCTTGAGTCAATGTCAGTGCTCTTTCTTTTTATATATATATATACACACACAAATAAGAAATATACACACAGAAATAAGATGCAGAATAGGACAGGCAAAAACAACATTCAGAAAAATGAAAAATATACTGTGTAATATGACCTTGTCATTAGAGGTGAGAAAGAGAGTTCTGCAGTGCTATATAACCCCTATACTAACATATGGGTGTGAGTCTTGGACAATAAACAAACTGGAAAGTGGGAGATTGGAGGCAACAGAGATGTGGTTCTACAGAAGAATGCTGAGAATACCATGGACTGCCAGAAAAACTAATGTAGAGGTGTTAAAAGAGTTAAATGCGAAACGGACCTTAATCAACAATATAAGAAAAAGGCAATCTTCTTTTTTTTGGCCACTTCATGAGACAGGCAGGTTTAGAGAACATAATCACAACAGGCAAGATTGAAGGCACCAGAGACAGAGGGCGACAACGTGAGAAAATATTAGACAGTTTGACAACCTGGCACGGCAAAGAAACAACAACGACTTTGATACATAATACTGTGGACAGAGAGCTGTGGAGAGCCATGACCGCCTACGCCACCCGGCATGGCACATGATGATGATGATACACACACACACACACACATATACATATGGCTTTTTTTTCTGGGTATCCACTGTATCAATATATTTTTTTGTCTCTTGCCTACTTTGGTTCTGATTTAATTCAACCTAAAGAAACTTTCATGCATGTCCCGTCCATGAAAACAAAAATTCATCCGCGAAATACTCAAAGGGTCATTTCATTTACTTTTATCAAAGCCATAAGTGATCAAGGACACAGACATAAAATATCCCGATGATAAATTTATCAGGTTTTGGATTTATAGCTGAATCCGCCGACTTTTCCCTTGGTAGCAAAATTTGATACGAAAACTAGTTTCCCATTTAGAAGTGTCATATTTCATGATATTTAACCTTATATTTATACCTCATATATATATATATATATATATATATAGATTCATACATATCAAGATATGTTTTGTTTATGTTAAAGATTTTAAAGCGGCTACCAATTTTGGCAGACTGTCAAAATGAACTTGGAAAGAACATAAGCTAAAATTGAAAAAAAAGATACAGATTTTTCACTCATGCATGCTGAGTACACTATACTACAGATCTGAAACATTGACTACCAACACAAAACATGAGAGGAGACTTACGTGGTTCTGCCCGGAGTAATTTTAGCATTTGGACGGAATTAAATTTTGTTGGATTTTTTTTTGCACATGCATCACAGAAACAAGAAATAGTACTTCTTAATATATGAATATTTTAATTTAATATATATATATATTTTGAAAGATAAATGGATAGAGAATGTAATTCTCACAGGTTCATTTTGAAAAAAAAGGACTATTAGTATATAAAAATTGATTTTAACAAGAAAATAAAATGTGTAAATGACTAATAAATATTATTTCAGACATGATATTTGACCATACCAATATTCTGAATCAATAGCTTCCACTCAAACTGTGTCAGTTTTGTAGATAATCCATTTATGAGCACAAAAATGTATAGTATATATGCATAGTGCATGAAAAATCTGTTTTTTTAAAACAAATTTTTGCATCGACCCATGAAATTAGGGTCAGATGTGGCAGATTTCTCTAAATCACATAAATTTGCAAACACACTGCTAAATAGCAGTTGCCAGTAATTGCCAGGTGGATTTCAATAATAAATGCAACCAAAGTAAACAAAATAGTTATTATTTTACGAAAATAAGTAAGCTCGAAAATATATATACAGAATATAAGGAAAAATGACATCACATACCCCCATGTTCAAAACTTATCAATAACTTACAAAATTGATATCATAAAACATCAAAATCATTCAAGAAATAATGTGGATCTATTACACATGAAGGCCAGTGAGTCCATGGTCGACCAATGCTGAGATATAAAGACATCAGTAAATCCTCAATGAAAGACTTCTTCTTAGAACTCATAATCTAGGAAAACACGGCCGAAACTCGAGTTGTCTAGAAACAGAACCTATGTGCGGGAGCAAAAAGTAAACACTAATCTTCCATTGCTGATGTGCGGGAGCAAAAAGCAAACACTAATCTTCCATTGCTGTGATATTATTGATTTAAAAGTCCCCATTCCTGAGAAAACATTCAACGGATTGCTTCCTCGTTTTGTTTAATGACCATCTGCAAGACGTAAAAGGCCATACAAATGTGTGTTTGCAAAGGATAATGATAGTAATTGTATAATGTTCTTTTAATCTGTCAAACATTTCTTATATAATTCTTTTTTTTATTGTGCTTTAAAATACTAGGAAACTATGCACCTATGTGACCTGTTTTGAAATAATCTCCTAGGTGTGGCATGGTTTACATTGATCCTGATGAGCTGAAATGGATGCCATATGTTAAGACCTGGATGAAAGAGTGGGAAAGTAAAATGTCCCCAGAGGGACCAGAGTATATATTTAAACTATTTGAAACGTACCTGGAAGATGGACTCCAGTTTACTATTAAAAAGTGCACACAAGCAATCAACCAGGTACATATTTTTTGAGTTCTTACAACTATTAAAGTTTTATCACAAGATGGAGAAAATTCATTATCAGTCTTTTGTATCGTGGTAATTTAACTCTTTCTGGACCAATCACTGATATATCGGCTATTTAAAGAAGCTCTTCATGATCAATAACCGATATATTGGTTTGTGGATTCCATCAATCCTAAGTTGATCAGTTTATACTTCATGGTTCAGTAATAAGGATTTTTATGTTAACCTAATTCTTTACTGCTGCATATGAGAATACTCTTACTTCCATTTTCAATCAAACGCATTATTTTTAAAAAATCCTTTGAACCCTGACCAACTGGTGCTTAACTCTTTGTATGTGTGTCATATGACAGAATGTTGTCTTGCCAATGAACTCCCTGAACCCTTATCTGTCTAGGGCCACACGGCTTTCATTTTCCAATGACATATTAACTCTTTGTCATCATTATCATCATTAAGTGCCGTCTCCGCAATGAAGGTTGGCTGCAACGTATCTCCAACTCTTTGTATACGTAAACTAAATTCACATTTTTACACATTCTTTCTAAGCAACAATATTAGGGTGTGGTTACATTTAGTCATTGTGCAATATTTTATTTATTTGTAAATCTACAGTGATGTAGGTATCAAAATGTGTAGAATTTAATATTTTCAGAAAATGTGTCTGTTGTCTTGTTTGAAGAGCAGAAATAAATAGTATTTTACATGAAAGTTTCTGATAAACAGCAAAAACAAAATCATGCAGCACAAGGGTTTTGAACCATGTCCGTTCAGATGATACCCAATCACCTCGCAACTTGAGTCACCACATCATCCATCTTCGACCACACCGCATCTCTAAAATAAAATAACATTTTAGTTAACTTCCAATGTGTATATTCCCAAGCTGTTATGAATACGGGCTGATTTCAACATGTATGCAGACACAAGTCCTTGTAAAAAAAACATGTTACAGGGAACAGTCGAAAGTTCAAGAAACAGGGTGAAAAAGAAAATCAAGGACTGACAACACCAAAGGCTGAACAGGTCTAGATTTTCTTCCTGCATTGTTGAAGATAAATTGCTTGGCGACTATTTTGATGCATCCAATGTGGTACCCCTATGACCCCGATATTTTTATGGATGGTAGGAAACTAGGTTTCCGGTTCCAGTTCAAGATGGAAGTAGCTGTGTTCTTCGTACTTGCTATGGTTGGTTGATCTGTGTCCCAATAAGCACAATTGTAAAACCCCCATTATTCTTGAAACAGAGGTTTATTGATTCTTTATGTGATGGAGGATCGTTTTAATATTTTTGGATGTAAACAGTGTTCAAAGTAATATCTGGAAATCAAAAGATCTAGGAACAAACACCAAACTAAAGCTATTTAACTCATTTATTATGCATGTGGTTGTGTCTGTGGGTCTCATCAATGGCCCACTAGACAAACCACCCATGCAACAGAAAACCTTAGTGGATGACATGCCGTTATATTGAGGTTATCTTCTTATAGAAGTTTCATGGCGCATCATCTATACAATTGTGCGTTTATTTTGTTGTTGAAATGTGTTTCATGTTTACCTGAATATATATGTATGCACCCTCTGTGGTTGGGAGGGAGCCAGAGATGTACTGTGCAGCACTGGGGAGGAGGAAACTGACAGCACTGTTTTTTCCTATAGCTTAGACCCATCATAGAGGCACAGTGACTCAGGACGTGAGAATCCTTGTGACTTGAACATTTGGTTGCATGTCTGGAGCAATAGAGTAATTCGGCATAACCAGTAGTCAATTGGGGTGGGCTGAAAATCCACAGACTTCCTAGCAATATAATGCCATTTAATAGCATTAGGTCAAAGGGCATGAGCCCATGGACCGCTGGATCAACAACTAACCAACCAACTCATGTATTGTCTCAGTGTTAACGTATGGTAGTGAAATCTGGAAATAAATTCAAGCAAACGACAACAAACTAAATAGCTTCGAAAACAAATGTCTTCGCAAACTGATGAACATAAAATGGAGCGACTTCGTCACAAATAGTGATCTTAGACAAAACACACCAAGAGTATGTTTCAAACGTCATAAGAAAACGAAGATGGAAATACCTTGGTCATGTTTTACAACTAGATGTAAACAGAATAAACCAGCAAGCCCTTATGTGGTCACCTGAGGGTAAAAGAAAAAGAGGAAGACCTAAAACACCATTCTTAAAGAAAGGGAATTAATAGGCTGTAAGACCATCCAGGAACTAATGCTGCAGGCAGCAGACCGCATCATATGGAGAACCAAAACCTCTGCCCTATGTGTCGCTTGCGGCACGAAAGGAACAAACTAAGAAACTACAATCGCCAGCTTATTTGTATTACTTATTTAATGTTATTTTTCTTCTGACTGTAGGTTGACATCAGTAAAGTGACAACTATGTGTAAAATGATGCAGTCTATTCTCTTCTACAAACATGGAGGTGTTGACTGGAGCACAGAACCATCAAAACTGTGCAGACTTTTGTTGCAGATATTTGTTTTCTGCTACATCTGGTCAATCGGCGGAAACATAACAGATGATAACTGGGATGCTTTTGATGTTTTCATCCGGCAACAGTTTGAGGAGAATCCTGACGCAAAGGTTATATTTTGATGCTATAAATAGAGTGATAGGTATTACTAAAGATCACGCAGCCCAATGAGTCATTCATGGTATTCCTTTAACTCATGTTTTCCTGACACCATTTCACATCTGATAATTGCATGTAAATCATAATTTCACATCTGATAATTGCATGTGAATCATAATTTCACATATTGATAATTGCATGTAAATCATAATTTCACATATTGATAATTGCATGTGAATCATAATTTCACATCTGATAATTGCATGTGAATCATAATTTCACATATTGATAATTGCATGTGAATCATAATTTCACATCTGATAATTGCATGTGAATCATAATTTCACATATTGATAATTGCATGTAAATCATAATTTCACATCTGATAATTGCATGTGAATCATAATTTCATGAGAAGAAAAATAATAAGTATAACATCAATAAAACTATTTTCACATTCTTCTAGAAACATGGTTTATATAATAACAACTGAAACATATTCTGTATATCACATAACTTTTCAACAACTGTTACATTTTTAGGCTGCACTAATACATCCAAAGAAGAGCATGTTTGACTGAGCTATGCTTGTGAGGTCCACTAAACAGGCTTGACCAAGCTATGCTTATGAGGTCCACTAAACAAGTTTGACCGAGCTGTTTGTGAGGTCCACTAAATAAGTTTGACCAAACTGTTTGTGAGGTCCACTAAGCAAGTTTGACTGAACTATGTTTGTAAGGTCCATTAAACAAGTTTGACTGACCTATGCTTGTGAGGTCCACTAATCATTCACTGAGACAACTAAAGATTTTTCAATAATTTAAAAAGAAGATTTCTCCTACCATTCCCCCCCTCTCATCTTTTCCTTATTTAACCTAGATTATACATTAAGAGAAGCAGTATGTTCCAAATTAGATTACCTGTGAAGTGTTAGATTACCTGTGAAGTGTTAGATTACCTGTGAAGTGTTAGATTACCTGTGAAGTGTTAGATTACCTGTGAAGTGTTAGATTACCTGTGAAGTGTTAGATTACCTGTGAAGTGTTAGATTACCTGTGAAGTGTTAGATTACCTGTGAAGTGTTAGATTACCTGTGAAGTGTTAGATTACCTGTGAAGTGTTAGATTAACAGTAAATGTGTTAGACTTAGCACAATATTTTTATTTTTTAACTCGAAACATTTAATATTCATATGTAATTATTTTTATTGCTGGTACCTTTCTGTCTTTCCAGATGATAGTATTGTTGTTGTGGTATAGCCTGAGGGATATAATCTGTAATCCATGGTGATGACAAATGCAACTCTCATAAGACCAATCTGAGCTAGTCTTCCACAATATGTACAAGGAATCACAGGCCCACTTGTACGATCATATGCTGTTGTTTGTTTTCTTTGGTGTGCAGCCTTTGAACTATCTGCTATCACTTTCTCCTTTGCATTTATACCATGTCTGATATTTTGCCTTCATGCAACATAATCCTTTTGTTTCCTATTTCCATGATGTCATATCAATGCCTGTATCATGCATATCCCATTTCCATACTTCTTTATACCAAAGTTGAGGTCGACCATGAGATATTTTCCCTGACTTTAATTGGTATATTGCCATTTTCCCAGTGAAGCCTGCCAGTGTATCCATATAATAAATCTTAATTTTTAAATTAACATGTTCACTAACATGTATTCTTCATTAAAATATAACAACAGTTACCTGGATCAGCATCTCTGTGGAGCTACTATGTCGATATTGAAGGTAAACGCATGGATACCTGGGACAAATTGGTCACCACATTCAGATATGATAGGTCTGTGTCCTTCTTCAAGATGCTTGTGCCAACAGTCGATACAACCAGATTTGGCTACCTTTTGGAGCGACTTCTCTCTGTTGACAAACCAGTTCTCTATACAGGAGGCACAGGAGTTGGTAAGGTGAGTTTTAGGATTTAAGCATGTGATGATTATGTCTAAAAAATATACTGAAAAATTGAATAGATTTAATATTTGGTATCTAAAGAGATGCAACAAAGTATGCTTGTCACATACATGTGTTTTTCCAGTGGTGATCTACGGATGCGAGGCATGGACAATAAACAAAACTGTATCAAAGAGAATAACGGCTTTGAATGAAAGTACTATAGGAGAGTCCTGAGAGTACCATGGACAGAAAAGAAGTTGAACCAAGAGGTGCTAAACAAAATCAACATCCAATAAGGCTGGCTTCTAAACATCATATTGAGAAGGAAGTTAAGTTTTTCCGCCATGTAAAGAGAAGCAGTTGTATGGAAGTAGTACAACTGGAGGTAGAGATAGAAGGTAGCAGAGACAAAGGTCACCCAAGATATCATTGGACAAGAGACATCCAAGAATGCATGCATACATCACTTGAGGGGGCGCCGGAAACTCGCCCAAAACTGAGGAAATTTCAAGAGATTTGTAGGGAAAACAACATTGGTGGAAAGAATATGTTGCATAACAACAACAAAGAGACCCATGATGGTCTTCTGTGAATCATGTTTATACCATTAACTATGACCTTAAATAGCTGTTTGGTTGGTATATTCTGAAAAAAATACAAAAATTTTATAGCAATTTGCTTGTGAAATGCTTAGTGATTGGGTGCAATTTATCTAATACAATTTATCTAATACAATTTATCTAATACAATTTATCTAATACAATTTATCTAATACAATTTATCTAATACAATTTATCTAATACAATTTATCTAATACAATTTATCTAATACAATTTCAAATGAATAGATGATCTTCACACAACGGTTGCTATAACCCAACAAAAAAGGATGTATCCCGTGTGCTTTTGTTTGCTTTGTCAAAAAGATGGACAGATGATAAAAATTAGAACTGGCTATGCATTGAGTTCTGTATATTCGCAAGAAGTAAACTAGTGTCACTTTCTGTTATTGGTCATTTTTGTGTTGTTGGTCATTTTCAATTTGTAAGTTGGAGCCATGGTAGTGTAATGGAAAATCATTTGCATGCTGACCAACAAAACCTGGGTTTCAAGCCCACTTGTTTGTTATGTGTGGTTTGAAATAAAAATTACTTCCATCGTTCATTCATCTATCAATAAGCAGGGTACCAGGACTCAAGCTCTGGGAAGGTTGAGATGTGATACTATCACTACTGGGCAAGTGCTGTAGGTGATGCTAGTCAAGCTTTTTCCAGTCCACCACTGACTAAGCAGCTGAGAACTTATGGGATACAGTGTGCTATTATCCTGGTTTATAACTCAGCTAACCTTTACCTTTTTGTTGTTAGTCATTTTCTTTTATTGGTTATTTTCTGTTAGTCATTTTATGTTTTTGGTCATTTTTTGTTGTAGGGCATTTTATGTTTTATGTCATTTTCTCTTGTAGATCATTTTCTATTGTTGATCATTTTCTTTTGTAGGTTGGTTTCTGTTGTTGGTCATTTTCTGTTGTTGCCCAGTTTGGCATGGCTTTATCATTAAGTTGATGCCTGTGTAATTGTTTGCGCATCAAGCTAGTTCATGCAGGTAAGATTATGAGACAAATTCACTAACCCTCCTGTGACAGAGGTAGACATCTCATATATTCTTTACAATTATTTGTGTACTATCATGTTGATGTATCTAACCCACAGTCTGTTATTGCTCGAGACCTACTGGATAGAATCTCTGATAGGTTGAACTATGTTCCTATATACATCAACTTCTCAGCGCAAACCAGTAGCAACAGAACACAGGAGATGATTGAAGGAAAGTTAGAGAAACGAAAGAAAAATGTTATAGGTATGTTGGCTTGTCCGTGTGTTCTTTAATATACAGGGTATATTGTTGTTGGCATAAGTAAAGTAACCCATATCATTTATTAATGCTGTAGGGGTGTGAGATGTTAGCGATCTTACATTTCAGAGGTTCTTCAAATGAGGGAGGTAGCCATCTCCTCTCGCTTGCAGTCTTTACTTCCCGGATTAATCCAGTACCCATTTAAGCTGGGTCGACCAGGGAACCATTGCGATCTTAAAAACATTTCCACCTCAACTGGGGAATGAACCCAGGACCACTCATATGCGAAGCCAGTGCTCTAACCACTGCGCTAATGCGGCTCCCTACTTGTTGTTGGCATGCATGTTGGTGAATGTCTTTGTTGCAACATTGCTCTAGGCATTGGTCGATGTGATTACTTGCAGACCTCTATTTCAGTTCTTGCCTCGGAATTTCTCAAGATGTAGTGACTCTAGGACAAATTATGGTTGTCTTCCTCGATATGCATTCGATTATCCAGCCCAGTGTAAGAAAAGTGCTGCTACAGTCTGACAATAACTGAATAAGATACTGCAAACCCCTGAGCCACATATCAGACAATAACTGAATAAGATACTGCAAACCCCTGAGCCACATATCAGACAATAACTGAATAAGATACTGCAAACCCCTGAGCCACATATCAGACAATAACTGAATAAGATACTGCAAACCCCTGAGCCACATATCAGACAATAACTGAATAAGATACTGCAAACCCCTGAGCCACATATCAGACAATAACTGAATAAGATACTGCAAACCCCTGAGCCACATATCAGACAATAACTGAATAAGATACTGCAAACCCCTGAGCCACATATCAGACAATAACTGAATAAGATACTGCAAACCCCTGAGCCACATATCAGACAATAACTGAATAAGATACTGCAAACCCCTGAGCCACATATCAGACAATAACTGAATAAGATACTGCAAACCCCTGAGCCACATATCAGACAATAACATCTTCTTGCAACCACACAATGGCTCTTCCTTTATCCACAACACACATCTTTCATCATTGAGGCACTTTATTGTGTGCTGACAGTTGGGGGTGTTAACAAAGACAATTTTGTGAGTACAGCTCAAGGCCAACACTAGCCTCTCAAATAGATCACACTTTTTTGGAGTAGACATTTTTGTTTAATGCTCAGGCATCATTAGAAAACTAAATCAAGACCCAAAATTAATATTGAGAACTGCAATTTAGAAGAAGTGATATATTATGATTATTTGGGAACAAATATAAACAGTGCGGGGGACAGCGCAGTTGAGATAAAGAGAAGATCAGCAAAGGAGCTGGCAAAAACAGCTAAAGAAACTATGGAAAGGTACTAGCATAAGAACCAAATTGCGTTTACTACGAACATGTGTATTTCCTGTGGCGACATATGGATGTGAAGCATGGACACTAAATAAAACAGTGGCCAAGAGAATAACATCATTTGAATTAAAGTGCTATAGAAGAGTTTAGAGAATACCATGGACAGCAAGGAAAACAAACCAGGAGGTGTTAAGAACAATTAACGTCCACGAAGGCTGGCCTCTGAACTTCATATTAAAGAAAAAGCTAGTTTTTTTCGGTCACATTAAGAGACACAACGGCATGGAGAGAGTGTTACTGGAAGGGATGATAGAAGGCAACAGGGGCAAAGACCGCCCAAGACGCCGTTGGACAAAGACATTCAGGAATGTCTGCGCATGTCACTGAAAGAGGCAGGACAGCTTGCTCAAGACCGCGGGGAATTCAAGAGATCTATAGGAAAGACTACGTTCTGGAAAGAATATGTCACCTGATGATAATGATCATTAGAAACAATAGAATTGTTGCATCTCAGCAGCATTTTTTTCAGCATGCATGCTGAGTGTAACACTGGTCACACAATCTGTTGGTGGCCTATGAAGTATGTGTTGAATGTTTATTGTTTGAGAAAACAATTTCAGATTGATTGGTTATGGAAAATAATGTTTATAATGTTTTACATTTTTGGCTCATTTCCACCTGTTCATCCTGAACTGTTTTTGCTTGGTGTATATAGAACCAGTACTTATTTATGGAAGTGAAATTTAGACAATCTGTAGAATAGTGAAAATGTATATAGAGGCAATAAAGATGTGAATACATAAAGAATGTTCAACCTTTAGTTGTTACAAATGAGTTTACTGGCTTTTCTTACTGCTATAGATGAGGTAACCCATTTCTTTTGTTATCTACCCCCCCCCCCCCCTCCCATTACATACAATGACTTCACCTCTGAAATCACCAGGTGCTAGTATATGTCAGTAATCATAACTATTCACACACAAAAATCCATCTCCAGAGAACTCTTCTACCCCTGATGCTGCAAGGCATAAAGGAGTATGAAGCGAAAGGAAGGAAGATAAGATCACAATTATGCTGTATATATATTCTGGTATCAATAAAAAAAAAGTCAGTACAGTGAAGGATCTCTTATTTTTGTACGACTAGAAAATAAATGAGCACAGGATTGTCAATGGTAAAATAATTTACCTTAGCTGTGATCAGTTACTGAGAATTTAGCATAGCTGTGATCAGTTACTGAGAATTTAGCATAGCTGGTATCAGTTACTGAGAATTTAGCATAGCTGTGATCAGTTACTGAGAATTTAGCATAGCTGTGACCAGTTACTGAGAATTTAGCACAGCTGTGATCAGTTACTGAGAATTTAGCACAGCTGTGATCAGTTACTGCGAATTTAGCATAGCTGTGATCAGTTACTGAGAATTTAGCACAGCTGTGATCAGTTACTGAGAATTTAGCATAGCTGTGACCATTTACTGAGAATTTAGACTAGCTGGTATCAGTTACTGAGAATTTAGCATAGCTGTGACCATTTACTGGGAATATTGTAGCAGCTACAAGGTTATGAACAACATAGGCTGATAAAAAGCATAATGAAGACATCTTAATAGAAATTAATTTGAAAAGGGAGCTGCTCATTTGTAACATAAAGAATCTCATTGTTAACTTCTTAGCTGCGGCACTATTCTTAAGAATACAATGAAAAGCCACCGCCATTTTGCAGATATCCTCCTCTTCTTAGTTTCCAATAGAAAAAATCTGTCTGGAAGCTTATAATAAAGCAACCAGCTGAGTTGTTTCCCTGGGAAATTAAGAAAAAGATCTTAGCAAAATGACGGCAACCTCTCATTGTATCTTTAAGGATACCTGGTTCATTTACTTCTTTTCCATGAAGTTCTTTCCTATTCTCCTATATATCCACATCTCAAAGGGGTTCATTTACTTCTTTTCCATGAAGTTCTTCCTATTCTCCTATATATCCACATCTCAAAGGGGTTCATTTACTTCTTTTCCATGAAGTTCTTTCCTATTCTCCTATATATCCACATCTCAAAGGGGTTCATTTACTTCTTTTCCATGAAGTTCTTCCTATTCTCCTATATATCCACATCTCAAAGGGGTTCATTTACTTCTTTTCCATGAAGTTCTTCCTATTCTCCTATATATCCACATCTCAAAGGGGTTCATTTACTTCTTTTTCATGAAGTTCTTCCTATTCTCCTATATATCCACATCTCAAAGGGGTTCATTTACTTCTTTTCCATGAAGTTCTTCCTATTCTCCTATATATCCACATCTCAAAGGGGTTCATTTAGTTCTTTTCCATGAAGTTCTTCCTATTCTCCTATATATCCACATCTCAAAGGGGTTCATTTACTTCTTTTCCATGAAGTTCTTCCTATTCTCCTATATATCCACATCTCAAAGGGGTTCATTTACTTCTTTTCCATGAAGTTCTTCCTATTCTCCTATATATCCACATCTCAAAGGGGTTCATTTACTTCTTTTTCATGAAGTTCTTCCTATTCTTCTATATATCCACATCTCAAAGGGGTTCATTTACTTCTTTTTCATGAAGTTCTTCCTATTCTCCTATATGTTGTTGTTCGTCCATCACAAGTGATGATGACCATTTGTTACATCCACTTTTGAAAATTCAATTTTAGTTATGTCCTTGATTATGAGTTCGTAGATGGCTAATGAACCCTATTCGAGCTGTAAATTTCCTTGGACAGTTTGGACATGGAATGACGACTGTAGACGGATCTTGGTCTATCCGTGACTTTCTAGCTGCTCTCCACTGTTGAGCTGCTGCATTTCTTTTCTTTTCACAAGATGATGCACTCTTTTTTATTTTAGAATGCCATGTAGATCTATTTTGTGCTAGTTCTTCCCATGTATCGTGGTCTATTTCAAAGGCTTTCAGTGAGTTCTTTAATAACGAGTCCTTGTAGCGCTTCCTTTGGCCACCTTGAGATCGTATACCCTTCTCTAGCTCACCATAGAGAAGTATCTTTGGCAGACGATGGTCTGGCATACGCACCAAATGACCTGCCCAACGAATCTGTGTCTGCATCAGGATCGTCTCAATGCTTGAGATACCAGCTCTATCAAGGACAGTGGTATCTGGAATCTTGTCTTGCCATCTGATGTTCATAACTTTTCTGAGAAAATTAGTATGAAAATGATTGAGTTTTTTCACATGACGTCTATACACAGTCCATGTTTCACTAGCGTATAGCAGCACTGGAAGTACCACTGCTCTGTAAACTTTCAGCTTAGTCTGTAGGTTAATGCCATTTCTACGCCAAACATTTGCGTACAATCTGCCGAAAATACTGCTTGCTTTGGCGATCCTTGTATACACTTCGTCATCAACGTTGGCATTTTGTGATAACGTACTGCCTAGATATGTGAATCTATTCACAACTTTCAGTGCTACACCATTTACCTTTATGCAGGGCTCGAGATAGCTTTTGCCAAGTGCTGGTTGTAACATGACTTCTGTTTTCTCTGTGTTAATGGTAAGCCCAAAGTTGGTACACGCTTTGGAGAATCTGTCTATAATACATTGTAGATCAGCCTCAGAGTTGGCATTTAGGGCACAGTCATCAGCAAATAGAAGATCCCTGATTGTGTGTGATTTAACTTTGGTTTTTGCTCAAAGCCGCCGAAGGTTGAGCAATTTTCCGTCTATGCGATAGGTGATGTTTACTCCCAGGTCTAGATCTCTGAAAGCATCATTCAACATAGCAGAGAACATGATGCTAAATAGGGTAGGTGCTAATACACATCCTTGTTTTACTCCATTTGAGACAGGAAAGGTTTCAGATAACTCTCTATCATCCTGAACTCTAGCTTGCATTCCATCATGCAATTGCTGCACCATTGAGATAAATTTCTGTGGACATCCATACTTTGCCAGAATCTTCCACAGACCCTCTCTACTTACTGTGTCAAATACTTTTGTCAAGTCTATGAATGCTGTGTACAGGTCACAGTGTTGTTCTTGACATTTTTCTTGAAGCTGTCTTTCAGCAAAGATCATATCAGTTGTTCCACGTTCTTTTCTGAAACCACATTGGCTTTCGGGTAGTAGTCCTCCTATATATCCACATCTCAAAGGGGTTCATTTACTTCTTTTTCATGAAGTTCTTCCTATTATCCTATATAAAGTAAAGTAAAGTAACCCATAGCATTTATTAATGCCGTAGGGGTGTGAGATGTTAGCACATTTCACAGGCTCTGCAAATGAGGGCGGTAGCCATCTCCTCTCCCTCGCAGTCTTTACTTCCCGGATTAATCTGGTACCCTTTTAAGGCTGGGTCGACCTGGGAGCCGTTGCGATCTGAAAACATTTCCGCCTCAACTGGGGAATGAACCCAGGACCACTCATATGCGAAGCCAGTGCACTAACCACTGCGCTAACGCGGCTCCCAACACAAAAATAAGCATGTTATCCTATATATCTACATCTCAAAGGCATCAATTCTGTCTTCTATCTGTTTGTTAATTATCCATGTTTCTGAGCCATATATTAATATAGAATAGATGTAGCATTTTATAATTCTAATTTTTAGTTTGTAATTTGCTTAGATGTTACTATTTTCCTCATGTCAATGAAAGTACTTTTGTCACATTCATTTTGTCCTTTTAACTTCTGTTTCACATATACCATCATTTACTTCCATTTCAGGAGCACCTAAAGGAAAACATGTCATTATCTTCATTGATGACCTCAACATGCCTAAGCTGGACACATATGGGTCACAGCCCCCAATTGAGCTTCTGAGACAGTACCTAGACTTTGGAGGCTTGTATGATAGAGAAACTCTGACTTGGAAAGAGATAAAGGTAAACCAAGAATGCAAGAATTTCAGAAATATCAGCTTTGTCGATATATTTTAATATTTAATTCTTAGTGAACCAAGGACAAAACCAGAAAATAAGGAAAAACGATAAATAGGGTGTTGCTTGGTCCAATAAGAGGTAAGTTATTTAGTAGGTCTTGTGCAGGTCATTCATGGGTAATAATGAATTAGATCATGTCTGTTCCAATTTTATCCTTAGATTTATTCACTACTGAATTTAACACAAAATCATTTTCTAGTTGAATTTATTTTCAACTGATTATTAGTCTTGTGGTGCGCGTACAAATATTTTGTTTGGGGATCTACTTCCCATGGTAGTTAGTTACTCTGTTTTGTTTTTTGCAAAAGAGGTTGAAGGTTCAAATCCCACTTTTGATGTCTTGTTTATAAAGTGTATTTTTCAGAGATCTCTCTGGCTTATCACCTGAAGCTACAGAGCTATGTATTTTGAGTGGTACTCGACAGTGTTGCGACATGCTGCTTTGATTAGGGGGTGAAATTTATATGTGGTAACCTGAGTACAATTAAGTAAATCCTCTACTCCTTTTCATCTGTAGTTTTATTACTTTATTTATTTATACTACTCACTGCATGCTGTTTCATATTTATAGATAAATACATTTTCTCTTCCAATAAATTTATACAGATTAACCTTTAGGCCCCTATGGTCGCAACAATGCATCTTGCGTGTGCATCCCGTATTGCCTGTGGTCGCAATCACACGCATTACGATATCGCTCCATTCCCGAGAACGGAACTTCACGAAGTTAAAGCTTATATGACGTAGAATTCCCGCAACACGAAGCTAGGAATACGTCACAGTTTAAAGGTCAAATTCCTTTACTCATTACGATTGTAAGAGAGAGAAAGCCGGTTGAATTTGTCAACGCATTTCTAGAGCGACTTTAGCCATTTTCTGCCGTATTTTACTATCAAATTGAGTACCGCATGGCATGGGTAAGTGATCGTGACTACATGTTCTAATTGTTTTTTTTTGTGTTTAATATGTTGTTATTTGATAAGAATGTTTGTGTAGTCTTTCAAAAACACAAAAATAATATGTATCAGGGGTGCCACGTGTGTACTTAGACAATAATTACGCTGCGTGTCGGGATAGACCTAGTGTTTACTGGACGGACGTTATATGCGATTTCTTATAAACTACATGTTTTAATTGTTGTTTTTTGTGTGTTTAAATTGTTGTTATTTGATAAGAATGTGTGTGTATTCATTAAAAAGCACAAAAATAATATGTATCAGGGGTGACACGTGTGTGCATGGACAATAATTACGCTGCGTGTCGGCATAGACCTAGTGTTGACCGGACGGACGTTATATGCAATTTCTTCACGTTTTATTAGTTTTTTAGTTCATATTATATTAGTTTTGATATAAAACAATATATATATACAATAAGTATAGGTATTTATGAGGATTTTATCAATGTTGTCACACATTTCTCATGTATTAGGGTCGTCACGAAGATATATTTGCGATTTTGAAAATGACGTTTTGCATTTTTCGCCAGAATTTTCAACTTCAAAACTTGCTCACAACTGTCATATCACACATACAACAACAACAAAAACACTATAATATTCACTATTCACTCCTTTATTTAGATGTGCAAATATTATTTTGATATCTTTTAAAACAAAAAAGTTATGACGTTTTCAAAACACCCACCATCAATAACGCAAATTTTCCAAAAAATAAGTCAGGCCCTGGGGGAAGTTTTGTAATTTTAAGCCAGGGCTCTAAAGGTTAAGAATGTGGATGAATTGAAATATTGGTGTGAAAGATTTAGTAGGCCTGTTCATTTTATTTTAAATATTTTTACCCTTAATAAAGAAAAATCCATTCCTTATTGTGATTTGAACCCAACCTGTCATGATTGTGAGACCAGAATTCATATTCAGCCATGCACTCTAAAGAATGTTTTACAATTTATTAAAAGCAATAGGCCCTATATAGAACACGATTTTGATAGGGATGCAAACCCAGGCAAGAGAAAGACATGGAGAAAGTTATTGTTTTCATTATGGATATTTTTATTACTACGTAACAGATTAAACATAAGCAGAGAATAAGAAATAAAATAAAATACTGGAGAGTAATTGACAATTATGTTTCATGACATGTTGCTGGTAGTACTTCCTATTGCTAGTACTCAGAGCCAATATCCATACAAATTATTCATACAAATGTTGAAAAAGATCTGAGATGTGCATAAGATGATGTATACATGCTGGACAAATGAATCCCAAAACAGCAGATAGACATTGGGTGCTCCACAAGGAAAAACAAACTACTTGCCACAAATGTCTATAAGGACTCTCAAAGTGTTTCTAAAGAGCTTTAACAACATCACTTCCTGGAAATCCACCAATCAGAATCATGCACTGTGCGCAGCAACAAAAGCATGGGTGATTTCATCACTGAGAAGCATGAAATATCAGAGGCACAGAGAAAATGTGCTGCTCAAAAGAATAGAAGAAAAAACAAACAAATATCTTGACTATACATGTCCCGAATTTGGCAAAGGATTCTATACCAGAATTTGATTTTTGAATCATCTCCATAAACACAAGCCAGATAGAACGATACAAATCTCCACAAACACCAGACAGATGGAACTATACAAATCTCCACAAACACCAGACAGATGGAACTATACAAATCTCCACAAACACCAGACAGATGGAACTATACAAATCTCCACAAACACCAGACAGATGGAACTATACAAATCTCCACAAACACCAGACAGATGGAACTATACAAATCTCCACAAACACCAGACAGATGGAACTTTACAAATCTCCACAAACACCAGACAGATCGAACTATACAAATCTCCACAAACACCAGACAGATGGAACTATACAAATCTCCACAAACACCAGACAGATGGAACTATACAAATCTCCACAAACACCAGACAGATGGAACTATACAAATCTCCACAAACACCAGACAGATGGAATTATACAAATTTCCACAAACACCAGACAGATGGAACTATACAAATCTCCACAAACACCAGACAGACGGAACTATACAAATCTTCACAAACACCAGACAGACGGAACTATACAAATCTCCACAAACACCAGACAGACGGAACTATACAAATCTTCACAAACACCAGACAAATGGAACTATACAAATCTTCACAAACACCAGACAGATGGAACTATACAAATCTCCACAAACACCAGACAGATGGAACTATACAAATTGGAAATGGTTATCATAATCGGATGATTATTTACCTATTCAACACATAATGATCTTGAATGCATTTTTTTGCTGAAATGATTTTGTAGACGTTTTCTTGGCACATTACTTTAACAAGAAATATATAGCAAAATCATTTCTAGTTTGTTTTTCAAGCTTGAATTTCAGATAAATAATTTACTTTTATTTTGGCTTCTAAGATGTAACAAAGTAAAATTATTGTCTGTATTCTTCCCAGGATGTAACTTTCAAATCATTATATGTGTTGTTCATATTATGTAACTGTTATATTTGTCTTTTTTTCCAGGATGTAAAACAGTTAAATTGTTGTCTTTGTTCCTAGGATGTAACACTGTCTGCTGCATGCTCACCACCAGGGGGAGGAAGAAACCCTGTTTCTGCCAGACTGTTTCGACACTTTTCCATGCTATGTTTACCACCTCCTTCTGAACCCAGTCTGAAACAAATGTTTTTTGTAAGTTTGAAACTGCAAGTAATACAAATATATATGAATAAAGATTTAGGGGTAGCAGAGAAGGTGATGAAGTTAGAGAACAATACAAAATAAACAATTGTTACAAAGCCTGTAAATAAGAGGGAAGTAAGCAGGGTTTAAACAACAACCCCCCCCCCCACCATCCCCCATTACTAGCACATTATACTTATTTTACCTATTCAACAAGCGCTACAAGATGTGTATGATACAGTGGAATCGCTCTATAGTGCATCCTATTATAACACATTTCCCTATATAACAACACTTTTCAAAATCCCCAATTATATTAATTTTTGTACACTGTATTTATCAAATTTCTTTATTTGTTACATAAATATTCCAGTAGGTCTATACCAAGGGTGCTATATTCCAGTAGGTTCATATCAAGTTGTTATATTCCAGTAGGTTCAGATCAAGGTTGTTATATTCCAGTAGGTTCAGATCAAGGTTGTTATATTCCAGTAGGTTCAGATCAAGGTTGTTATATTCCAGTAGGTTCAGATCAAGTTGTTATATTCCAGTAGGTTCAGATCAAGATTGTTATATTCCAGTAGGTGCAGATCAAGGTTGTTATATTCCAGTAGGTTCAGATCAAGGTTGTTATATTCCAGTAGGTTCAGATCAAGGTTGTTATATTCCAGTAGGTTCAGATCAAGGTTGTTATATTCCAGTAGGTTCATATCAAGGTTGTTATAATGGGATATGAGTATGAATCAGAAGGTAGCAGACAAGATTTCAATCAGGTTTGTTCTGGTCTGCTGACATCAATTCACTTTACAACTTGACTCAACACATTTTCCAAATTGGATGAATTCAATTCTCTCTTCTGCTAGCTTCTGATTTAAAAAAATTAAACATGGTAGCTCACTCCCCCCCCCTTGCCCATAGTATCTTTAAGTATTTAAAGTATTTAAGAACTAACATTAATGCATTCCGGGCAGACTCATAGGTGCTCAGTCTCTTTTAGCAGATAATGAAGAGTACGGATGCTTATTGTTTCTGTTGCATGCTTATTTTTCGTGCATCTAATTCAACACCTCTCTCACCCTTCTCTTCTTGTCCCATGTTTCATCCCAAATTCCTTTAGTCTCTGTAATACTGATTCATCTAGTGAATTCTCCAGTCTCTGTAATACTGATTCATCCAGTGAATTTCTCCAGTCTCTGTAATACTGATTCGCCCAGTGAATTCATTTAGTCTCTTATTACTTATTTCCAGTGAATTCCTTCAGTCTCTGTAATACTGATTCATCCAGTGAATTTCAATTCTCTAATAGGTGTTCCAGTATTCCTTCCAGATCATTCCTATATCTATATTCTTCTTCTTCTTTCATTCACTTGAAACATGTCTATATCTGTAATTCTGTCTCCTTAATAAAACTCACTGTCTTTTGTAGTTCATACAGTGGTCCATAGAGCTTTGATTCCAGTGTTGTTTCCTCTGGCCAATATGTCTGTCTCAGTGTTTCATGTTCAGAACACTCTTGAAGTATATGTTTGGCACTCTGTGCTACCTGTCCACATGTACATATGACGGTATTGCCAATCTTGAACTTTGCATACATGTGGCTGCGGAGTTGTGTCGGTTGTGTCCTGTTCTGAGGCGTAGAATTATAACTTGTTCTGATCTGTTCAAAATGTAATAGTCATCTTGTGTTGGTGTTTGTGGCTTTCATATTGACTTGATAACCTGTTTTTTCTGATGGTAGGTGATTGGTACATCTGGTTGGTCTTCAGCAGCACCTTCCTTAGCCAGTTGGTCTGCTTTTTCATTTCCTATATCCATATTAAAAGTGCCCACCACAGATGCTCTTGTAGCCAGCATGTCAGCTTGCTCATTTCCATACACTCTTGCATGAGCTGGACTGTAGATCCAAACGAGTTCTTGAAGGGCAGAGGTATCTATGTATGCTGCCCTTTTATGGTGCCACCACCAGCTTTGGACTTTCCGAAGCATAGATTTAGAATTGGACACAATAACATCCCTTGTTCTAAGAGTGGTTTCTGAGATCCTTCATAATGCTGCTTTAAGTTTCTCTACCTCTATTATAATATTGGAGCTTGATATCAAATAAGCTCCGATTTGTTTGGCTGTGATCCTTCTTCTTATTCTAGCAGAAACCCCATCTAGACTTTTCTTCTTACCGGACCAACCTATCATACTATAAGACTGTTTCTTTGCTCCCTGCATTGTCTAAAATCAGTTGCTTTATCTCAAGTTGCTTTATCTCAAGGTCTGCCTTCCCATTACTCCACACTCTGCATTTTCTATCAAGGGTGATGATAAGCTTCAGGTAGACTGCTATGTTTTTACACGTGTTACTACTCTGAGTATTATCTCAACTGCTGTGACCTGCCAAATTGTCCTCTCCATCTGTATCATCAAAAACATCCCTTTTCTCTCTACCACTTGATGTCAGCAATGTTCCTGTGTAAAAGCTAATCACAGACAAGCTTGCTTGACCATTTTGCCTCTATATTGTGTCCTGTTGATATTATTTAACCATGTTAATGAGACATATTAATGGTAAGATCTAATTACTTATTCATGTTAATGATACACATTAATGGTAAGATCTAAATACTTATTCATGTTAATTAATGATACACATTAATGGTAGATATAATTAATTATCCATATTAATGGTAAGATATAATTACTTATCCATGTTAATGATACACATTAATAGTAAGATATAATTACTTATCCATGTTAATGAGACGCATTAATGGTATGCTATAATTATTAATTATACTTATTAATGAGACAACTTCTATTTTGACTCCTATCCCTCTCTAGTTTTTGAATAAAGAATAGACACCTTGTGATAACTGTATATTTCTTCCATTTTGAGTCTGTCCTCGGTGGATTTTTATATGATTTCACACGCAATATTAGAGCTCTTGCAGAACCAATAGCCTTTGCTTCTGTGGATATTTACTTCCGCCTCAGCTCAGATCTGCTTCCAACTCCCGCTAAATCTCACTATGTGTTTAATCTGCGAGATCTCTCAAAGGTTGTGCAAGGTATGTTTTCAATGTTGTTTACTATTACTGTGGTTTCATTGTCTGTTTGATCTTATGTACTCTACCAAGTTTAGTTATAATAGCTTGGTAAACATTTATCTGTATTAAATATCAGTGAATTAGTGTGCAGTGGAAAATATGTCAATTCGGGATAATATCTTGAAGGTTACTCGTTAATGGATTAAAAGATATCAACATAGTGAAGGTATTATCAAGTTTAGAAGTCTTAATGTGGATGCGTACGAAGTAAGGTTGTGACCTAGTGAAATGGTAGCGATGCGCTCAGCGCGAAGTTCAAATGTGATGTAGTGTCAACATCAGAAAAGTGCAATGGAGATGGAGAGAGAAAACACATCCATATAACCACATCAGAAGGACAGCTGGAGAGGAGATGGGCACCACTAGCTAAACCTTTTGCCCACTGAAATACTACAATGGATAATCACACACAGAGAGTAACTAGCATGGTTCGGACATGTATGCAGGCACGATTCCTTGTCAAAAACAATACTGCAGGGAACTGTCGAGGGTGGAAGAAGCAGAGGGGGACAAATAAAGACATGGACAGACAACATCAAGGAATGGACTGGGCTAGATATTTCCACACTCATCCGCATCGCTGAGGATAGAATTCGCTGGAGGACTCTGTGTGCTGAAGCTTCCAATGTGGTACCCCTACGACCCTGAAGGGTTATGGGTATTATTGATATTGATTGATTAAATATATGTTATATATGTATAGACCTATATCCATGTGTGTGAGTTTTATATGCTTATATGTCAGTTATGGATGCGATTCTTGGACAATAAACAAACAGGAAATTGGGAAATTAGAAACAGTAGAGATGTAGTTCTACAGAAGAATGCTAAGAATACCATGGACTACAGAAAAACTAATGTGGAGGTGTTGAAAGAGTGAAATGCGAGACAGAGCTTAGTAAATAATAGGGTAGCCTGGGGCAGTTATGCGCACAGGGCAAAGATTCGCAGCTGTTCTTTTCTGGAACTATGGGTTTTCCCCGCCAACTATGTGACCAAGTCAGATGCTAACATGCGATTCTGTCACACAGTCAAGCGCAGGTAATTTTTTTTAGCCATGAGGTAAATTAATTTTTTAGCCATGAGGTAAATTCATTTTTAATGTTTTTGATCTAATCACTCTTTGTCTTCTGTTAGCATTACTGTATAGATCTCCACTGGTCATAATTGCACGATCTCCGCCGATCATAGTTCCACGATATCCACTATTCATAGATGCATGATCTCCACCGGTCATAATTGCACGATCTCCACTGGTCATAGATGCACAGCCTCAGCTATTCAAAGATGCACAATCTCTGCTATTCATAGATGCATGATCTCCACTGGTCATAGATGCATGATCTCCACTGGTCATAGATGCACGATCTCCGTGGGTAATAGATGCTCGATCTCCGCTATTCATAGAAGTGCCATCTCTGTCGGTCATAGATGCACAATCTCCGCCATTCATAGAAGCACGAAAATCAAAATTTTAGACGAGCACTATATAAAGCATGCCAACATGTTGTTATAGTTTCAAAACAGATCTAAGCGTCCATTCTTTGGATTATTGTTTTTTTTCATATTTACTTTTTTTCGTTTTAAAGTTACATTAAGATACATAGGCCTAGTCTTTGTGTTCTACAATTTTACCACAATGCGATTGACTATGTTAAGATAGGAAGTGACATTATTTTGCTGTTTTTGTCAATTCTCCCTTGATTTCGTAATTGTTTTTACCTGCGCACGTTTCCCTAAAAGGTAGGGTAAAAATGACATTTTACTCATTTTACTCATCTAGGAAACTCTTCTACCCATGACACTGAAAGGCAACAAAGGGTTTAATGAATAGATAGAATATTCATAAATGGTGTACATATAGGCCTAATATATTGGGTTAGTTGGTTGCTATCTTCATAATCAATAAAATCAATAAATAGTGCCAAAATGGTATAAATTCATGTAGGCATCCGAAAGTGATAGTGTGTTAATCGTTATCCAGTAGAACTCCATTACCTGTATCCCACGTGAGTATTGCTATCTTCAGGAATTTCAAATGATTTACTTTTACTTCCTATGTGCAGTGGGGTTTTCTCTCTGAGCCTTCTTTTATACATAGGAGATTTCATATTTTGGCTTAATGCAATGCCTATTGAAGAAGCCTTCTACTCAGAGAGGGTATATGTCACAAGACAAGCTGATAGTGCCTGTGTCACCCGTTGTGTCTTTTCTATGACAAGGCACTTCGCAGTCAACAAGCTATTCCTCGTGTGGGAAGACCATTCCTATTACCACCCTTCGTTTCCCTAAGTCCCAGACCTAATTTCTTCTATATGACCATGTTGGGCAAAGACGAAAGTCAAATTAGACTCGGGGTTGATACATCTTCCTAGACGAAGTACTGCATTGCCAAACACATTAAAGGTTTGGGATTTGACCTGTGCATTTCTCACGCACTCGTCACATTTGCCAGTTGGGGGTCTTCCATTCTATTGCCAGACATGTTTTGGCTCTCCGCTGTTATGTTTATCACCAAAAGTAGGTACATATGGTATATCATTGGACACATTTTGTTCCGTTGTCCCCTCGTGCTAAAAGAAAAATGGTTATCGACTTTCTTTGCAAGTCAATAAGGCTGCTTATACTATTGCTATAATTCTTGTTGTTTATCATTCAAGTAGTTACATTTTGTGAACAATTACCTCTCAAGTACCCCTCCCCAGACAAGTCTATGGCCACCTTGAATAGGTCTGTACCCATTAATTTAATATTTTTTTCTCCGTGCCTCCCTCCTAAAAGTATCTGTAGCCTCCATCGGGGGTCGTATGACCCACGTTGTGAACCACTGCTCTTTGTGACAATGGATTGACCAAATCACAGTTTACTTGTTTTGCTGACAGATGCATGGTAAATACATACAATTAGGGAAACTTTCAGACACACTGTAAGGGAAAATAAGAGTAAATTCAGAGTGGGAAATGTTGAAGTGAATTTATTATATACGAATAAATCAATGAATTATTCTCTCCATTCACATAGGAATACTTCAAGCAGACAGTAGTGTAATCCGTGAGAAGTCCCAAATGTTTCGTCTATTTATCCATGAGGCACAAAGAGTCTTCCATGACCGGCTCATTAATTATGAGGACAAGATGTTCTTCCATACTATAATGTCTGAGATGGCTGGCAAACATTTCAGTGAAGTCAGTTATGCAATTTTTGTGTGATTTAATTCATTAATATTGCTTTTTTTTCAGTCTCTTTTACCAATGTGTTGCAGGGGCTTGAAAGGGGAGTAAAGAATAGTCACATTGAACTGTCATACATGTTATAAGAGGGGACGAAGGAGGTTTAGGGGTGGAGTTGGCTGTTCCAGCCCTTAGTGAACCAGAAGCTATGATGAAGTTTGAATATGTTAGGCAGAAAGGAGCACAAATTGCAGCCATGGTGTAAGCCATACACAGCACATTCCATTCTCCGGACTAGATCTTCTTAATCTACAGGAGTTTGGTAACAAATGCAGATGAAGAAACATATTCTGTTTATGTTAAATGTGAAAGTTCAGTGTTTCAGTGATTTCTAACTGAAATATGTGATTTATTTTCTGAATGGGATAGTTTAGAACACGGTTTAACCATCTGGAGACATTGAAACAATGTTGTGACAGGTCTAGCAAATCAACATTGTAGAACTAAAACACTCGTAGGAAACATGGAGAGTTCTCAGCAGAAATGGCTTGTCTACATTGAATCCTCGGAGTAACAATAAGAGACAGAATCATAAATGAAAACACCAGAAGACTAATACAAAAATGCCAGTTCTGGATTAAATCAGAAGACGACAGATTAAGTGGTTATTGTATGCTTCCAGACTACCATCAGACATTGAACCCCCCCCCCCTCCCTAAAGCATTACTATACAGACATGATGGATACAAAGCTCAGGGGAGACCTTGCAAACGATGGATTACAAAAATAAAACAAAAATGTATCTATCTATTCACTAAACCCTTTGCTGCCCTTCAGTGTCAGGGGTAGAAGAGTTTTCTGGAGACGGACCTCTTGTATGCTAAGTATATTGTGGAATTTGTCGCCTCTTTTATTTCATCAGTCCATCATTTTCGTGGTCTGACTCTAGGTCTGCCTTCACTGTATCTGTGTAGCATAGCTTGCTGTAGTATGCTTTCTGATGGTAATCTTCTGATGTGTGTAAACCATTTGATATATGGTCTCTTAATATATTCCAAGATTGGGGGCGGTGCCGGTTTTTTTGTAGAATGTCCTGATTCCTCAGTTTGTCTCTTAGCGATATTCCTAGGATTCTGTGTAAGCATGCCATTGCAGCTGTTACAAGCTTACATATGTCTTGTGCTGTCGTTGTCCATGTTTGGCATTGGTAGCACAGCGTTGGCATAATAATAATTTTGAATAGTGTTATTTTGGTGTTTAAATCTATATTTTTTTTTCTGAAGATTGGTGTCATTTGCCCTAGGGTTTGGTATGCTTTACTACATCTGTTGTATATTTCTTTGCTGCTCTTGCCATCTGTTGTTATATTACTTCCTAGGTATGTGAATTCTGTCCCCTGGTTAAGTCTGTTGTTTCCAATTTTTATCAATTTATATATAGGGGGCCTATATATATATATATAAGTCCCTCTTACTGCCTTTTTTCTTCAAGGTGGGAATAATTACCGCTGTAATTCACTCCTGTGGTGTCTTAATTTGTGTCTTGCATATTAACAGTCTGTGTAGCCACTTCATACCTGTCATTGTTAGCATTTTTATTAGTTCTATAGGTATGCCATCTATTCCTGGTGCTTTGTTATTTGGTGCATGTTTAACTGCGCCTTCAATTTAGGATTTTGGATGTATGGTTCTAGGTCTTCTATTGTATTTATTGTTGTAATCACTTCTCCTTCCTTCAAGTTTAACAATTGATTGAAGTAATTTTTCCATCTTTCTATGATTTCTTGGGGCCTATTTAGTATGTTGTGTTTTATCTATCCTTGTTGAGGATTTCTCCATATTCTTGCCATGACTTAACTTTTGCAGATTTGATAATTTTCTTGGTGTTAATCTTTGCTGTCTTGTATGCTAAGTAATCTTCATGTGTTTGCTTGTTGTCCATTTCTTGTATTTTTATCTTTTGTTGCGTTCTTAACCTCTTCTGTCCAGCAAGCTGTTACCTTTGGTTTCGTACCTTTAAGGTTTTTAGATCCGTATATATTTCCTGCTGTTTGAATTAATGCATTTTCGTAATCTTGGTATACTTTCTTACAGTTTGTGTTTAATCCTTGTATTGGATAATCCTAGGATCTTGATACCTCCCTTTTTCATCCCATCTATAAGATCTTGTTTTTTATTTCTCAGTCCGCAAATATTTATTGTAGCATATTTGATATGATGTTTTCATATTCGATGTTTAGCCTTCTTCTGAAAACCCTCCATTTCTATTGGATTGCTAATCCTGTCGCAGTTTTGTATTGGGAAAACTTCACATATATGAAGCATACAAAAAAAGTCATCTCCAGAGAACTCTTCACCCTGATGCTGCAAGGCATAAAGGGGTATAAAGCAAAAATAAAGAAAAAAAGTAGTTTTTACCTCTCTTCTTAACCATTATTTATTCTTAACCATTCAAGTTAACCATTCTTTAAATTTCTGTTGACCTGACATTTGTTTTCAGAGAAGGTCTAAAACATTGCTTCATAGCTGTTATGAGCTCATAATTTGTATCTTAATTAATTAATTAATTAATACAAAACAGAATTAAGGATAGACTGAAGATGGTTTTAACTCCGATGTCAAGTCTAATGTAACTCGGAAAAGCAACTTCTTAGAGTGAAAATCAAACTTTATAACTCAGTAATTCTTCCTATTGTGCGTGTAGATGTGAGAAATGGATACTCACTGGAGATATAAAGAAATAATTACAGGTCTTTGAATACAAATGTTATGGTTAAATTCTGCTAATCTCATGTATAGAGCAGTAGACAAATGTTTGCATAAGAAGTAAAATAGAGATGCATACATGCCCACAAAAATCACTTCAATAGGGAAATAACAAAAAACTTCCATGGGTTGCCCATGTATGCTGACATGATTCCCTTTCAAAGAATATATTACAGGAAACAGTCTAGGTGGAAGAAGCAGAGGAGACCATAGGAAATCATGGACAGACAACATCAAGGACTGGATATGTCAGAATTTTTCCTCATTCATCCTCATCACTGAAGATAGAAATAATCGCTGTGGGACTCTGCATATTGATGCATCCCAAAAGATAATACATGGAATAGATCCATTATTTTTGCTGTATGAAAGTACTTGCCAATATGTCATATATATTTTAGCTGTATGAAAGTACTTACCAATATCTCATATATTTTAGCTGTATGAAAGTACTTACCAATATCTCATATCTATTTTAGCTGTATGAAAGTACTTACCAATATCTCATATCTATTTTAGCTGTATGAAAGTACTTACCAATATCTCATATCTATTTTAGCTGTATGAAAGTACTTACCAATATCTCATATATTTTAGCTGTATGAAAGTAGTTGCCAATATGTCATATCTATTTTAGCTGTATGAAAGTAGTTGCCAATATGTCATATATATTTTAGCTGTATGAAAGTACTTGCCAATATGTCATATATATTTTTAGCTGTATGAAAGTACTTGCCAATATATATATTTTAGCTGTATGAAAGTACTTGCCAATATATCATATATATTTTACATCTCAACTTGTACCACTTCAGGTTATTGACCCAAAGTCATTTGTAACAAATCCAATACTGTTTGGAAATTTTATCAAGATAGGTATTCCTGCAGAAGAAAGATTTTATGATGAAATGGCTGACTTGAATAAACTGAGAAATGTCATGGGTGAAGTGAGTACACTTGTCAAATGTCAAGATTTTTGTTTTAATAAATTGGGGTCTCATATTGTTTAAACATGCCCTTGGTTACAACAGGTCCACTAGCCTAGAATTGTGAGTTCATCACATCCATAAAGAATGCTATATTCTGGAAAGAATATATCACTTTAATATATATATATATCTAGATCCTTTATACCCATGACTGAATTAACTGTCAGGCATGTACAGTCAATAGTTTTGTTTGAGATATAGATTGAGAAGTTATTACTCAAATTCATGATACAATTTGTTGATGTTTTTAAGAATAATTGCATCATGTGTTACAAAATAATACAGTCCCGTAAAATGTATCCACATCTGCTGTTCACGGATTTCCATAGATTGCACTAGTGAGAAAGCACAGATGATGTATGTAATAATTTCCCATGGTGTTTTTTGTTGTATTCTGCATGGGACACAGAATGGCAGTTTTATTAATGTGAATGAATGCATTAAATAATAGTTTTTTTCTAAAAACAATTATACACAATTTTGAAATTTCACCAATTTTTTGTCATTTTTTAAAACCAAGAATTTGGCTATAAACAATTACTACTATCTGGCAACCTTGCCCGAGAATTTGGCAGGTATGGCAGTATTTACTCCCCCTACATGAAAGGACAGCACATTTTGTGATATGTTTTAAAATATTTAAATCATTTTATTAGTTCAACAACAGGCCAATCTGTGCATAGTTCAGTGGTCAGTAACATGCTATGTTCATGTGGTATTGAACACAGAGTACCCACTCCATTTAGCATTTATTTTCCTGTGTTGATATTTTGCCCATATAAACAGTGATCATTTTATCTTCAGTACCTTGATGACTTAAACATGCAGTCACCAAAAGAGATGAGACTGGTGTTCTTCCTCGATGCTGTAGAACATGTAACACGTCTTGCGAGAATGCTGCAGCAAGAGAGAGGAAATGCCTTGCTTGTGGGAGTAGGTGGTACAGGGAAGCAGTCATTAACCAGGTCAGTTTATTTGTAAAAAACTGGATGAAAAGTTAACTTTATAATTGCATGAATCAAAACAATATTAAAACATAGGTTGGTACTATATGATCACAGTCCAACACCCTTTGCACCAATTAGTGCCTACCTGTTGTGATTATTTCCCTTGCCTATGTTTATCAGTTTATGTTTATTATTTATTAATTTAAATATAATTATATTTAGGGGAGGATGTGTGTGTGTGTGAATTACACTGGTTGAAAAAAAAATGAAGTTGAACGTTGTCTATAATTTTTTAACTGAATTAGGAGCATTTTGTGCCACTGAAGCCAAAAATGACATCCATTTTTCTCAATCAGGTCAGGTTTTTTTTCTAAATTGATTTAAAAAAATTAAATTCTCTGACTATAGCCTTCTATTCATAACTACATTTTGGTGATATTAGTAGTTGATTTATGCGTTACATTTCTCACATAAAAAATATTTCACAGAGTGTATTTATGAAATGTTACAAACATGGAATTATATAATTGAAGCTGTCAATGAATATCTCCAATCTCTGGGTTCATAATGTTGCATTTCAAGCTTCTGCAGAAGGTGAACAATATCTGTACAGTACACAAAGTCCTTCTCTTCAATGAAAAAAATGGAGGAACTCTTGATGCCTGTTGCGATAAAAAGTGATGCGTGTACTGTCAGATAAGAGTTTCTTTATTTTTAATCTGAATGTCAAGAGCTCAGCTGAAGACTTCGACAAATTGAGATCACGAATAAGATCGTTAAACTCATTTTGGTAAAACAGGAAGTGGAGCATCATCGCTAAATGTCTCATCTTCTTCATTCTCCTCTTGAACTTCTAGAAAACTGGAAGAATCTTCATCACTGATGTCAGGGAGTTCTGCATAGACAGGTACTGGACATTCATCAGAGTGAGATACAGGATGATGTGCTGATTCTAGATCAGGATACTTGAGGACATTTTGATTCTTTCTATTGATCCCAGTCACATCAATAGCACAGAAATAGCAGTCAGAGACATGGTTTGTGGGCTCCCTTCAAACCATGGGTATTCCAAATTTCAGAATGCTCTTCTTGCCTTTAACCCACTGATGCAGATATTCAGTGCATGAGTTGCACACCATGTGAAGAGCCCAAGCTTTATCCTGGTCACCAAGTTTTATACCAAAATACGCATGGTAAGCTTGCTTTATGAAAGTTGGGACTGGATTCCAATTAGGAACGAGAGTATATTCACCGCAGATGTAGCAGAAGATGTTATGCTTATTTCTGCAAGTTCTTCTAGTTGAAGCCATTTGTATACTTGAAACCTTAAAAAAATACCAATAAAAATTAGCAATACTAGTAAGTTTAAACATGTGAAATCTTCATAATTTGTATTTTCCAAGATAGATTAAGAAATTTTGCAACATATGGCGTGAAAATATCCATACATTTGACAATAAAATACTTGCTTTCTATATCATTTGTCCTTTTAAATAGGAAAAAAACACACACTTTTGATCAAATGTGTGGAAATTGTTGTTTTACTGCTGATTTGACATGGAATATGACCCACCTATAAAAAAAACATAATGTGGTGCTAGATAAAAAACCTGACCTGATTGAGCAAAACCAATGTGATTTTTGGATTCAGCACAATAAAAATTATCCCAAATCTGTAAAAAAAAAAAACCATAGAAAGCAAATTTGCTGTTGACCAGTGTTATCTTCTACTTTATGTTTTTTGCCAGCAAAGCTAACTATTACAGGAGTGTATACTATAAAATGGTGTAGAAATAGAAAGTCCAGCACATCATGCTCAATTGTCCATTGTCTTATCTAAGTGGAAATTAGATATTTATGATATGGGTGATTAGTTTTTGTTATACATTTTATGATCAGGGGAAAAGTTATGGGAATCAGCAACAACATTGGACACCAGATATATTGTGTATCCCAGCAACAACAAACATTGGACACCAGATATATTGTGTATCCCAGCAATAACATTGGACACCAGATATATTGTGTATCCCAGCAACAACATTGGACACCAGATATATTGTGTATCCCAGCAACAACATTGGACACCAGATATATTGTGTATCCCAGCAACAACATTGTCCAATAACCTTAAGTTCAAATTTCAGATTCTTAACAAAGTTCACCAAAATAGAGTTTTTACAGTATAATTATTTTGACCATCGATATTTTGTTTCCTTTAGGGAAGGATTAAGACAATAAAGTACCAACAACAACAAAAATCAGGCTAGAAAAGGTGGGATATGGCGTACCCCCAGAAAAAAACAACACTGCCTATATATTTTTAGTGTTTGCTAATGTAGCAACAAGGTAAAATGATGTTTGAAAAGATGTTTAGGAAGCAACTAACTAAGGAGACTTGACAATCATTCATAAGATGTCTCAAAATAAAGGACATAAGAAAATTATTGTAAGTCACTATGCATTAGTTATGTTAATTACTGTCTTCACACACTGGACATGGTCACTATGCATTAGGTATGTTAATTATTCTCTTCACACACTGGACATGGTCACTATGCATTAGGTATGTTAATTATTCTCTTCACACACTGGACATGGTCACTATGCATTAGGTATGTTAATTACTGTCTTCACACACTGGACATGGATCATGTGAGAAAAATGAGCAACAACTGTATCCCACAGTAAGTATTGTTTGACAATCTTTCAGAAGGAGAAAGAGTTCGAAGCAGACTGTTCCTGATACTTAAAGATGTCCTCTTTGCTGACAAGCATACAAAAACCTCAATAAAAGACCTTTCTATTGACCACAATTGCTGTGAATATATAGCAGCGGACTATGGTGCATGGAGGTCGACATTGGGCGAAGGGTTAAGAAACGTTGAAAACACTTTTGAGTATATATTGTGTTTATATATAGGAGTATATATTGACTATAAAACACAAGCGACATACATATAACACTTAGGTCCCGCCGAAGATGGATGTGTCAGTCCATTGGCACAAATAAAACAGTGACACAACGCATTCCCATTCTCTGGACTACATCCTGCTGGAAATCTAATAGGACCATGGCCTGCTATAAAAGAGATCCAATGGGAGTTTGAGAATGAACACTGAAGAAGAAGATACTTAGGTCATAGCAAAACAACAGTGAATGATTCATTCTGCAATTAACACTAACTAAATGCATGAAACTGCTACACAACCATCTAAAAGATTTAAAGGTCATATACCAGACATGTCCATAGGCACTCAGATCTCCACTAAACCTCTCAGGGTGTAGCAGCTGATGGTTCCGATTCTGTTTTCGTTCAGTGTTCTTTTTTAAAATTTGGTACGGTGTTCTCTCCAGGCTATGCCAACATTCACTCCCAATTTAGCGTTCTTTTTTAAATGTGTGTGAGTTGTTTTCTCTGGACAATGCCAATCTTCATTCCCAGTTTGCATATTCTTTATATTGACTCATGCGCATTGACCTTAAAATCTTATGATTATTCAGACTCTCATAGAGAATTGAGTATGCCTGATCTGTCCATAGGGTTGACCATCTGTTATGGTAGCAGAACCAGTTACCTTGTCAGCTTGCTCATTTCCCTGCACACCTGCGCATTCTGGAACAAAGATAAAAGTGATTTTTCTCTGAGAGATTCTCTTTCCAATAGGAGATTGTTATGAAAGTTATAACAGCCTGCAGTGAAAAACATACCGGTATATGATATATCTTCTTCTTCTTCATCGTTCATTCTCAAACTCCTGCTGGATCTCCCTTGTAGCAAGAGCATTGTCCTACTAGATTTCTAGCAGGATGTAGTCCAGAGAATGGACATGCGCTGTGTCACTCTTTTATTTGCGCCTATGGCCTGACACATCCGTCTTCGGCGGGATATGATATATAAAGAGACTGATAAATCAACGCCAAACTCCCCAACTGTTAGCCCCTGCACTCGGATGAATTTATTGAGATCAAAAGTGCCTATGGACTTGTCCGGTGTGTGAAGATGATACCAGCAGTCATCACTCATTTCATTTTCCAGCACAGTTTTAATGAGTAAATATTTGTTGATTTCCTCCTCCTTTTCCACTTTTCCCTTCCAAAATTAGACTCTCATCGCACATATGTGGGTACCAGTGCTTCCAGATCGAGCTTTGCCGTGGCTATGACTACTCATCCTTCCATGATGATCTAAAGAAACTCTATGCTTCAGCAGGCATCAGAAATGCACAGACCGTCTTTCTATTCACAGATACACAGGTGAATGTTAGCATATTTACTTGTGTGTTTGTTTGTTTGTTTACTTTCCTCAGGAATTTTAAGCAACTTGCTCTTACACTCTGTGTGCAATCGGGTGGTTTTTCTGAGTTTTCTTTATTACCCAAGAGACTTCAGCTTTTGGCTTAGTGCAATACCTATTGAAGAAACCTTCTACAGGGACTGGGTATTTACTTGTCCAGTTGGTAAACATGTTTACAATCATCAATATTTATTAATTGTTTCTGGAGAAACGTCAAAGACTAAGCAGACCCACAACAGGGTTACTCGAAAGTAGTTTTCTGTGAAATGATAGAGATCTTGAATGGATCTCTATTGTTTAATAAAAATCACTGGACAGATGTGTCAAATAAAACGGTGACACAATGCATTTCCATTCTCTGGACTACATCCTGTTGGAAATCTAGTAGGGCTATGGTCCTGCTAAAAAGGAGATCCAGCGGTAGTTTGAGAATGAATGCTGAAGAAGAAATTTAATGAAAACTGTGAATTATAAAGCAATAATATAATGAATATAAGAAAAATACAAAGATGGGTTAAAATTCAACTTTACATTACACAAAAATGTTAAATTGATGTTTTGTTCAGAGGTCTATCAAAACAGGTACAAACAAAAGTAGGGAAATAAAAACAAATATCTTGATAGAATGACATAAAAAATAGGAATACATAATGACAGATTTAAGAGAGTGGCTAGGAATATTACAATGGAAATATACTAGGGTGCATGGCCATAAATTGTAGTACACAAAACAAAAATGAAAGTAAATAGAAAAGTTAAATTATATAAAGTAAGCTGGGCTGACGTATGCACGTTAATATAAAGTAAGCTGGGCTGACGTATGCACAATAAAAGGAGAAAGAATAGAGAAAGAAATCAGTCGCAAGGGAGGGGGAGGGCTACCAATAGATGCAGAGAACATAGAAATGTGCTAGGAAGAATAGCAGTTGACAGCGCCTGGAATAGTTAGGTATTCATAGTAACCTATTTACTTTATTAGGATTTACCATTTATTTGTTTGGTTACTGCGCACTTTCCATTTGGTCAGACATCCTCTGATATTTTGGTTATTTATATTTGCAGAGATGACATATGATAAGTATGAACATTATAATATATAATAAAAAAACTTGTACCTGTTAGTATCACCAACAATCCTATCATAAACTTGTACCTGTTAGTATCACCAGCAATCCTATCATAAACTTGTACCTGTTAGTATCACCAACAATCCTATCATAAACTTGTACCTGTTAGTATTACCAACAATCCTATCATAAACTTGTACCTGTTAGTATCACCAACAATCCTATCATAAACTTGTACCTGTTAGTATCACCAACAATCATATCATAAACTTGTACCTGTTAGTATCACCAACAATCCTATCATAAACTTGTACCTGTTAGTATCACCAACAATCATATCATAAACTTGTACCTGTTAGTATCACCAACAATCCTATCATAAACTTGTACCTGTTAGTATCACCAACAATCCTATCATAAACTTGTACCTGTTAGTATCACCAACAATCATATCATAAACTTGTACCTGTTAGTATCACCAACAATCCTATCATAAACTTGTACCTGTTAGTATCACCAACAATCATATCATAAACTTGTACCTGTTAGTATCACCAACAATCCTATCATAAACTTGTACCTGTTAGTATCACCAACAATCCTATCATAAACTTGTACCTGTTAGTATCACCAACAATCCTATCATAAACTTGTACCTGTTAGTATCACCAACAATCCTATCATAAACTTGTACCTGTTAGTATCACCAACAATCCTATCATAAACTTGTACCTGTTAGTATCACCAACAATCCTATCATAAACTTGTACCTGTTAGTATCACCAACAATCCTATCATAAACTTGTACCTGTTAGTATCACCAACAATCCTATCATAAACTTGTACCTGTTAGTATCACCAACAATCCTATCATAAACTTGTACCTGTTAGTATCACCAACAATCCTATCATAAACTTGTACCTGTTAGTATCACCAACAATCCTATCATAAACTTGTACCTGTTAGTATCACCAACAATCCTATCATAAACTTGTACCTGTTAGTATCACCAACAATCCTATCATAAACTTGTACCTGTTAGTATCACCAGCAATCCTATCATAAACTTGTACCTGTTAGTATCACCAACAATCCTATCATAAACTTGTACCTGTTAGTATCACCAACAATCCTATCATAAACTTGTACCTGTTAGTATCACCAACAATCATATCATAAACTTGTACCTGTTAGTATTACCAACAATCCTATCATAAACTTGTACCTGTTAGTATCACCAACAATCATATCATAAACTTGTACCTGTTAGTATCACCAACAATCCTATCATAAACTTGTACCTGTTAGTATCACCAACAATCCTATCATAAACTTGTACCTGTTAGTATCACCAACAATCCTATCATAAACTTGTACCTGTTAGTATCACCAACAATCCTATCATAAACTTGTACCTGTTAGTATCACCAACAATCCTATCATAAACTTGTACCTGTTAGTATCACCAACAATCCTATCATAAACTTGTACCTGTTAGTATCACCAGCAATCCTATCATAAACAAGTGTGGAAAAGTGATATCCTGTCATCAAACCAAGATTTTAAATTTCCATCTGTTCTCCTTCCATCCTCAACCATTCCCTGGAGTTCTTACATCATAGATGCTACTGAATTACCTATCTAAAATTAAATTTTTAATGCAAAGTTAGAAAAATCAGAATTTCATAAAATATAGAGAACAATAATAATTAAATGAAACAAACATTGAGAAACTTCACAACTATAAGTAAAATGAGAATTGTTGATTCAAATATTGTTACAGATTGTAGTGGAAGAATTCCTGGAAGACATCAACAATATACTAAACTCTGGGGAAGTTCCAAATCTGTTTGAGCCAGATGAGTATGAGAAACTCATCATAGGTTGCAGAGCCAGGGCAAAGGAAGCTGGCATTCCTGAAGGAAACAGGGATGCCATATATGACTTTTGTATTCAAAGTGTCAGGTAATCTACTATTATTACCTATTGCTCTTCATTTTAAGCAGCTATGATACACAGATGCAGTGAAGGCAGACCTAGAAGCTGACCACGAAAATGATGGACCACCAAAATAAAAGTGCCGACAAACTCCACAATATACTCACACACAAGGGCCATCTCCAGAAAACTCTCTACACCTGATGTTGAAAGGCAATAAAGGGTTTAGCAAATAGATAACCTGTTTTGCTTCGTTATTTCTATTAGGTTCTGTCTGAATTTGAAAATTGTATAATCCATCAAAAGAACATAAAATAGTACACCTAAATATATTTAAGTTATAGTATATATTAAATATTCTTAAAGATGAAAACAAGAAGAATATTATTATTTCAATTATACTAACAGATAGTTCATAATTCAGATAATACAGATGTTCTCAGTGAGGCTGGCATGAAAAGAAAATTCATAGAAAATTATCTATCTATCTATCTATCTATCTATCTATCTATCTATCTATCTATCTATCTATCTATCTATCTATCTATCTATCTATCTATCTATCTATCTATCTATCTATCTATCTATCTATCTATCTATCTATCTATCTATCTGATCTGATCTCATCTCATCTGATCTGATCTCATCTCATCTCATCTCATCTGATCTCATCTCATCTGATGATCTCATCTCCTGATCTGATCTGATCTGATCTGATCTGATCTCATCTCCTCATCTGATCTGATCTGATCTGATCTCATCTCATCTCCTCATCTGATCTGATCTGATCTGATCTGATCTGATCTCATCTCATCTGATCTCATCTATGTATATATATATATATATATATATATATATATATATATATATATATATATATATATGCTGCGTCAGGGGTGGAAGAGTTCTCTGGAGATGGCCTTCTTGTGTGCTGTTTGTAAGCTTGTTCCTGTGGCTTCTTTGATTTCTGTGACCCATCTTTTACATGGTCTGCCTCTGCCTTTATAACCGTTATGTCCATGTGTCATGGCCATTTGTGGCATGCTATCTCTCAGTAGTCTGGAAGTGTGTGAAAACCACTTGATCTGTTGTCTTTTGATGTGTTCCAATACTGGTATTGTTTTGGTTATCTGTCTGATGTTATCATTTCTAATTCTATCTCTTAATGACACTCCGAGTATTCTTCGTAGACATGTCATTTCTGTTGTCACTATTTTTCTTTTGTCTTGTGCTGTCATTGTCCAGGTTTGGCACTGGCAGCATAGTGATGAAATAATAATAGTCTTGTATAATGCAACTTTAGTGTTTATGTTTACATTTTTGTTCTTGAAAATACATGTCATCTGTCCTAGGATCTGGTATGTTTTGTAGCATCTATTTTGTATCTCTTTACTGGTTTTCCCTTCCCTTGATATAATGCTTCCTAAGTAAGTGAACTCATTTACTTGTTTAAGGTGTTTATCATCGATGGAGATAGTGATATTTCTTCCTTTCTTTGCTATTGCCATTATTTCAGTCTTTTCAATATTGATCTTCATGTTGAATTTTTAATATAGAAAATTACTGAATATAGACAACATACAATATATATTTTCTAATATAGAAATTATTAGAGGCAGATAGTCAAGGTTTCTAGGGCATTTGCTGAGAACACAGCTTGAACTCTTAACCTATAGCACGCTGTGTTTACAATTCGGGTGATACATTTCGCCAAAATAGTGTCATGTCTTGATTGTGGAAGGCGAAATCCACCGCCCAGTACGTTAAACTCGAACCCAAATGAAAAAAAACCACAACTACTTCCATTTTGAACCAAATATAGCAAGTACGAAGAACATAGAACTTCCATGATGAACTGGAAACTCATATTAAATTGCCATCTTTAAAATATGTGGACAATCAAAGTTTAGGAAATCTTGTAAAAATGTACTCTAAAGAATTTGTTCTTTCTATCTATCTATTGTCTTTTCTCTGTTTTTGCTATACGGCATTGCAGGATTGAATGATGATCAATTTTCAGGCTATGCATCATGTATTGTGACATCTTAGAACGTTGGTAACTCCTTCAATCCACCTTCTTTCGGGTCTTTCTCTGTATCCTACTGTTTCCATTTTCACATTGTGTGCTTTTGCTGCTGGGAAATGAGGATTTATTCTCATTTAGTGGCTGAACCATTTCAGTCTTTGTTTTTCAGTATATTTAAGTATACGCTGTATACGTATTTAAGTATATTTATATATAGTTTTTCAGTATACGCTGTTCCAACAGTTCTTGTTATCTCATTATTCCTCACATGATCTCATCTTGTTTTGTTTGCTGATTTTCTTAGACATCTCATTTCACACATAGCAAGCAATCTAATTTCAATGTTCTTTCAATGATATTCATATATAATTTAACAAATTAATTTGTCGTGGATATTTTATATCATACTTGCTATCTGTTGATCATAAGTTATGTTGCCATGTCTCCCCAGAAACAACCTACATGTCGTGTTGTGCATGTCTCCAGTCGGAAATGCGTTCAGATCGCGATGTCGCATGTTCCCATCACTTGTTAATTGCTGCACCATTGATTGGTTCATAGAGTGGCCTCGAGAAGCACTGCTGGGAGTAGCTGTAACATTCTTCAAGAGTGTTGAACTTGGCTGCTCTGATGAGATTAAGGTATTTTATAACAGAAAAATATGCTTTCAGTTTTATTTTTCAACCAGCTAATTAAAGAGCGAGTGAAATTCTCTACAGTAGAATGTTTTTTTATTGTAGTTAAGTTATATGTTGTCATGTTGACGATGTTAATGATGTTTGCAATGGTATAGGATGATGAGTGATGTTAATGATGTTTGTGATGGTGGTGGATGACGAGTGATATGATAATGATGTTTGTGATGGTGGTGGATGACGAGTGATATGATAATGATGTTTGTGATGGTGGTGTGTGACGTGATGATAATGATGTTTGTGGTGGTGGTGGGTGACGAGTGATGATAATGATGTTTGTGATGGTGGTGTGATGTGATGATAATAATGTTTGTGGTGGTGGTGTGTGACGTGATGATAATGATGTTTGTGGTGGTTGTGTGTGACGAGTGATGATAATGATGTTTGTGATGGTGGTGTGTGACGAGTGATGATAATGGTGTGATGGTGATGAGTGATGATAATGGTGTTTGTAATGTTGGTGTGTGACGTGATGATAATAATGTTTGTGATGGTGGTGGGGATCTAATGATGATAATGGTGTTTGTGATGGTGGTGTGTGATGAGTGATGATAATGGTGTTTGTGATGGTGGTGTGTGACGTGATGATAATAATGTTTGTGATGGTGGTGGGGGTTGAATGATGATAATGGTGTTTGTGATGGTGGTGTGTGATGTGATGATAATGATGTTTGTGGTCGTGGTGGGTGACGAGTGATATGATAATGGTGTTTGTGATGGTGGTGGGTGACGAGTGATGATAATGATGCTTGCGATGGTGGTGTGTGACGAGTGATGATAATGATGTTTGTGGTGGTGGTGTGTGACGTGATGATAATGATGTTTGTGATGGTGGTGTGTGACGAGTGATGATAATAGTGTTTGTGATGGTGGTGGGGGTCGAATGATGATAATGGTGTTTGTGATGGTGATGAGTGATAATAATGATGTTTGTGATGATGGTGTGTGATGAGTGATGATAATAATGTTTGTGATGGTGATGGGGGTCGAATGATGATAATGGTGTTTGTGATGGTGGTGTGTGACAAGTGATTCATGGGTGACTAGTGATAAAATGGGGGTGATTTGCGAATGATGATAATTAGATAATGATAAATGAGATGCCTGTGGGAGAGAAAGTTTTCCATATGAATTTCCTTTTTCTCCTCTCTCTATTGTTAACACAGCAAATGAGTGCATTTTCTTACTTAATGGCATTCCGAGTCTAATGCTGCCGAAACAGACGTTGACATCTGGGCACATCTCTGGCCCATACTACAGGTTTCTTTGGGAGTGCCCCACATGCTGTGAAGCTAGTTTCTAATCAAGAATCAAACAAGCTACAAAATATCCTGTTTGTTGCCTTTGTTCTCTAGGTGCACTGAGCATATCGTTATATGCCTTAATAGCTTATCCACCCTTGCATTATTACATTTATAACAGCTGTTTCTCATTTGTTTCCTATGCTCAAGAACAACGTGTCCAAGATGTGCGTAGAGATTCATGTTTCAGTCACGGAAATGGCAGAACGTTTCTATAAAGAACTCAAGCGGCGATATTACACTACCCCTACATCCTACCTGGAGTTAATCAATCTTTACCTGGGCATGGTTGAAGATAAAGCTAAGTAAGACTTTTCACCTTTTTTCTTCTTAGGAACTGCAAGATTTTTAAAACAATATTAGAGACTGTTGTACGTGTGTTTCAGGGACCCGAAAGAAAACCAACACTGTGCCATGCATATCGTAAGAGGTGACAAAGGAATTTTTTTTTGTTTTGAGATGGCTGTCCCATCTCAAAGAGAGACAAAATGACCCAGAAATCATGCTGAGTAAAATGTGCCAGGTTGAAAAGTGCAGACATTTGTCATGTGGGTAATATAGACTAGAAGATGTTTAGAGCAGCATTAGGAACGCAAACATGTTTAAATCAGTGCTAAAATGTAAATGATATTTATAGTCAAATTATTGATCTGTTCTATGTTTATTCATTATTGTATGTATAGTTATCACCCTTATTACTGGGCTCAACAAGAGAACAAAGAAAGTAACAAAGTCACCTACCGTGTTGTGTGTGATGACTAAACAGGAATTATGTGGGTTGACAGACACACCATTTAGATACGTACCTTGAGTATAAGCATAGTCAGTCAGTTCCTCTTTTGCCAGGTTTGGCACATAGGGCAGATGTCATAGTTCTCCATGCCTGTCGATCAGTTGCCAAGGATTGCAGGTCTTGTGCATTTATGCCTATTGATTTTAGTTCATTCTTAAATGTTCTTCTGAGCGTTGTTTTTGGTTTTCCTGTTTTCTTTTCCCGTCTGGTGTCCACATGAAGGCTTGTCGTGGAATTCTATCTTCCTTTATTCTAAGTATGTGACCAATTTATGTCCAGCGGCGTTTTCTGATGATGTTTGTCACATATTCTTGTTTTGTCTCCTCTCTTAGTATGTCGTTTGATTTGAAGTCTTTCCAATTAGTATTTGTGATTTATCTGAGGCATCTATTCTCGAAGGCAACTAACTTATAAGTACAAGTATACCTTGAGATATATATACCTATAGTATAGGTATACCTTGAGATATATATATATACATTTAGTATAAGTATACTTTGAGAGATATGTATACCTTTAGTATAGGTATACCTTGAGATATATGTACCTTGAGTATACGTATAACTTGACGACATATATATATATATATATATTTCAATATATATATATATATATATATATATATATATATATATATACCTTGAGTATAAGTATACCTTGAGAGATATATACCTTGAGTATAAGTATGTTTTGTGAGAGATATATATATATATATATATATATATATATATATATATATATATATATATATATATATATATATATATATATATATATATATATATATATACCTAGAGTATAGGTATACTTTGAGATTGCAAGAAAGTCATAGAAAATTCCCCTCCAGAGTAGAAACTTTCCTGCTCAATGGCACTGCACCCTGCATACAGTAACATTGAGACAAACAATCACCTTTGGAAAGCTTTGGAAAACCTGCATCAAAAATAATGGCAGCGAAACACCAATCTTCTTCATCAGTGTTTCCCCATGATGAATCCCACTGTATCTCTCTTATAACGGGACTATGGTCCTATTAGATTTTTCAGCAGGATGTAGCCCAGAAAAGTCACACGTGTTGTGTCGCCATTTTATTTGCACCAGTGGCCAAAGACATCCATCTTCAATGGACAAACACCAATCAGAAGCACAGGAATAAGATGGATAAACACATACTCCCTGGAGATTCAATCATCAGATGAGCACCATGTATTGTTGTTTATATTTTTAATAGACTACTTCTTTCACTGAAGAATATAAAGTTTTCTAACTTTAAAGTAAATTAATGTTGCTGCTTGAAGCTTCTTTCTGTCCATTTATCTCCTGTTAAAATTCTAGATTTTCTTGTCGTTATACAGGGGTGTGAAGCGTGCCAAAGAAAGAGTGAGCAATGGCCTAGCCAAGCTTTTTGAGACTAATGATCTTGTAGACAGCATGAAGAAAGAGCTTGTGGCACTAGAACCAGAACTGAAACAGAAATCTGCAGACACAGCAGCCCTTATGGAGAAGCTGAAAGTGGACCAAGAAAAGGCTGATGTGGTGTGCCTTTACTTTATCATTGTATTTCTCAGAAGCTGTAGTGTTTGATTGTAGTGCCTACCATCTTTCTTATTCATAGAATGTTTCTCTTACTCTTTGTTTCTTCTCAATATCTTTGTGTATCTTCTCAATATCCTTGTGTATCTTCTCAATATCTGTGTGTATCTTCTCAATATCCTTGTGTATCTTCTCAATATCTTTGTGTATCTTTGTGTAATATCTTAGAATTCATGTTGTTGTTGGATATGACCCAGAATCCATGCTCTAGTTGGATATGCCAGGCCAAAAGATACAGATATCACAGCAAATATATGTAACACACGACATAATCCATGAAATAACACATGACATAACACCTGACATACATAACATAACCTGTGACATAACATGCGACATAACACATTTCACTCTTCAGACTACATCTTAATAATGACCACAGAAGAAGGTGATAAGCCTTCCAGCTGATCATGCTTTTCAGATCATTGACAACCAGTGTTGCTACAGCAAAGTGAGGAAGCACAAATAGTGAAGTGAGAAACATCATGGGACAGATAAAAAGATACCCGGATGCTGCAGTAAAGTGAAGAAGCACAAATAGGGAAGTGAGAAACATCATGGGAGAAATAGAAAGCTGCCCTGCTTAATTAATGTTGCAAATGTGGTTTATGGTTGAGTAGAGCCTGTTTGAAGTCATTCTTGACGAAGTGACAGACTAGCCTTGTCTTGTCCTATCCATGTGTGCCGCTAAGCACCATGGGGAGCTGAAGTCTTGTCTTGTCCTATCCATGTGTGCCGCTAAGCACCATGGGGAGCCGAAGTCTTGTCTTGTCCTATCCATGTGTGCCGCTAAGCACCATGGGGAGCTGAAATCTCATCTATCCATCTTCGTCTGGGTTTTCCTTGTTTCTCTTTTCAGATGATCTTTTATTGAAGGCTACCGATGGAATGTGATCTGGTTTCATTCTTATTAGGTGGCAGAAGTACCTGATCTTTTGTGTTTCTATGTATTCTTTGCATGATATTGCTTTCACCAGATTTCTGATAGTGTCATTGTTGCTTTCACCAGATTTCTTATAGTGTCATTGTTCATTCTATCTCTTTTTGCAGACTAGTGCCCAGCAGAAAAGATTGTTTTCCCTTTGTTACTCTAGTTAATTTTCTCTGTTATTTTATATTTTGTTTTGATAAATTTGTATGCCTGCTAATAAAGAAAGTACCATTACAATAATTTAAGGTAATCTGTGGCAAAGACTCTTGAGGGGCAAAGAGCCGCAACAGGTTTATTTCTAATCTATGGGTTTTCCCGATACCACTGGATACACAGTTGCCTGCGGCAGGCATCAAACTCGGCACCTTGGCCATTTCAGAGTCGCTCTGAACCACACCACCACAGAGCGAGACTTTCATCTTTGTTTTCCCTACAGTCTGGTAAACTAATTTACCCACCTCTTGATTTTTATGAAATCATAATCAGGTGCAGTCTCCGCACCAAAAGTTGGTTCCAGAAAATCTCCAAGATCTTCTGTCTCCTGCCTTGGTGGTGCACTCTGGTAAACTGTAAATTGTCCATCTCTGGATTTTTATTAAATATTGTTTGCTTATTTCAATTCTTTCAGCCAAAAAATAATGATAATTTTCAGGTTCAAAAAATTGTGGCAGTAGATGAGGCACGGGCAAAAGAAAAAGCTGCAGAGACACAATTGATTGCTGATGATGCCCAGAGGGACCTTAATGAAGCTATGCCTGCTCTTGAGGGAGCTGTTAAGGTAGTGTTGTTAAGATTTTCTTTTATACTTTGAGATATATTTAACTCTCCATTTCCATAAGAGTTTTCCTGCCCTCCTGCTTTAATGTATTTCTTCTTCAGCGTTCATTCTCAAACTTATGCTGGATCTCTCTTACAGCAGGATAATGGTCCTAAATTTCTAGCAGAATGTAGTCCAGAGAATAGAAATGCGCTGTGTCAACATTTTATTTGTGTCAATGGCCCGACACATCTGTCTTCGCTGAATAATTTATTTAGAAGTAGGCCCTAACTATGGTTGGTTGGTTGCTGATCCAGCGGTCCATGGGCTCATGCCCTTTGACCTAATGCCATTAAATGGCATTATATTGCTGGGAAGACTGGATTTTCTGCCCACCCCGGGACAGAGCCAGAGAATAACTATCACACCTCCAGGAAGGTAGGTTTCAACCTATGCACTGCTCCTAGTCACTGTAGCCAAGATAGGGTTCACTGTGCTCATTCCCCGCCACTTGTCTATCTAACAAACTATTTTTGGTCCACCTGTTCTATCAAATAATGCTGCCAGTCTTTTAAACAAACTACATGTATAGGACTATGTGTCCAACTGTCTATTTAACAAAGTATATGTATCCATGTGTCTATATAACAAACTATATGTGTAAGACTGTGTCCACCTGTCTATTTAACAAAGTATATGTATCCATGTGTCTATATAACAAACTATATGTATAAGACTGTGTCCACCTGTCTATTTAACAAAGTATATGTATCCATGTGTCTATATAACAAACTATATGTATAGGACTATGTGTCCAACTGTCTATTTAACAAAGTATATGTATCCATGTGTCTATATAACAAACTATATGTGTAAGACTGTGTCCACCTGTCTATTTAACAAAGTATATGTATCCATGTGTCTATATAACAAACTATATGTATAAGACTGTGTCCACCTGTCTATTTAACAAAGTATATGTATCCATGTGTCTATATAACAAACTATATGTATAAGACTGTGTCCACCTGTCTATTTAACAAAGTATATGTATCCATGTGTCTATATAACAAACTATATGTATAAGACTGTGTCCACCTGTCTATTTAACAAAGTATATGTATCCATGTGTCTATATAACAAACTACATGTATAGGACTATGTGTCCACCTGTCTATTTAACAAAGTATATGTATCCATGTGTCTATATAACAAACTATATGTATAAGACTGTGTCCACCTGTCTATTTAACAAAGTATATGTATCCATGTGTCTATATAACAAACTATATGTATAGGACTATGTGTCCAACTGTCTATTTAACAAAGTATATGTATCCATGTGTCTATATAACAAACTATATGTATAGGACTATGTGTCCAACTGTCTATTTAACAAAGTATATGTATCCATGTGTCTATATAACAAACTATATGTATAAGACTGTGTCCACCTGTCTATTTAACAAAATGTATGTATCCATGTGTCTATATAACAAACTATATGCCTTACGTATCTACCTGTCTGATTACCAAACTATGTGTTAACCTGTCTATTTAACAAATTATATTTACCCAACTTGTCTATATATCACACCATAGGTCTACATGTCCCCGTGTCTGTGCATCTGTCTTTTTGTAAATTAACCTAATTTCTCAATACATCATTAATAACTTACATTACAGGCACTGGATTCCCTAGATAAAAATGACATTTCAGAAATTCGAGTTTTCACAAAACCTCCAGAGCTTGTACAGACAGTCATGGAAGCTGTAGCTATTCTCTTAGGACAAAAGTAGGTCAAGGAAAATCATATAAAAATAGGAGTACATGTTACGCAAATGTGGCCTCATCATGTGATAACAGTACATCTTTTTAATAGTAGGGGGTTTTATTTGATTGAGAGTCCGTGACGTAGAGAAAAAAAAATGTGAAGCGTCTGCTAGTAATAATTCGATCTTTGCATAATGCACTGAGAGCACCCTTCCTCCCCAAGGGTGTTCCATGGGAGGGGTCTCCCAGTGCATTACGCACAGATGGATGCTGTGTTGTACGCACCTTTAGAAAAAGTTGTTAAATAATGTATAAGATTAGTTCCATAAAAAATAGGCCACATCTGTTCAACATGAATCAATGGGGGAAGATGTAGAAAATGTGAATAATATTTTTAACAAATGCATTCTACAGCTAATCTGGACCAATCACTGGTATATCAGTTATAATTATATAAAAATAACTCTAGAGGACCAATTAGTTAATTAGCTATTCCTCTAGGGCCAAAGACGGCACATAGGGCAGATGTCATAGATGTCCATGTCTCACGTTTCATTGCAATTTGCTTTAGATCTTCATTGTTTCTGATACCGATGGTGAAACACTCTCTTGTAATAGTTCTACGTAAAGTTTCTTTTGGTTTTTCTCGTTTTCTCTTGCCCTTTGGTGACCATGTCAAAGCTGGACAGGGGATTCTTTCTGTATCCATTCGTAGTGCGTGTCCGATGTAATTCCAGCGATGCTTTCTAATATAGGTGGATACATATTCTTGTTTTGATTCTTGTCTGACAACTGTGTTTGATTTGAAGTCTGACCAATAGAGGACCAATAACTGATTATAATTCACTTCTTGTTTCACCAAAACAAACCTGTCTTGTCCTAGAAAAACAACCATTGTCTCTGCTATAACCAGTGTTATTTTGGAAAAATAGTTGCAATACTCGCTGCTGCCAGACACAGTGTAGAACAAGCTATTGTTCTTATTCATAGATTGTTCAGAGATAGGGGGTTGAAGTAAGTAGCAATTATAGTTATGACATGCTCAATAAAAAAAAATATCAAATATGTCTGGATTAAGCACTTTTGATATTGGTCGCTTGAATTCAGGAGCGGAACTGTCAACCCCTCTGAAACATCAAAGTGCAGTGATGACACAACTAATTAAGTAGTAGAATACCTAGTTAATTTCATACTAGAGGAAGTGATAATTCTGCAAGATGAGGTACTTTTTTAGAGCACCAAACAAAATAAGGACAGTTGTAAGTAAGTACACAAAAGATTGTAAATAATGAGGTTATGATGGTGTAAATTTTAATGTTACCTGATATGAGATATTTCTTCTAAACATGTTATACCACCCATCTGTTACTGGGACCCAACAAGGAAGCAAAGACATTTTGAATGCCCTACGGGAAAACGCACAAACAAAAGACTGTACAAGTGACAATGACTCTTGTTCCATGATTAGAATAAAGGAGCTTGGTTTGAAATGTGGTGTCGCTAGAAAGAAGAGTTTTCATGGGCGAGAAAGAATGATGGTCAATCAACGACGTACTGGGACCGTGTAATGGCGGATACACTCAAGGAAAGATCTGAGCACCTATGGACTTGTCCAGAGTGCAATGACGATGATCCAACGATTAACTAACTAACTATGAAGCAAAGAATAGTAGGAATGTCGCAAGCCATGCATGACATAAGAGATGACTACTGAAGCTGAATGTAGGGTCAGATACTTTGGTTCATTACGGGGAAATGTAGCTGGATCGAAACTTTTTAATATTATGCGTAGTTTCATTCAGTTTTCAGGGCCTTGCTGAACTCAGATTAATAAGTTGATAGGTCTGCACTGATAAGAGTCATCTTTCCCTCCCCTCATCCCACAGGGTCATCCAAAAGGGTGGATGGGGGTGACTCTCAGTGTGTAGTGGGTGGTACCGGCTACTGTGAAATGCATCTCTATCAATATTTTGTTTCGTTAAATAATGTAAATATTTGTTTCATTTACAAGTACACATATTTACATAGAAACTATTCTTGCATTACAGAACTGACTGGGCCAGTTGCAAGGCCATGCTTGGAGATAGCAACTTCTTGAAGAAGCTGGCAGATTATGACAAGGACAACATTCCTGATGCCAAATTGAAGAAGATTCGAAAGTATACAGTTATGCCCAACTTTGTACCAGAAGTTGTCATGAAAGTATCCAAGGTGCATATTTACATTTGTCATGTATATGTTAAAACATGTCAGTTTTGAAGTTTATGCTTCCTAGAAATTTCATATGTTGTGTGACTTGTTCATTGACAGAAGATGCTGTATTTATTGACTGTATGTACTGTGTTCCTAAAATGTATTCTGATCACTGGTGGCACACAAGAAACCTTGGAAGAAGAGGTCATGTTGTGATAGTAGACAATGTCATCCTTTAGCTCTATGTTGTGATAGTAGATACTTTTTTTCATGTACTTGATATAGTTGTGATCTTGATGAAGGACTTTTGGTTGAAACATCAATTATAGTGTGTTTTCCTGTGTGTTTCTAGTGATTATTAAAACTCCATTACCCTGTGTTTCCAATTTCTGCCTATCGGATTACAGATTTTTGTAGGCGATCATGACTCTCCACAGCTCTTTGTCTCCAGTATTATGTATCAAGATCATTGTTGTTTCCCTGCCATGCCAGGTTGTCAAACTGTCTAATATTTTCTCATGTTGTCGCCCTCTATCTCTGTTGCGTTCAATCTTTCCTGTTGTGACTATGTTCTCGAAACCTCCCTGTCTCATAAAGTGGCCAAAAAATGAATTGTCTTTTTCTTATATTATTGATTAAGGTCTGTTTTGCATTTGACTCTTTCAACATCTCCACATTAGTTTTTCTTGCAATCCATAGTATTCTCAGCATTCTTCTATAGAACCACATCTTTATTGCCTCTAATTTTCCACTTTCCAGTTTGTTTATTGTTCAAGACTCACACCCATATGTTAGTATAGGAGTTATATAGCACTGCAAAACTCTCTCACCTCTAATGTAAAGGTCATATTACACAATATATTTTTAATTTTTCTGAATGTTGTTTCGTTTTTGCCTGCCCTATTCTGTTACTCTTATTTCGATAGATATCAAAGGTAAAAAAAGATTGATATTGTATCATATTCAGGGCGTAGCCATCAACCCATCATTTTTCAGCTGTAGTGATTTTCTAGGCAATATAAATATATTTGGCATTGCTTTCTGACAGTTCGGATGCTCAAATGTCTGTGACGGGGATTGAACTTGTTACCTTTGCCATCACAGACAAACTCTGTACCACTTCATCACAGAGCCAGACGATGATTCAAATAGCCACCATACATCTACTGTTTGCTAACAACTGAAGATAACTTTTAATGTTGTAACTATCTTGTAAAGACATGTTATCTACCGTTCACTCTTCATCTTCTTATTGTTCTGTTCTATTAGGCATGCAAGTCATTAGTGATGTGGGTGAGAGCTATGGATATTTACTCGGTTGTTGTCAAGCAAGTTGAACCAAAAAAACAAGCGTAAGTAGATAGAAATACTTGTGTTTTACAGTAGCAGAAGCAATGGAGAAAAGTTAAATTCAATTAAAAATGTATGCCTTCAAAAAATTTTAAATATTAGTTGGGAAGAATTAAAGTCAAACAAATAAGAGAAGACACCAAACAGCAATATGTTCTACAACAATAGGAAGAAAATTATGGGCTTATATTGGATGTACTTAGAATTAATTAAAATAGACTTCCACTGGGTATAGATGGCAAAAGGAAGACCAAGAGAAACTCTTTGCAGAACAATCTCAAATAGGATATATCGTTAGGTTTCACTAAGACACAACAGCTGCACACAGGAGCATTACATTGCTCAATCTGGAGATAACTGGTCTCTGCTCCATGCACCATATTCGATGCCAAATTAACATAGATGGCTGGATAGGATAGATAATATAGAAGTATTGTACATCTTGAAAACAGGATTCTGTTGGCCAAGTTGGTGATCCAGTATTAGATAAATACCAAATTTATAATATTAATAGTATCCCTATGGGGTGAAATGACAAATATGAATATTTATGAGGCATGTTTAAATGAAACCAATCCGTACTGTGTTACTTATCCAGCATGAGGAGAATAAAGATGTCATGATGGATAACATGGACAGTGATAATGAATCCGTCCAAATTTGACCAACTAGCAGTGATTCAGTTTCTTACAGTTGAAGGATATCGGTCAACCAACATTTATCAAAAAATCAGACAGTTTATGGTGGAAAATGTGTTTCTGAGACAACGGTGAAGGATTGGACAAGAATGTCTTGGGAAGGATGACAGGTTACATATGATCTTCCTCAAGCGGGTCGGGTACATATTGTTGAGACAGGAGAAGTAATTATGTATGGTGATCTTATAAGGCTTCCTGCATTATATTTTCCAGATAAATGTAAAAAAAGTACGAGGGAAAGTATGCAGTACTGAGACACTCCAATATCCATCTTGTAAAACTTGCCATCTGAGACACTCCAATATCCATCTTGTAAAATTTGCCAATGTCATTATATATTAAAATAAAACTCATTGCATCTTTGTACAGCACTTCAATAACTTAAATGGTGTTTGTGTCAAAGTTATATTGTCTCTGTATCTGCCATAGACCGTGGTGTCGCACATGATCAAATACATTTGTGAAATCAATGAAATTATGATACAGAGCATGTTGATGTTATGAGCACGTTGATGTTATGAGCACTTTGATGTTGTGAGCACGTTGATGTTATGAGCGCGTTGATGTTGTTGTGAGCACGTTGATGTTATGAGCACGTTGATGTTATGAGCACGTTGATGTTATGAGCACTTTGATGTTATGAGCACGTTGATGTTATGAGCACGTTGATGTTATGAGCACTTTGATGTTATGAGCACGTTGATGTTGTTGTGAGCACATTGATGTTATGAGCACGTTGATGTTATGAGCACATTGATGTTATGAGCACATTGATATTGTGAGCACATTGATATTGTGAGCACGTTGATGTTATGAGCACTTTGATGTTGTGAGCACGTTGATGTTATGAGCGCATTGATGTTGTTGTGAGCACGTTGATGTTATGAGCACGTTGATGTTATGAGCACTTTGATGTTATGAGCACGTTGATGTTATGAGCACGTTGATGTTATGAGCACGCTGATGTTGTGAGCACATTGATGTTATGAGCACGTTGATGTTGTGAGCACGTTGATGTTATGAGCACGTTGATGTTATGAGCACGTTGATGTTATGAGCACTTTGATGTTGTGAGCACGTTGATGTTATGAGCACGTTGATGTGCTTTTCTATCAATATTTTGAGGCTAAACATGTATTCTGTGATACTTCTCTTTTTACAGAAACCAGCCTGTTCTTCTGCTGTTTCTCCGATTTAGTTTGTATTGAACTTTTCATTGAGTTTTGTATTGTAGTTAGCTTGTAAGAATGATCTTTATCACCATCTTGCTAGAATTGATGATTAGGCTAATAGTTCTGTAGTTCTTGCACAGTTTGAGTTTGTCTTTCTTAGAAAGTGGTATCATTAATGATTATGTCCATTTTCTATGCCATGTTTTTCTAGTCTGTATTTTCTGGAAGATGGCAAACAGATCATCACCTCACTTGCATGTTTTAAGAATTGCTTTAAGCTGAAATTTCATCTACCCCAGGTCAGTTATTTTCTTTCAATGATCCTGGGGATGTTGATACTTCCTCCCTCAATTTTTCTGCATTTCCAACTTCTCTTTTGTTATTAAACAAATACCTTTGAATGCATGAGTCTTGGGCAATTTTACATTGATATAAATCTCTGCAATATTCCGTCCACCTTTTAATTGTATCTTCTTTTTCATTGAGCATCATTCCATTGTAAACTTCAATGATAGTTGGTCTTGTTCTATGTGGTTGTGTTAACCTTTTCAAAGGGGCAAACACTTTTTTGTTATTTTCTTTTCTCATATCCTTATTGATGGACTAGCATGGTTCGGACATGTATGCAGGCACGATTCCTTGTCAAAAACAATACTGCAGGGAACTGTCGAGGGTGGAAGAAGCAGAGGAGGCCAAATAAAGACATGGACAGACAACATCAAGGAATGGACAGGGCTAGATATTTCCACACTCATCCGCATCACTGAGGATAGAATTCGCTGGAGGACTCTGTGTGCTGAAGCATCCAATGTGGTACCCCTACGACCCTGAAGGGTTATAGGTTTATTGATATTGATTGATTGATGGACTCACATTGTTCAGGAATCTAGTACTCTTTGGTGTGTTTCATCTTCTTTCTCATAGAGTTGGTATGACAAAAAGCTCTGGAGATATGAAACAAGAACTTCATTGCTTGTAATTTATGGAGTCAAAACAAAACCATGCAAGAGCATATAACATGAAAATGGAAACAGCAAGATACAAAGAAAGACGAAGAAGAAGGTGGATTGAAGGAGTTACCAATGTTCTGAGACTTCACAATATTACTGCATATCAAGCAGCCAAATGTGCCATAGCCCGAAAACCAATCATTATTCAATCTTGTGACACCTTACAGTAAAAACAAGGAAAAGACAATAGATAGAAAACAAAACCTAGTCTTGAGAACATACTTTAAAGTAACTTCTTGGGTATATTCTAAGACTATTTTCATATCCTCTATCCACTTTAATTGTCAACATTATCACCTGCAATTTTATTCAGTCTGGCAGAGGCACAGATTGTCCTTGATGACGTCATGGCTGTTCTCAAAGGGAAACAGGAGCAACTTGCAGATGTAGAGAAACAAATCAAACATCTTCAAGCTGTATTTGACAAAAGCATGTCTGAGAAGAAAGTACTAGAGAGGACTATGGCTATAACAGCTGCCAGGCTAAAAAGGTCATCAAAACTGACCACAGCACTAGCAGACGAACAAGTAAGAATATATAGACAATATATAACAATAGTCATGTAGTCCCTATAATCACATGCAGAGGGAATCACATGAAATGGTCCTCTTGACATTTTTGCTATATATATGCTATAATCACATGCAGAGGGAATCACATGAAATGGTCCTCTTGACATTTTTGCTATATATATATATATATATATATATATATATATGCTATAATCACATGCAGAGGGAATCACATGAAATGGTCCTCTTGACATTTTTGCTATATATATGCTATAATCACATGCAGAGGGAATCACATAAAATGGTCCTCTGACATTTTTGCTATATATATGCTATAATCACATGCAGAGGGAATCACATGAAATGGTCCTCTTGACATTTTTGCTATATATATGCTATAATCACATGCAGAGGGAATCACATAAAATGGTCCTCTGACATTTTTGCTATATATATGCTATAATCACATGCAGAGGGAATCACATGAAATGGTCCTCTGACATTTTTGCTATATATATGCTATAATCACATGCAGAGGGAATCACATGAAATGGTCCTCTGACATTTTTGCTATATATATGCTATAATCACATGCAGAGGGAATCACATGAAATGGTCCTCTGACATTTTTGCTATATATATGTTCATTGAACTAGTTGTGTTCATGGGTTATTTAACATTTTAATGCTCAAACTCCCACTGGATCTTATTATGTAGGTCACATAACGTAACATAAATGAGATTTCCTAAAGTATACTGACCTCTCTCTATTGATGTGTTTATAAGTGTGTTCATTATATTAGTTTTTAGTAGGTGTACATGATTGATGCATAGCCTGTTTATTCAAGAATGCCAATTGTAGTTAGTTTTAGTGGAGTGGATTTGTGTGTTGTAGTTAGTTTTAGTGGAGTGGATTTGTGTTGTAGTTAGCTTTAGTAGAGTGGATTTGTGTTGTTGTTAGTTTTAGTGGAGTGGATTTGTGTTGTTGTTAGTTTTAGTGGAGTGGATTTGCATTAATGTTGAAATTGGTTATGGCATAGGTTTAAGAGTAGATTTAGTAAATTTAGTTTCAGATGTGGGTTTATTTTATAGATATGAATTTATCATAGTAGTTGTAGTGGTCATGGTTGGTAATATTAGTAGTTGTTGTATGTTCTTCAAATATGTGCAAGCATGTTTGTGCTGATCTGTGTGATATTGCAATCACAAAATGATTCATTAGGCTCATGGATAATTCCGCAGAGAGGACACTATTGTAAAAGAACACACCAGCCTCTTTCAAAACACATCATCATCAGGTGACATATTCTTTCCAGAACGTAGTCTTTCCTATGGATCTCTTGTATTCTCCGCGGTCTTGAGCAAGTTGCCCTGCATCTTCCAGTGACATGCGCAGGCATTCTTGAATGTATTTTGTCCAACTGCGTCTTGGTCAGCAAATATATATACAGCAGATATATTTTTAATGCAATAACATTATGTGAATCTGGATATCACAAATAGTATAGAATCTCAGAAACACATTTGTGACAAATGCACTGAAATTTCTTGCTTCTTGCTTACCTTAAATGTTTAGGGATTCATACACACAGATTTTGAAAACATTGCGCATACGATGACTAGTTTAGACAATTTTGAAAACATTGCGCATAAGATGAATAGTTTAGACAATTTTGAAACATATTTTTGTAGTAATAATTCCAGATCTTTCTTGAAACCAGGAATACTCCAAATCATATTTAGATATGAATGATATGACTGGAAGTCTTTAGTTTAAGAATTAACTGTAACACCTTATATCTACTTGTGACTGGAAGTCTTTAGTTCAAGAATTAACTGGATCACCTTATGTCTACTTGTGACTGGAAGTCTTTAGTTCAAGAATTAACTGTAACACCTTATGTCTACTTGTGACTGGAAGTCTTTAGTTCAAGAATTAACTGTAACACCTTATATCTACTTGTGACTGGAAGTCTTTAGTTCAAGAATTAACTGTAACACCTAATATCTACTTGTGACTTACAGGTGCGATGGGAGGAGAGTGTGACACAATTTAATCTTCAGCTGATAAATGTTGTTGGCGATGTGTTTGTGGCTGCAGCTTGTGTGGCTTACTTTGGTGCCTTCACCTCTAACTACAGATATGAGCTTGTCTCAGGTTAGTTTTTATGCAATTTTAAAGTAAATGCTATCTCACTTAACTGTAAATCTTCAATAAGCTGATAACAACTCCGCTCACACTGGTATTTCACTAAAACCTGATTTGTATAACAATTTCAAGATAAATATTTACTTTCTGAAATATTATTAAACTGTTTTGGTTCACTAAAATAAATGGCATAGATTCTAATTGGCCATACATTTCTGAAGATTGTTATCAAAGACAAAAGTAGGAATTTTGCACCCTAGGCAATATCTGTCTCCAGCATGACCCCCAACCTCCTTTATTTTATACATAGACTAAATTCATTTTGGCAGGGTGCCCTTGGAGATTGATTTTGGATCTCTGCATTAGTACAGTTGTCCCTGCCTAGTTTCTCTGCATAATTTGATAATTAAATCGTTGATATAAGCAATATGGAAAATTATTATTCGACTAGATAGAAATATCACTGTATTTTACATAAAAACATTCTGAAAATGTCCTGGCTGTGGGACAGAGAGATACCAAGGAACCATGTTCACTTTCTGCTGCAGGCAATTGGTCATCAGAACAGTCCAGAATGCAATGGTAACTAACTGAATGTAAAATATTGTCTAGATAATGATTACACCCAAAAAATGCTGAACTGATCATTCGTTATAATCTGAATAAGATATGCAATCGACTACTATTCTCAAAATATTAATGGCAGGAATATTAAACAGGACAGAAACAGTTGATGCTGCTTCATATAATTTGTTAATGTTACGAGGCATGTCTAAATGAAACCCACACATGCTTTGTAACCTATGCCAGCATATGAGGAGCGTGAAGACGTCATCACTGATGCAATAAGTACACATTGATGAACAAAGTGTCACATGGTCATTCTCATTGTATGCTTAGTGTCCTGTGTAGGCATTGAATAACATGGTCGGTATGATAATGAATCTATCCAAATTCGGCCAATGAGCAGTGATTCAGTTTCTTACAACAGGAGCACTGGAAAAGATCAGTTTATATCCCTTTACCAAAAAATGACAACCTACATTTATGCACCAACAACAGAACTATCGCTTTGATAAGTCCAGCTAGTAAAATATTATTACATATCACAATGAAGAGAATGAAAAATAAGAGAGAAACAGAAATTAATGAGGCACAGGCAGGTTTTAGATCCGGCAGAGATACCAGAGACCATATCTTCAACATGAGAATCATTATTGAAAAATGCAGGGAATTCAATATAGATATCCACGCATGTTTCCTTGACTACACGAGGGGTTCGATTGTGTATGACATCACCAATTATGGAAAATTATGGTCAACATGGGATTTCCAAAACATCTCAAATATTTAATCTCAATGCTGTACCACGAAGAAAAGGCAGCAGTAAAAGTGAATGGAACAGTATCAGGATAGGTTAATGTACAGAAAGAAGTTGGGTCTTCTGTTGCAACAACACGTGCCTGTCACCCGTCCACAGAAGATCATTTGTTATCTGTCGTACATACTTACAGGATACAGGACTGTAGGAAAAAGATTTAATCATATTTAGTATTGTAAGGGAGCACATATGAAGGTTGTATGAGCAAATATGAAGGTTGTATTGTGAAACACTCATATTTTAACACAGGTGAAGCATTAAATGCTTCTAGCAACTTTAAAAAGGTCCACTGTATCATATATTGTATCCGAAAGGAATCACAACATTTGAGATGTTGTTTGTGGGAGATGAATCACCATAAAAGGTTAGGAAACACTGGTATATTCTCTATGAATAATCACTAACAAAAGTAACTGAAACACTGGTATTTTCTCTGTGAATAATCACTAACAAAAGTAACTGAAACACTGGTATTTTCTCTGTGAATAATCACTAACAAAAGTAACTGAAACACTGGTATTTTCTCTATGAATAATCACTAACAAAAGTAACTGAAACACTGGTATTTTCTCCTATAATCACTAACAAAAGTAACTGAAACACTGGTATTTTCTCCTCCTATAATCACTAACAAAAATAACTGAAATTTATCAAAAATAATTCCTTATAATGGATCTAGGGAACTTTGGTTCATATTTTATGTTGAGAAAACTAAAGTATAGGACTTTTATGTAAAATAAAAATGGTTTGTTGTGCCTGGGATCAGCAGTATTATACACAGACAATTTTTACAATGGATATCACTGTTAGAGCACTGCAATGTTTTTGTGTAATGGCTCTGTGTATACAGGCTAACTGGTATGTTAATCACAGGGTATGGTGTGGTGATTGAATGCTTCTGTTTGAGTAAATGAAGGAAGGAAGCAATGCATGGTCATTTCTGGAGGAAAAAAACAACTTATTTAACAGAGACAACATTTAATTTAAAAAATTTAAGAATCTGTGGTTATGTCAATAATGACCCAAACAACATGCAAAAAGTGGTCAAGTAACAATAAACTTTTCTTCTTCTTCTTCAGCGTTCATTCTCAAACTCCCGCTGGATCTCCCTTGTAGCAGGATCATGATCCTGATTTCCAGCAGGATTTAGTCCAGAGAATGGAGATGCGTTGTGTCGCCGTTTTATTTGCGCCAATGGCCAGACACATCCGTCTTTGGCAGTAAACTTTTCAAACATTAAGATGGGTGACAAAAGAAGCATGTACAAATATGAGTTCAATCTGATATAAGGCTGTAACACACAGGCAGACCTACTAGCAATATGGCTACAGATGTCCACCATCCAGTGCAATTAGTAAAATACTGAACTTATACATAATACTGCTAAAGTCACTTGTGTCAAACCACTGGAGCAAATAAAACTGTGACACTACACATATTTATCCTCTAAACATATTGAGGAGGACCAATACTTTTGTCAGAAAGGTTATGGGTTGCTAAGAGCTGTCTGTTCACAGCTAAAGGGATTACTTCATCATAATCCTCTGAGCCACATCATGCTGGAACTTCAGTCTGAGCATTGTCCTGCTACAAGAAATCCAGTGAGAGCTTAAGAATAAATGCCTAAAAGAAATAAAAAATAATAATACGTGACACCACATAATAATCAAACTATGAGCGGTGTTAACTTTCTAAGTGTAGTTAAATGTGCATTCATTGTCACATAATCAAACTATGAGTGGTGTTATTAACTTTCTTTGTGTAGTTAAATATGCATTCATTGTCACATAATAATAAAACTATGAGTGGAGTTAACTTTCTTAGAGTAGTTAAATATGCATTCATTGTCACATAATCAAACTCTGAGTGGTGTTATTAACTTTCTTTGTGTAGTTAAATATGCATTCATTGTCACATAATCAAACTATGAGTGGTGTTATTAACTTTCTTTGTGTAGTTAAATATGCATTCATTGTCACATAATAATAAAACTATGAGTGGAGTTAACTTTCTTAGAGTAGTTAAATATGCATTCATTGTCACATAAACAAACTCTGAGTGGTGTTATTAACTTTCTTTGTGTAGTTAAATATGCATTCATTGTCACATAATCAAACTATGAGTGGTGTTATTAACTTTCTTCGTGTAGTTAAATGTGCATTCATTGTCACATAATAATCAAACTGTGAGTGGTGTTAACTTTCTTTATGTCGTTAAATGTGCATTCATTGTCACATAAATTTGCCAGTTTGTTACTGTATACAATAGCATGACTACTTTTAGCTGTATCTTCTCTGTACATCTAATCTGTTCACTATTGTATTGCAATATTAAACATTACCCCTAATCAGTTTTTGGCCACTTTATGAGACAAGTAGGTTTGGAGAACATAGTCACAATAGGCAAGATTGAAGGCAACAGAGACAGAGGGTGAGAACGTGAGAAAATATTAGACAGTTTAACAACCTGGCACGGCAGGGAAACAGTTTAACAACCTGGCACGGAAACAATAACAACAATCTTGATATATAATACTGAAGATAGATAGCTGTAGAGAACCATGATCACCTTCGCCAGGCGGCATGGCGCCTGATGATCATGACCACCCCTAATCATCACTAGGAATTAATATCCTCTGACCAATTTATTCGATATATATGTCTAATAGAGTGGACTCAACGGCTCACAGCTCTTCGAATTCCCGTATCAGAAAACCTAAGTCTTGTGTCCGTACTAGCAGACAATTTTGAAATTCGCCAATGGAATGCTGATGGGCTCCCTAGAGACCAGGTGTCCACTGAAAATGCCATTCTGGTGACCAGAGGTCGACGTTGGCCATTAATAATTGATCCCCAAGAACAGGTTAGAATATAGATGTTATACACATAAAATCTCACCATATATTATTGTTTTACCTTATCCTATTTATTCTTTCTTTATACGGTATTTTAATTTTAATAAGAATAATTGAAGCATGTCCAATTTTTGATATAGAAATCACACTTGATTGATTTATTGATTAGTTGTTGCATGTCCAATCTTTGATATAGAAACCACACTTGATTGATTGGTTAGTTGTTGCATGTACAATCTTTGATATAGAAACCACACTTGATTGATTGGTTAGTTGTTGCATGTCCGATCTTTTATGCAAAAACAGCACTCAATTGATTGAATAATAATAATTGTAGCATATTTTCCTGCTTACTCCTCTCTTTCCTGCCATTCCCTTTGAAGATCTTCCTCCGCGTGGACGTTTTCTAATTCGATGAGAAACTGAGCTTATATCTGACGAAACAGATGTTGACCGCAAACTACAATATTTTGGCCATATTAAACATCATGACATCCTAGAGAAAACCATAATGGAGGGAATGATGCCAGGGAGATGAATAAGAGGCAGACCAAGAAGAAGGTGGATGCAAGACATCAAAAACCACCTGAACATGATAGTAACAGAAGCAGGTAGACTAGTTCAAGATAGACAGATGTTACAAAAGGCTGGGATGACTACTACATCTTGTTCAGGATATGCTACCTGATGATGATGTAAAAGACTGTTCACCCATGTAGTTCACCCATGTAGTTCACCCATGTAGTTCACCCATGTAGTTCACCCATGTAGTGTATTTATATACTATATCTTATGGTCTATGTGATAAGAAAGACTGTTCACCCATGTAGTGTATTTTAAAAAGTTCAAAATTGGGTATAAGCAATAGACAAGAATTACAGCAACTTCCAATAAGGGAAATAAATTATTGCCTTATCTTTGACACAAAAGAAACTAACACCTTAATGATAGGAAATGGAGCTAGTTTATCCTCCATTTATAGATAGTTTCTGCGCACCAATGAGTTATTCTGTGTTATTTTCAACCTTGCTAATTAATTTATTCCTTATAAAATAACTCCTCTGCTGTGTGAACTCAGGCCAACAGGTGGATCCGAACAATGGAAGGACGTAATAAACTTAAAGTATTGAAAATGACTGCCAGCAGCTTCCTAAGGACAATGGAGGCATGTATTAGAATAGGAATACCTGTACTCCTGGAAGATGTTGGAGAAACATTAGATCCTGCCTTGGAGCCTATTCTCCTAAAGCAAACATTTATACAGGTAAGCTCACTCTGTTCTTTCACGCATGTCATTCTCATTAGATTTCATGTTAAAGACAGGTAAAGATAGTTGAGTTATGAATCTGTGTAATAGCACTGTTTTTTTTCCACCTATAGATGCTCAGCAGATGGAATAAGTTTAACAGAAATAAGAAGCAGATTAGGGCAGGAAAAAATAACATTCAGAAAAATTATAAATATATATTATGTAATATGACCTTGTCATTAGGATGTGAGAGAGTTCTGAAGTGCTATATAACTCCAATACTAATATATGGATGCGAGTCTTGGACAATAAACAAACAGGAAAGTGGGAGATTGGAGGCAATAGGGATGGAATTCTAAAGAAGAATGCTGAGAATACCATAGACTGCCAGGAAAACTAATGTGGAGGTGTTGAAAGAATTGAAAGAAAAAGACAACCTTCATTTTTTGGTCACTTCATGAGACAGGGAGGTTTCAAGATCATAGTCACAACAGGCAAGATTGAAAGCAACAGAGACAGAGGGCGACAATGTGAGAAAATATTAGACAGTTTGACAACCTGGCATGTCAGGAAACAGCAACAATCTTGATACATAATACTGGAGATAGAGAGCTATGTAAAGCCATGATCGCCTATGCCAGTCGGCATGACACCTGATGATGATTATGAGGTGCTCAGCTGCATAGACATGTGTTGGCAAGATTGCTTGTGAGTAATGGTGACATCAGCACCTACTCTGAAACAGTTTCACGATTCCTTGACTTCCCCAGACCATGATCCCTGATAATAAGTTCCTGGTAGCTTGGTCGATAACAGTAGTGTTTTTTTTCTACCGAAGTTATGACTGAAGTCAAACTAGTTCCTGTGGGCAGCAAGCGAGTGACTTAGTCACTGCCCTACATTTCAGCAGTTACCTTAATTTGTGTAATCATAGGTGAAACGGGGGCTATATAATTCTCAATAAGGATTGCTTACATGTAACTTGTAATCATAGGTGAAACTGCTTAATTCTCAATGAGGATTGCTTACCTGTAACTTATAACCATAGGTGGAACTACATAATTCTCAATGAGGATTGCTTACCTGTAACTTGTAACCATAGGTGGAACTACATAATTCTCAATGAGGATTGCTTACCTGTAACTTGTAACCATAGGTGGAACTACATAATTCTCAATGAGGATTGCTTACCTGTAACTTGTAACCATAGGTGGAACTACATAATTCTCAATGAGGATTGCTTACCTGTAACTTGTAACCATAGGTGGAACTACATAATTCTCAATGAGGATTGCTTACCTGTAACTTGTAACCATAGGTGGAACTACATAATTCTCAATGAGGATTGCTTACCTGTAACTTGTAACCATAGGTGGAACTACATAATTCTCAATGAGGATTGCTTACCTGTAACTTATAACCATAGGTGAAACTACATAATTCTCAATGAGGATTGCTTACCTGTAACTTGTAACCATAGGTGAAACTACGTAATTCTCAATGAGGATTGCTTACCTGTAACTTGTAACCATAGGTGGAACTACATAATTCTCAATGAGGATTGCTTACCTGTAACTTGTAACCATAGGTGGAACTACATAATTCTCAATGAGGATTGCTTACCTGTAACTTATAACCATAGGTGGAACTACATAATTCTCAATGAGGATTGCTTACCTGTAACTTGTAACCATAGGTGGAACTACATAATTCTCAATGAGGATTTCTTACCTGTAACTTGTAACCATAGGTGGAACTACATAATTCTCAATGAGGATTGCTTACCTGTAACTTGTAACCATAGGTGAAACTACATAATTCTCAATGAGGATTGCTTACCTGTAACTTATAACCATAGGTGGAACTACATAATTCTCAATGAGGATTGCTTACCTGTAACTTGTAACCATAGGTGGAACTACATAATTCTCAATGAGGATTGCTTACCTGTAACTTGTAACCATAGGTGGAACTACATAATTCTCAATGAGGATTGCTTACCTGTAACTTGTAACCATAGGTGGAACTACATAATTCTCAATGAGGATTGCTTACCTGTAACTTATAACCATAGGTAAAACTACATAATTCTCAATGAGGATTGCTTACCTGTAACTTATAACCATAGGTGAAACTACATAATTCTCAATGAGGATTGCTTACCTGTAACTTGTAACCATAGGTGAAACTACATAATTCTCAACCTATGATGGCTTACCTGTAACTTGTAACCATAGGTGAAACTACATAATTCTCAATGAGGATTGCTTACCTGTAACTTGTAACCATAGGTGAAACTACGTAATTCTCAATGAGGATTGCTTACCTGTAACTTGTAACAATAGGTGAAACTACGTAATTCTCAACTATGATGGCTTACATGTAACATGTAACCTTATCAATAAATCAAGATCTTGGTTTCCATAGGATGCTTACATATCCTTTATATGTTCATAGTTCATAGGTCATAGGTCACAGAAAAGGATTTACCATATATCTCTAGCATGTTCTCAGCCTCATGTGATTTAATCATTGTCAAGTCCTTCACTGTCTCTTTTCTCCAGGACTTCGTTTTTTTCCCTATGAAAATACTGGATATTAACCTGTATCACGCTCCAAGGAAGTGGACTCGCTGATAGCTTACAAGGTTCGCGATGATCCTGGCAGGTGGACAAGCTAGTTGTGATACCCCCTATTTAGAAATTTGAAAATCAGTTAAGTAATTTGGTCAGAATTATCTCAGGATGGAGTGAGTTGTTTTTTGTTGTTGTCAGTATACACATGCGGAAGGTCTAAATGTGTGGTTTAGCCATGTGATGAGGCATGCCTTTCCAAAACTGTCTTACAATGAAGAGTTGAGGGATGAAGAAGTAGCGGAGGTCAGAGGAAAGTATGGATTGATAATATTAAAGTCTGGATTTGACACTGAAGGGTTATGGGTTTAATGATGATGATGAAAAGTAAAGGTAAGTTGAGATAACCAGTTTCATAGCACACAATTTTTCCATAAGTGCTTGACTTCCTAGTTAGTGGTTAACCATAAACTGCCTGACTAGCGTCACCTGCCGCACTTGCTCAGTAGAAATGGTGCCATTCCTTGACCGTCCCAGAGCTTGAACCCTGGTACCCTACCTACTGTAATTGGGTGAACCATGAGAGCATTTTTTTCAAACTACAAATGAGTGAACCTGGGTCTGCTGGTTGACAGGCACATGACTTAAAATTATACTACCACAACATGACTATACAATAAGTGCTAAAGAAGAGATATTTTCAAAATGTGTAACAATGTGTTTATGTCAAATGTGTAACAATCTATTTATATCAAATGTGTAATAATGTTTTTATGTCAAATGTGTAACAATGTGTTTATGTCAAATGATTGTGATTATTGTTGGTAGGGTGGACGTCTACTGATCCGGTTAGGTGACAGTGATATTGATTATGACAAGAATTTCAAGTTCTATATGACCACAAAATTGTCTAACCCACACTACCTGCCAGAGATCTGCATCAAGGTGACCATTATAAATTTTACTGTCACTAAAAAGGGTCTGGAGGACCAGATACTCAGGTGAGTACTAGAACTTCTCAATCATGATGTGGTATTAATCACACAAGGCAAGTACTAGAACTTCTCAATCATGATGTGGTATTAATCACACAAGGCAAGTACTAGAACTTCTCAATCATGATGTGGTATTAATCACACAAGGCAAGTACTAGAACTTCTCAAACAAGATGTGGTACAAATCACACAAGGCAAGTACTAGAACTTCTCAATCAAGATGTGGTATTAATCACACAAGGCAAGTACTAGAACTTCTCAAACAAGATGTAGTATAAATCACACAAGGCAAGTACTAGAGATATGCAATGAATGAGTGATAGTATATACCAGGTGAGTAGTGTAACTTGTCTATCAAGGTATTATGATTAACCAGAAAGCTGAGATTAAACAGAGTTTTATATCAATTAGCACCACTGCTGAAATACCAGAACATCCACATGATCTCCAAAAGAACATTAATAAACACAGTGTTCATGTCGACACTGTATTACCAATGCCAGATCTGGACACTGTTAGAGAAACTAGAACAAAAAATCGCTGTATGCGAAATGAAAGTGCCTGAATACAGTACTGGTGGTCACGAAAAGAGATAGAATAAACAATTACACTGTAAGAAATTGGATGAAAATAATCTAGTGCAAAGAATATATAGACACACAAAAGATCAAATGGTTCGGCCACATAGTCAAAATGGAACCAGATTGCATTATATTAATAGCCTTTAATAAAAGATCATCTGAAAAGAGAAATGGGGAAAACCCAGCCGAAGATAGATAGATGATATCAGAGAAATACTAGAACACCAAGGCTGCACTATGGCAGCTGCATCACAGATAAAGAAAGAAAACTTCGACTCCCCATGATGCATAGCGGCACACATGGATAGGACAAGACAATACAAAAAAGATGAGATTAAAAGTCTATTATAAAGGTGTGGTATTCGTCACACCAGGTGAGTGTGTGTGGTATTCATCACACCAGGTGAGTGTGTGTGGTATTCATCACACCAGGTGAGTGATAGAGATCGTCTATAAAGTCACATTGTCATCTCTGTTTGCCATTATTTTGCTTTTCTCTATGTTTATTTCCATACGATAGTTTCACAAGTTTTTTTTCAAGTTTAGAAGAAAGTTTTTGAAGTTCTTTCTCACTGCCAGCCATAAGATCAATGTCATTTGGAAACCGCAAGTTGCATAGAGGGCGGTCATCAATTGAAATTATTGTTTGATGGTTCTGTAGTGCCTCTTATAAGATGTGTCCCAAGAATATATGAAATAACACGGGTGATAATATGAATCCTTGTTGAACGCCTGCAGTAGTTTTGATAAAAGGCTCCGATATCAACCATTAATTAAAACATCACTAGTTGTTACTTTGTATAAGTGCTTCAATGATTTCTATTATATTTCTGTTAAAATAGAAATTTCTCATAATATTCTCTAAATCTTCTTGCCATACTTCATTGAATGCAATCTTCTTGCCATACTTTATTGAATGCAATCTTCTTGCCATACTTTATTGACTGCCTTCATCAAATCAAAAAAAGCTGTGATAGATTTCATGCTGATGATGTAGGTGCTACTAAGGATTATTCTGATGTTGAAAATTTGTTCTATAGAACTTCAGTCTTTATGAAAACTTACTTATTCTTCAGTTAGTATTTCTTCTGATCCTTGTTTTAATCTGTTTAACCCCTTGGGTTATCCTTAAGGATACAATGAAATGTTACCTCCATATTGCGGACATCTCCTTATAGAATTATGGGCCATGTATTTGTATAATTTATGCCTGATGGTACCTCAAAGTGTTCAAATACTCTGATTGGCTAGTTCAAGCTGTCAAAAGGTCATCTAACAATTGATATTGTGTAATTGTACACACTTGTACACGTAATTACTACTTCTGTATGTTGACACAGATAGCCTTTCTGTGTGTAACCATCTTGCCTTGACCTACAAATATGGTGAAGCGTAGGCCTAGACTCGATGAATCGGAAATGTAAACATGTGGAAGAAAGTTTTTCTGATAATTCTAACATTAATTTATTTGATGCAGGAAATAATTTAGAAATCGTTAATTTGCATTTTGATGCTAGTACTAATTTGGAGGATATAGATCATTCAGGTAATATCTGCAGCTCACGTGTTTCAATTTATGGTCAGACACCTGTGATAAGGTAAAGTCCCCATTTTCGTTTTTTGGGAATAATTGCATAATAATTCAAAACATTGATCATGCAAATGTGTTAAGAATCTTTGAATTTTTATCAAATAATACTATTGTACAGCATATTTGTGATGCAACAAATAAATTATGCTGACAAGAATATCACTGAAAGGAAAAATTTGTGTCCGGAATAAAATAGATTATTAAAACTCTGTATGAAATAATGTTTAATTTTGCGATACAAATATATATTAAAGGTTTTTACATCTCCTCCATAATATAAAGAAGCTTTATGCTTGTAAATTCAAGAGTATACAGGAATAATACACTCAAATTGTTAAACACTAGAATGAGGTGGGAAAATTGGTTAGAGGAAAAATAATTCATCCACTTTTAAAATCTTCCAACACTGCATTTACGATTTGACCTTTTTACCCCCTCTCATTTCTCCTTCCCCCTTCCCACAGCCAAGGGGTTAATGGTATCCTTAACATCACTTTGCTTGAATGATTTAAGACTAATAATTATATAATTTTTGCATAACTTTACATTCCTGTTCTTTGGCAATGGTATAACCAGCGATTGTGTCCATTCTGTAGGCCTCTTGTTTGTTTACCCTATGCATTGGCAAAGTGTTTTATTGCAAGAATATTTATTGTAGTTATGTCCCTGTGTTTCAAGAATTTTCACAGTAATATCCATCTACCACCAACAGATTGATAAGACTGTTATTGTTTTTCTCATTATTACTACTGCTGTTTTTAACTTATATGCATTTTTCTTGTATGTTGAATATATTAACATGCAGATCAAATCTTATAAATTTACATAATTTTTTTCATTTTGTATAATCCACATTGCTTTTATCTGGTTCTAAGAGAAAGACTTATTATGGAAAGCCACATCATGTGGCATTTAGTAAAATGTGGATGATTGGAAGCCACATCAAATTCTGGCACATAGTTCTTTAAGAGTTAAATAGGTTTCTCCTGTTTTACTTCTGTCATTAACATTAATTATTTTGTTCAAACAATGGTATTTATAATTGTTACACTGAAACAGTTTGGTATCTCCTTCAGTGATGGTATTTATAATTGTTACACTGAAACAGTTTGGTATCTCCTTCAGTGATGGTATTTATAATTGTTACACTGAAACAGTTTGGTATCTCCTTCAGTGATGGTATTTATAATTGTTACACTGAAACAGTTTGGTATCTCCTTCAGTGATGGTATTTATAATTGTTACACTGAAACAGTTTGGTATCTCCTTCAGTGATGGTATTTATAATTGTTACACTGAAACAGTTTGGTATCTCCTTCAGTGATGGTATTTGTAATTGTTACACTGAAACAGTTTGGTATCTCCTTCAGTGATGGTATTTATAATTGTTACACTGAAACAGTTTGGTATCTCCTTCAGTGATGTTGTGATGGTATTTATAATTGTTACACTAAAACAGTTTGGTATCTCCTTCGGTGATGTTGTAATGGTATTTATAATTGTTACACTAAAACAGTTTGGTATCTCCTTCAGTGATGGTATTTATAATTGTTACACTGAAACAGTTTGGTATCTCCTTCAGTGATGTTGTGATGGTATTTATAATTGTTACACTAAAACAGTTTGGTATCTCCTTCAGTGATGTTGTGATGGTATTTATAATTGTTACACTAAAACAGTTTGGTATCTCCTTCAGTGATGGTATTTATAATTGTTACACTGAAATAGTTTGGTATCTCCTTTAGTGATGTTGTGAGCTTGGAACGACCAGACCTTGAAGAACAGAGAAATGAGCTCATCTCAAGGATTAATGCAGATAAGAACCAACTGAAGTCAATCGAGGACAAAATTCTCAAGCTGCTGTTTGAGTCTGAAGGAAACATCCTTGATAATGAAGAGCTTATCAATACACTCAATGACTCTAAGGTAACTTATTAGAGTTATATAGAGTTTAGTGGAATTGGCTAGACACTGAATATAGAAGTTACCATAACCATACTGAAATTTGGATGTGTGAAATCATTGTACAGTTAACAAGATGATACAACTCATCTCTATGTCCTGGACTACATCCTGCTGGTAATCAAAACGATACTAGGTAATAACTTCACCAAAATTGTCATTCAATACTTAGAACAGCCTAATGAAATTTTTCTAATCACTGGTAACACACATAATAATGTACAAAAATTGACGTTTCAACCAAAAAGCCTTTATCAAGAACACATGCATAACATAATATGCCAGACAGTCCTATGGGTATGGGAAAATAAAAGAGATACATAGGGATTGTTACAGCGAAATACAAAACAAACTCTAATGACATCAACAGAAACATACAGCGCTATGGGCAGTTATGTTGTTCTGTCATGTTTATGTTTGTTTCATCAATATTGGTTGTGTTCTGTTAATTTTCTATGTGTATTGTTTCGCCTCCAACCTTTTAGCTTTTACTCTTCTGGTGTATATCTATATTCAGCTCTGTCATTGTCATATTCAAAAACACCATTCTAGAATGTTTAACAAAACACTGTGACACTAAATATATAGGAAAAGTACCTCAGAAAAAAGGTGATGGCATTATGAAGTTTGAACAAAACTTGAAAATTTAAAAGAAACAGTACAAGACCTGGCTGAGAACATGAACAGAAGTCAACTATATAAGGAATAGATTAGCAAGACAAGAGTAATCAAATAAGCAAATGAAAATTCTTGGATCATGTATGGAAAAATTAGCAGACTGTGTGTACAGTCCAGTAGACAGACTGTGTGTACAGTCCAGTAGACAGACTGTGTGTACAGTCCAGTAGACAGACTGTGTGTACAGTCCAGTAGACAGACTGTGTGTACAGTCCAGTAGACAGACTGTGTGTACAGTCCAGTAGACAGACTGTGTGTACAGTCCAGTAGACAGACTGTGTGTACAGTCCAGTAGACAGACTGTGTGTACAGTGCAGTAGACAGACTGTGTGTACAGTGCAGTAGACAGACTGTGTGCACAGTCCAGTAGACAGACTCTGTGCACAGTCCAGTAGACAGACTCTGTGTACAGTCCAGTAGACAATTCTGTGAAGCCATAGCAAAAATGAGAACACAAGACAAACCTTCTCAATCAACAGAATATATAAATGACAGGCAAGACACTCCCATATACCAGGAACATAAGATCAGAGAAAGATTAAAATCTTTCATTCAACATTTTAAAGACATCTTGAACATACCAGAAAAGAGACATATGGCACCATTCAAAACAACATATTCAAATGAAGAAGAGCCTGAAATCCTGGAACAAGAAATCAGAGAAATTATCAAGAACAACCCAAAGAATAAATTGGCTGGAATTTATGGAATAAAAAAAAAAACTAAAGAAAACCCATAGCATTTATTAACACTGTATAGGTGTGAAATGTTAACGATCTCTTGATAGAATAACAACCACAGAAATGCAGGCCTGTGGAGAGACTGAAGTAACGTGGTTACTTTATATCTTTAGAAATGCTTGGAAAGAAATAGCTGTTCCAATACATTGGCAGAGTGCAACCATAGTACCAATATGGAAGAAAAAAGGAAGCAAGAAAAATTGTGGCACAAGCAGAAGCATCGATACAATACAAGAATCCGTGCACACATATTTACAGGAACAAACTTTCGTTTGGATAGTTCATTTCAATGGAACTGATCAGTGCAGTTAGTGGCAACTAACCAGTGTTAGCATTAATATTGACATTTATTATGTCCCTTTGTTAGTGCGAATCTCACTAATACTGCTGGTAGGGTAGGCTGCGCATTTTTGTGTTTTGGGAAGGAGGGAGAGGGGACCTCTTTCAGTGTTTGAGGTTAGGATTTGGAACAGTGTAGCCGATGGGTAGCGATGGATGTTGGTTGGGACATATTATGGAGAGGGGTGGGGATGGATGGCTACACAAGTGGCCAGTATCTTCTCATTTCCTCCAATATAGCATAGAAAGGATTGACTTTGTTCTGGAGCCTAGATTGCTACATGAACTCTGCTGGGTACCTGTTTAAGTGATGCTGTGCTGTTCCACTGGTGTTTCTTATGTCGCCACTTCCTCACATTTGCTCCACTGTTTGGGTATGTGCCCTAGTTACTTGATCCACGAAGTTGTATCTGTGGTTCAATGTTAGATGGTATTAAGCATGCTCTCAATCTCTGTAGTTTTATATCCTTTCGGAATATATCATTGATACGGGCTCAATATTGTCAACAATGGCCTTCATTAAGGTAGCAGAACTTCTATCTTCCACTTGCAGCAAGGAAATGTCCTTTGTCTCACGACATAGACCACCAAATACCCATTGTTACTGCAACAATCTGCCAGAGTTTGCCTTTCTTTTGGTAAAATAGTCTTTTGTATATCTTGACGATCATTCCTTCTCCTCCAATGCGTCTTTGTGGTAATTGTGTCATGCTGTAGGCATAAATTTAACGTATATATGCGTTCCATTCAACAACTGTTGTCTTGCTAATCTGTAATCACGAATGCACCAGTTGGCAGATCTCATCTCAATGTCATTTCCATCCATAATGAAATGGCATATTTTTCTACAAACGACATGTTCGTGCATTGCAGGCATGTTCCGATCTTTGCATTTATGCGTTGGCGGTATCGCATTAAATTGCAATACCATTGAATCCGTCCATCATTGCCATACAATAATATCATTGGATGACCCTGACCACACATCTTGTCCTGTTGTTGCACATGCTTGTAACAAGCGCACATCTTTCTCAGTAGCAAGCATATTCAGTAGGCAGACAAAATATGTGACACGAAAGATGCGCACACTGTGTCTGTGCATAACAAACATTAAAAAGTAGGATGAAATGCACAAATGGTGTCTGCGCATAAATTTAAAAGCTGTGATCATGTCCACTGATTCTTGTACTGAACCGAAGTATCTCCTTGCCTAGCCATGTTGATAAAATGTTTGCTAAGACTCTTGAAAAACGGATAAGACCTACTGTGGATCCAGATTAATTTTGTTGTCCTAATCAAGATGGACCTTTGACTCTGCATTCCTCAGGTTCTCTTGATTTATAAAAGCAATATTCATTTGCTTGTTGTATTTTCACTAATTCGTCGTAGGAAAATCTTGCATCTGTACACCTTCTTCCTTATCTATCCCGAGAGAAACCAAAAGGCAAATACTAAATTCAATCTTCATACCAACATTGTGTTATCAATGTCAGACATGGACACTAACAAAAGCGAAAGCTTACTACATGTGTACTGAGATGTCTAAAAAAAAGCAGCACATTGGACAAGAAGAGATCATGTGAGGAATAAAAATATTACAAGCAATGTTGAAACAACATCTGTGGTCAATTATATTGAAAAAAAGAGACTGAAATGGTTCTGCGACTTAATGCAAATAAACTCTTACTGGCCAGTAGCAAGTTCATACAATATGAAAATGGAAACATGAAGATACAGAGGAAGACCTAGTAGAAGGTGGCTTGAAGGAGTTACCAACATTCTCAGACATCGCAATATTACTGAATATCAAGCAACCAAACTTGCCATAGCCAGAAAACTGATCGTCATTCAATCCTGCGACACCTTAAGCAAAAGCAGAGAAAAGACAATAGATAATTAGATGGATAGATTGTCATGTGAACGTGGACATTTCATTCTCGCCATATGTTGTGAATGTGTTCTTGGTAAAGACCGGCTACTTTTATATTATTTATTCCTATTGACACACTTGTCAGTTTTCACTGAGCCAAATAGTTCAAGTTCTCACTCACTGAATTACTGAAAAGTTAACATCATCGCTTCCATTCTAATCAGCTAATGCTTAGTACTTGACACCTTTGATACCTCTTGACACATCACTACTTATATCATTATATTTCTATTTGATGACCTTAACCACAGTTGCATTATTCCTACCTTGAAGCATTACTCTTCTATTGCACAGGTAACCTCAGCAGTCATAAAACAGAGACTGGCTGAGTCAGAGACAACAGAGGAGAAGATAAGTGTTGCACGTGAGAAATACATATGTGTAGCAGAGAGAGGTTCAGTCATGTACTTTGTGGTTGCAGACATGGGAGAGGTTGACCCCATGTATCAGTTCTCACTGAAATATTTTAAACAGGTTAGTCACAAGGACCTTTCTGTCTATACTTCTGATGTGCTTTAGGGTTGCTTTCTCAATATTTTCTAGTCTTGGAGGGTGACATTGGAGGGGCTATGTCCTGCTAATTGTTGCTTGTCACTAGCCGGTTGTGGAGTCAGTTGTGTCCTGTTCTGAGAAGTAGAATTATAACTTGTTCTGATCTGTTCATAATGTGATAATCATCTTGTGTTGGTGTTTGTGGCTTTCTTATTGACTTGATCATCTGTTTTTTTCTGATGGTAGGTGATGGATGGTAGTATGACTGGTTGATCTTTGGCAGCACCTTCCTTAGCCAGTTAGTCTGCTTTTTCATTTCCTGATATTCCACAGTGAGAGGGTATCCACTGCATGGTTACCCTATACTGGTACGACAATTCGCTAAGTAGTTTTTTTCAAGTCTGTTAGTTTTCCACGTTGCTGAACGATTTCAGTCTCTGTCTATTGTTCGCCCACAGAGATTATTCCAACAGTACTTGTAATCTCTTCATTCCACACATGATCTCTTCTTGTCTGTTTGCTGCTTTTCTTCTCTGTGACATGTCATTTAGTATATTACTATTAAAAGACTTTATCTTGTTTCGGATGGCTGGTTTTTTTTTCTTACAGCTCTACCACTATTCATAGTTTATTAAATTTATTTCGTTTAAAATGTTTATGGAATGGGAGTGCCAAACCTAACTCTTAAACTGTCTTAGATACCTCTTACTCATCATCATCATCAGGTGCCATGCCAGCTGGTATAGGTGATCATGGCTCTCCACAACTCTCTGTCCATAGTATTAAGGTCATTGTTGTTTCCTTGCCATGCCAGGCTGTCAAACTATCTAATATTTTCTTACGTTGTCACTCTCTGTCTCTGTTGCCTTCAATTTTGCCTGTTGTGACTATGTTCTCTAAACCTGCCTGTCTCATGAAGTGGCCAAAAAAACAATTGCCTTTTTCTTATATTGTTGATTAAGAACTGTTTCACATTTGACTCTTTCAACACCTCTACCTTAGTTTTTCTGACAGTCCATGGTATTCTCAGCATTCTTCTGTAGAACCACATCTCTGTTGCCTCTAATTTCCCACTTTCCAGTTTGTTTATTGTCCAAGACTCGCACCCATATGTTAGTATAGGGGTTATATAGCACTGCAGAACTCTCTTTCTCACGTCTAATGACAAGGTCTTATTACACAGTATATTTTTCATTTTTCTGAATATTTTTTTTGCTCTTGCTACTTACTACATTCATGAAAAATCATAATATTTATATTCTTCGCTTTCTTGGTAAAACATGGCAGCTGGAGCAGTATTAAACTTTTAACAGAATAGTGGCACCTCAGGAAACCATCTTCCTTCTGCATGAAACAGTTATGCAAAAATATAGTTTTCACATGTTCACTCTAAGGTTAAATTTGAATTATTCTTGCTAGTAATAATTATTCTAGCTGTAGTTTCAATTTGGACATAGTTACTGTTTTTTCAAATGAGCATTTTCATTCTAATATCTAAATTTGTACTCACTCTAACAGCTATTTAACAGCACAATACAGAACAGCGAGAAGAGTGAGGACTTACCAACTCGTCTGCAGATATGTCTGGACGAAACTACTACTTGTATCTACAAAAATGTAGCCAGGTATAAGAAACTACTACTTGTATCTACAAAAATGTAGCCAGGTATAAGAAACTACTACTTGTATCTACAAAAATGTAGCCAGGTATAAGAAACTACTACTTGTATCTACAAAAATGTAGCCAGGTATAAGAAACTACTACTTGTATCTACAAAAATGTAGCCAGGTATAAGAAACTACTACTTGTATCTACAAAAATGTAGCCAGGTATAAGAAACTACTACTTGTATCTACAAAAATGTAGCCAGGTATAAGAAACTACTACTTGTATCTACAAAAATGTAGCCAGGTATAAGAAACTACTACTTGTATCTACAAAAATGTAGCCAGGTATAAGAACATATTTATATTCTATTCACAAATCACAATACAGAATTCTAGGAATGTTATTTGTAAGATTGTAAGATTTTGTATGTTATAAGAACATGATCATACACTCTGTAATCTGGTCCTTGTAGTATGTAGTATGAATGCCTACTGGTACATACTTGTGTTCAATGTTTGTAGTTCTCAAGGAATTTATGTTTGTGGTGCTGTCCATGTCTCAGTCACAGACTCCCATTCATAGTTCCTTTTAATGTATACATGTTGGATGTCGAGAGTACCTGGGAAGAGGAGAAGGGGCAGACCAAGAAGACGATGGACTGACGACATTAAAGATAATATGAATACATCGCTAGAAAATGCAAGCCACATCGCCCAAGACAGAGAGAGGTTCAGAGAGTTCATTGGGAAGACAACGTTCTGGAAGGAATACGTCACATGACACTAAGATTGGTGTATGGCATCCTGATTTCTGTGGTGCACCTCTTGGCTTGTTTCCTCTGTCTTCAGCACAGAGGAATTTGCTATGGCAGACTGGTTTTGCCCTATTTTAGAACCTGGCCAGTCTTAGTTTTCAGTCTCGTTTAGCTGAACTAAGCCCCATCTCCGTGGCAAGACTCTGACACTGATGGGGATATATAGACTAAAATTGCATATTTTTTTCAGCCGTATGGGTTGGTCAAATTCAGAGAATGTGTGGTTCATGCTGAGCTGAGGTGGCTTATTTTTTACGGTTCTAATCTCATACATTATTTAGCGGAATGAACTTTCGCTAAGGGTACATACAATGCAGCATCCATCAATCTTTGTGTAGCGTACTAAGAGGCCCTCTCCCATAGAACACCCTTGGGGGGAGAGAGCTCTCAGTGCCTTACATGAAGATCAAATTAGCACTAGCAGATGTTTCAAGGTTTTTATCTCCGTGTCACGGAAGCTCAATGAAATCAAACCTAATATTAAAAAGATTGACTGTTATCACGTGATGAGACCACATTTGCATAACATGTGCCGAATTTGTTGACTCAAGTTTCAAGGAAAATTGGCCTCAGCTGAATAGACCTGGTTCAAATCCTATCTGCTACCTTCAGATTTCTATATTTCTGTATGCTCCCTAATTATAGTAATCTGGTAGGAAAAATATGTTAGATAATTAAACCTTTTGCTTGGCACATGTGTGTTACCTTAATTTTGCTGATTAACTTTGCCATTTGTATGTGTTTTAATGTGTTAAACTGGCCGTCAGAGCGATAATTGAATATCACAATTTCCATACATTATCTAGACTTGCATCCAATGTGTCCATAGTTGGTAAATTGTAGTTGAAGTGTTCATGGAGACCAGAAAAAAAAGTTTCAGTTCTACTTGAAGACATCTTATAAGCACTGAAATATTTACCCAACAGTTCTTGCAGTCCACAGTTCTTGACCGTCAAACTTGCCAACTTAGAATGATCAGATTAGTGCAGATATTAACAGTAGAACACTACAGGTGATTCAGAAGAGACAAAAGTAAAATGAGAGCCAAGACTTCTGTCGCTAACTGCAAGATCTTACACACTCCTGCTTTATGTGTAAAAAATCTTTCCGAGCCTAGATTGGGACTGATCAGACATGTTAAGACACACAAACAATCAAACCTAACTTGATCTTGCATTTTGTCTCCCAATGCCATGCTCCTCTTTGTTTGTGAAAGAGAAACATCATCACTATCATCAAAATGAAGATGGATAAAGGGACATCCTGATGTTGCTTATGACCATATGTTGGATGTGGACACTGCAATAGATGAAGCATCCGGACTACAATTAAGAGAATTTAGTATTAAATGCATCACAAGTAGAATGGGAACTTGTAGACAGTGAACAATGTCACCATCAAACCACAGGAACATTAAATATGCTACTGTTCAGCAACTGCTCAAACAGACTGAGCCCATCTATAATAGAAGTCCTATCAAGCCTATGTAAACATCTGCTCTGCACATGCGTTTTTTTTACCTGTCGACAGAAACAGGCAATCAGACTAACCTACTTTGTGTCACTATGAAAGGCTACTTGGTTCTTTTAATTGGTTGGTGATATACAAGTATCCTCTCGTAATGATATGCAATTGGGTAGTTTGATGGTGTGTTCCTGTTGATATCTTATAACAGGCCTCCACACAGTGGATATTTACATTGACCTGTTAAGGCTTCTATATTAGATAAGCATGAGCAGGGTGAGCACTTATTGATTTGCCCCCAATTTTCTATCGAAGAAATATATATGGTCCTGTGTACAATGCAACCATATGGTCCTGTGTACAATGCAACCATATGGTCCTGTACAATGCAACCATATGGTCCTGTGTACAATGCAACCATATGGTCCTGTGTACAATGCAACCATATGGTCCTGTGTACAATGCAACCATATGGTCCTGTGTACAATGCAACCATATGGTCCTGTGTACAATGCAACCATATGGTCCTGTGTACAATGCAACCATATGGTCCTGTGTACAATGCAACCATATGGTCCTGTGTGCAATGCAACCATATGGTCCTGTGTACAATGCAACCATATGGTCCTGTGTACAATGCAACCATATGGTCCTGTGTACAATGCAACCATATGGTCCTGTGTACAATGCTACCATATGGTCCTGTGTACAATGCAACCATATGGTCCTGTGTACAATGCAACAATATAGTCCTGTATACGATGTAACCATATGGTCCTGTGTGCGATGTAACCATATGGTCCTGTATACGATGTAACCATATGATCCTGTATATGATGTAACCATATGGTCCTGTATACGATGTAACCATATGGTCCTGTATACAATGTAACCATATGGTCCTGTATACAATGTAACCATATGGTCCTGTATACAATGTAACCATATGGTCCTGTATACGATGTAACCATATGGTCCTGTATACAATGTAACCATATGGTCCTGTGTATGATGTAACCAAAGTGAACATGTATAAATGGTTGAAAAGGTTTGCCACACTAAAATGGGGCTCTGATCCCTCAATTCCAGTCGAATAAAAGAATATCTTTGATACATTCTACAGAGCTCTTTTTGAGAGACACAAACTAATGTTCTCATTCCTCCTGTGTGCTGAGATCATGAAAACTGCAGGTACCATAACTTTAGCAGAGTGGAACTTCTTTCTGAGGGGCCCAACAGGTGGTCTAGATAAGGTACTGTTCTGTCCAGGATGTCAGTAGCTTTTCTATTTGGTATTTGTATATATTAGGTTGTTGTGATACCTGCCATACTACTGATGAGATGTGGTTGGAGATGAGTGAGAGATGACATGACATGGTCAATAATTTTATGAATAAGTCTGTCAGATTTTCTAAAGCAGTATTTCCCAACGTGGTACCTACACCCCACAGGGGGAGGGGGGCAATTTGATTGTTCAGGTGGACAATTCAGGTGGCAATTATTCCCAAAACTTTAGGGAATAATTCAATTTTGAATATAAAAAAATACGAATAGCCTATGTTGCACAGGGGTATATCACTTTTGTCTATAGCTGGTAAAATTCTTGCTTGTGTCATACTCAATAGATTAAATCATTCACTATTAAACGAGCTACTCCCAGAGAGTCAGTGCGGTTTTCGTGCAGGTCGTGGTACAGTTGATATGATATTCTCTGCACGACAAATTCAGGAAAAGTCACAAGAGCAACATAGTGAACTCTTAGCAACATTTGTGGACTTAACTAAAGCATTCGATACCGTTAACAGAGAAGGACTGTGGAAGGTGCTTACAAAGTTTGGATGCCCCCCAAAACTTGTCACTGTGATACGACAATTTCATGACGGTATGATGGCTAGTGTTATCTGCGACGGAGGAGTATCTCCTGCATTCCCTGTCACAAATGGTGTAAAGCAGGGATGTGTGCTGGCCCCTACTCTTTTCAGCCTGTTATTTACGGCCATGCTAATGGAAACACACCATAGTAATGAAACAGCTGACATAATGATCAATTACAGAACAGATGGTGGTCTTTTCAATTTACGTCGTCTAAAAGCAAACACGAAAACTAAATCTAGTACTGTTAGAGAATTACTTTATGCTGACGACTGTGCATTGTATGCTGACTCTGTCGTAAACATTCAGAGCACCATAGACCGCTTCTCACAGGCCTGCAACAACTTTGGTCTCACTATTAACACCAAAAAAACAGAAGTCATGCACCAAGCAACATCAAATAGTACTGCTACTTCCATCATCGTCAATCAGGAAAAACTGCAGGTAGTCGACAATTTTACTTACCTTGGAAGCACTCTCTCTCGCGATGTCAACATTGATGTGGAAATTAACAATAGACTGGCAAAAGCTAGTGCTGTATTTGGCAGATTATGCAACAATGTATGGGACAGAAGAGGTATAAGAACAACCACCAAACTACAAGTATATCATGCTGCTGTTATACCAACCCTACTATACGCTTGTGAAACGTGGACAGTGTATGCTAGACATGCAAGAAAGTAAATCATTTCCATCTTACCTGCCTACGTAAATTACTAAACATCCATTGGTGGGACAATGTACCAGACTACGAGGTCTTGGAAAAATCAACCTCCTCAATAAGCATCCACACAATACTTATGAAGGCGCAAGCACACTGGGCAGGCCATCTTGTGCGTATGGAAAACTCGCGTTTGCCAAAACAAATATATTATGGAGCACTCAAGGCAGGATTTCGAAAAGATGATGGACAGAAAAGGCGCTTCAAAGACACGCTCAAGTCATCCTTGAAACATCTTAACATTGACGTAGGCGCTTGGGAGAGCCTCGCTCAGGATAGAACAGCATGGCATTACAGTATTAGAACAGGAGCACTAGTGGCGGAAGAATTCAGACAAGAAACTGCAAGACAGAAGCGGACACGTAGAAAAGAAAAAACATCTCAACCTCACATAGATACCCTCTATTGTTGTTAATTCTGTAAAAGAATATTTTGTGCGCGCATTGGACTTGTTAGTCATTTAAAAACGCACTATTAACTTTTATTATTTTTATTATTTATTGTTATTATTATTATGGTTGAGTTTTTGGTCATCGTCGATTACGACGGACGAACATCATCAGGGGAACATCAGAATTTTAGAAAGATTTAAGCGGGGCATGGTAGTGTCACCTATTATCTTTGGTAGTTGGTAGTTTCATGAGTGGGTAGATGCATGAGCTAGTGGATGGATGTATGAGTGGGCAGATGTATTAGTAAATTGATGTATGAGAACATACGCATGAGTAAGTCCATGCTTGAGATGATGAGTGTTTATTTTGATCTCAGAAAATATGAGTGATGAGGTTCTTTCCTGTATGTAACAGGGAGGATTTCTCCAGATATTTCCTGTATGTAACAGGGAGGATTTCTCCAGATCTTTCCTGTATGTAACAGACTCTTGAAGCCAATCTATTTTATCTACTTGCAGCATCATCACTCTATATATTTTGATAATAATCTAGTATATTTATTCTATCTAATAATGATTCATCCTTGTTAGGATTCTTTTTTGAAATACTTTTATCTAGTTATGATTCTATCTAGTAAGCTCTTTTGGTTCTTTATAGTATTAATTCTATCTAGTATTGGATATATCTCGCATTGTTTCTATTTAGAATTGATTGCATCATATATTGAATCTATCTAGTATTAATTCTATCTAATATTCTAATATTGATTCTATCTATTATTGATTCTATCTAGTATTGATTCTGTGTTTTATTGAGTCTTTCAAGATTTTATTATATTTTTTATGAAAGAGAATGTTGTTAGAAATTATCACTCTGTAGTAGGTTTTAGGCCTATAACTACACTGATGAACTGATGTGAGAAATTAAATGTCTCTTAATTACTTGTATCGCAACAGTGGTTATGTTTCAGCAAAACACTCCAAAACCAAATAAGACACATTTTATATCAATGTATGCTTGGAAAATGGCATGTGAACTCAGTGAAGGATTTCAAGTCTTTAATGGAATTCATTTAGACTTAACAAGGGCACCAGTTTGGATTCGAATTGGTGAAACTTTTGAGGTATGCAAATATTGATAGACCTGTTTTATTTTTGGTTAATGGTATAATCATTTATTATTGTTAATACTAATGTAACATTAACTGATTTAGCATGTAAGTATTGTGGGATCTAGATAGAAGTTTTTTGTAGCCCTACACATTGTGCACATATACGTTTAGATGAAAACAAACTTCCTTAACAAACCATCCTGTAAGGCAATGGGCAAAAGAAATGTACTTGTAGGTCGGTAAAAATAAACTATGTGCAGAACAATCAACAGACTTAGATAGTATTGGGCATAAGCAATACACAAAAACAACAGCACTTTGTAAAGAGGCAACATAGAAATATATGATTACTGCTCTATCTTTTGACAGAGAGGAACTAACTAACATTAATTATAAATTAGTACCGTTAAATTCTGAATATAAACCCATCCGATTGTAGGCCGATAACCTAACTATCCCTTCCCAAAAGTGGAGAAAGTCGAAAGTCCGACTATAGACCGACATCCCCAACTTAACAAAGCCGGCAATAATGAACTTCATCATCATAAGAAAGAACCGACATGCTAAATGGAAATTAACACAAACTTTTGCAACTCTAAGAAAATAGCATTCCTTTCATTTGCTTCACTCACGTAACTTGAATGAATCAAGGAATGAAACCCCGGTGGCTACTGTATTCTGGATCAATATATCCAAAAATAATGAATACCCGGTAGGCTGACTTCCCTATCCATGACTATAGATGGTTTATGAGGTGGCGAGACTTTGGGGAACAAAGTTTTTCCTGAATGAATTGTCTGTGTTGGGTGTCTGGGCGTTATGACGCGGAACAGCCCTAGTGAATAGTAATTACTACGTAACTATTATGTCACCGGCTTCTGACAGTGACGTTTAAGTGGGAAATGATGAAAGGCAAGACAGCGAGATCACGTTTGTTTTTATAAGATACAGAAGAGTTTGAACTTTGTTCCTGGTTATGTTTACCGTGTGGGGAGAATACGGTAATAAAATAAACATAACAGAGGATTGTGAAATTGATCTCGTCTTCCACTAAATGTACAGTGGTTGGGGGAGGGAATCAATTACGGCGCAATTTTACTACAAAATGCCTATGATGTGTTGTGATTTGGAACCTCGTTTCAAATCTTCTATAAAGAAAGATTGCATTTAGTCACTTATCTGAATGGCATCACATAATGTGAGGGAAACTTGGATTGGTTGAGCCGATTGAAATGGGTAGGGCCAGTAGGCCATCTGCGGCCTCAGTGGGCTGGACTAATTAATAGAATATAAGGCTGACTTAGCTAGCCAAGAATACTGCACAAGTAGTTTAGCTTCCAGTTCATACATTTTTATTGTCATTGATTTTATTCGTGTTTTATAAGAAGGATGCCTGGACAGAAACGAACATCGTATACTGCTGGTTTTAAGTTGGATGTTATCGCTTTTGCGAAGAAGTCCAACAATTCCATGGCTTCCCGCCACTTCATTGTGAATGAAAAGCAAGTGCGAGAATGGAGGAAAAAAAAGGAAGAATTGTCTTTGATGCCAAGATCAAAGAGAGCATCACGTGGCCGTACAGCTTCATTCCCTGCGCTGGAGAAGAAATTATCAGAATGGATAATGGAGTCTAGACAGAACGGATTAATTATAACCCGCACCAATATTTGAATCAGGGCGCTCTCGATATTGAAAGATCCTGCATTCCAGAATAACAAATCTGAGGACTTCGTTGCGTCAATGGGATGGTGCAATCGCTTTATGAACAGACATCACTTGTGTCTACGAACACGCACTAAGCTGGCGCAAAAGTTGCCGAAGGAGCTAGAAACAAAAATTGATTTGTTTCAACGTTTCACTATCAACCTGAGGAAGAGATTTAACTACGATCTATCTCAAATAGGAAACATGGACGAGACACCTGTCTGCTTTGATATGCCTTCTAATCGCACCGTTGAATGCAAAGGTGCGAAGACAGTTTTTGTAAAGACAACTGGGCATGAAAAAACTCGATTCACTGTTGTGTTAGCTTGCATGGCAGATGGGTCACGTTTGCCCCCCGTGATTATATTTAAACGCAAGACTCTGCCTAAGGGTATTAAATTCCCAAGTGGCGTATTTGTGCGTGCTCACACGAAAGGTTGGATGGACGAAAGTGGTACTCTGGAATGGCTGGATAAAGTGTGGGGGCAGAGGAAGGGGGCCGCTTTAAAAAAACCATCCATGCTAGTCTGGGATTCATTTAGGGCGCATCTCACAGAGAAAGTGGTACAACGATGCCGTGAGATGGGGTTGTCTGTTTCCGTCATTCCTGGGGGACTTACATCCCTCTTACAGCCACTAGATGTCTGCCTGAACAAACCATTCAAGGACAGACTCCGAGCAAAATGGAATGACTGGATGGCATCATCTGATTTAGCAGTGACGAAGGGTGGTAACATTAAAAAAGTTGACATCACCACAATCGTTACGTGGGTCAAAGAATCGTGGTCTGATATTTCATCCGAAATGATCATCAGATCTTTCAAAAAGTGTTCAATAAGTAACGCAATGGATGGAAGTGAGGACGACGCTATCTTTGAGGACGATGCCGACGACGACAATGTACCAGAGACTGACGATATCCACCCTGATGTTTCCATGACAGATGATGACATTCATGAGTTATTTCAGACTTCAGACAGTGATTCGGACTTCGAAGGATTTCAATGACTGTTTCGACTGGCACCGGTAAGTTTTTCCTAAATTTTATCGATATTTGATGTTATTCTGTGTTCTGTTTTTGTGTCTACACTACAGATAATTGTGTTTAAACATTTTGCTGTACGCAAGCCAAACCTCCTATAATTTAGTCTGTTACTATCAAACACTACCCAGTAAGGCTAGACTATAAACGCCAGTTACCGTTATATAGATGTCATTTGTTATCACAGACATTATATGCACCCGGTAACTACCGGTACCTACACTTTACTGTAGTTAATAAATAACATCAGATACTGGTATACTTTTCTGACCAATTTCGATGATCAATTGAAACCTTTATGATAGAAATATATGTACTATAAACGGTAAAAAAAACCGGTAATACCCATTGCTAAAAATAGCATTTCCGGGAAATTTTGCTAAAAAAATGGCGGCGTGTTGGAAATAACGATATAGACCTAGTAAGTGAGTTTTTATCAAGAAATATCGGAGATTTCGAAGGAAATATTGTATGATATATAGAAATTAATGTAATTAGAGGCCTAGCATTATGGTAAGTACGCTCTAGATTGCTGGTGAGCCCTAGTCATTTTATCCTGGCTTAATATATCGGGACATGTGACTGTAATTTTTTTAAAAGTGTTTTTCTCCATTTTTACTGTGATTTGGACGTAATTTTTTAAAAATTTGATCTTACTCTCGAAAATAAGCCGAGGAGTATGAAGCCATCTCTGTTTATTGTCCAAAAATTCTCGGGTTATACACGGAATTTAACGGTATGTCAAATTAGCATTAGAAATATAATAAATGCAGAGAGTTCAATGCAGACATCAACGCCTGTTTCATAGACTACTTATGTGTATTTGACTGTGTTAACACATCAGAAATTCTGAAACATAATGGAAAGCATGGGCTTCCCACACCCTCTCACTCATTAAAATGCTTTATCAGGTGCAACAGTCTTCTGTCTGCCTGAAGGGAGGAACATTTGACATAGAATGACATGATTACTGCCTTATCTTTTGCCCTTATGAACTTATATAACTTATATAAGCATGTACTTATTTATTAGAACAGGACACAAGTGACACCGCAGCAACATGTATGCAAAGTTCAAGGTTTGCAACACAGCCATGTCTACATTTGGAAAGGCACCTCAGGCAGAAGAGCATATTCTTCAGGATTGCCCAAAATATGAAATGCTAAAACAAATACACTGGTCTAGAGAAACAAAAGTGGGGGGGGGGGGGAACTCTAAGGACCTCTACAAGTTTACAAAATACAGTCAAGATTATGGAAGTGACAAAACTTCAGATATAGGATCATTCCAGGCGAACAAAGCAAGAAGAAGAATCATTACCACACAAAATTTGCCTTGATATGAATTACAGATGACGCAAAAGATTATCTGGCGAAGAATAGTGGTGAGGAAGATGAAAGTTGTAGATCAGAATGGAAAAGTGCTCCTAGCGGTGACTGATCAAGCAAAGCAGAGAGAGAGTTCATTGTTGCCCTTAAGGATACTCTGAGATGTAATGATTATAGTCTGCTTTGATGGACATTAGAAACACAAGAAAATATATTAATCACTAAATATGTTACTTACAATCACATACATAAATATTTCATGTTAAAATACTGAACATATAACTTTGCTTGTGTTGTACAAGCATATTTTATGTTAATACTCAACATATAACTCTTCTTGTGTTGTACAATCATATTTCTTGTTAAAATACTTAACATATAACTTTTCTTGTGTTGTGCAATATAACTTACCAGATCAAAGCAAACCCTCCTCCAGAGAAGTACAACTATCATGAACAGGACAGTGGTCAGAAAACACCACCAAGTAATGTTGTATACGGAAACTGGAATGACAAGCTTACCAATTTCCAGAAGCTGATGTTCGTTAAAGTATTCAGAGAGGAGAAGGTAAGTGCTAATTGTGTACATTTATTTGAAGTGTTTATTAGCAGCTGTGTGTAGTGTATAGCCAAGAAGTCAGAGCGTTGGTCCCACAGTCATGATTTGGAAGGTTCCACACCAGACAAGGACTGTTTTTTTATTCTGTCAAAGGGTAATTTTTTTTTAAAAGTAAAAAGTACCCTTGCCATGATGACAACAGTCACATGCTGCCTTTATCACAGTTCCAAGTACATCCATTCACTTCCTAGTTGGGGGAAACATTCAGTGATGATATTTTTTTTAAATCGTTCCCTAGTCTTCCAAGCTCACCCCGACGAACCTCCTACTTATCTCGACCTAGGGTTCTTGATTGACCGATTGCATAGCAGCTGAAATTGTATGTGCTATATTTATTTATCTACATGATATTTCTATCTCTCACTTGTTCCTATCTCTCACTTGTTCCTCTCTAAAATAAGAGCAAATAATAGCAACACTATTATGTGCATGGCATGTCATAGGAGGTTTCTGCTGTGGGTTGGCCATCATCCATCCCATACAGAGTAAAACTGACTCAGATGCTGAAGTCAGAAGCATCTGACCAAAAGGTGCAGATGCCACAACTAAACTGTAAACCGTTACATAGCGCAAACTATTCTCTGGACAACATCCTACTAATCGGCAGAAGTTTGAGAAATATTCAAAAGATGACTGCTCAGCTCACAGCATTGCGCTCACCACCACATTTAACTTAACTCCGCAGCTATTTCATCTTCTGAAAGTTTGTTTATAGATAATTTGAAATGTTGAACATTCAGATGCATATGAGAGTTCATGAAAATTGTCACACCAGCTGATAAGCTCCATGGAGTGAATCATGTAATCAAGGAGCATCTGCAAAACTTTACTGTAGAAACAGATCAACTGAACCAGAAAACCACCTGTGCCAACATGATATAACTACTAAGATATTAAAAAATCTATGTCTCAGAGCAGGACACAACTGACTCACATCTATATGACATGCTAAATGTCACTGACTCACATCTATATGACATGCTAAATGTCACTGACTCACATCTATATGACATGCTACATGTCACTGACTAACATCCGTATGAACATGATGCAAGTCATTGACTAACACCTAGATGACATGCTACATGACATATCTATATGACATGCTACATGTAACTGACTCACATCTATATTACATGCTACAAGTCATTGACTCATACCTATGGCATGCTACATGACACATCTATATGACATGCTACAAATCACTGACTCACACCTAGATGGCATGCTACATGTAAACTGACTCATACCTAGATGACATGCTACATGTCACTGTCTCACATCTATATGACATGCTACAAGTCACTGACTCATACCTAGATGACGTGCTACATGTCACTGGTTCACATCAATATGACATGCTACAAGTCACTGACTTACACTTAGATGACATGGTTGCAACTTAATAACTCACACACAAGATATACTACACAATAATTCTCTACTGACTTTCAGACAACATTTGGAATCACTGAGTTTGTGACCGTAGAACTCGGACCTCAGTTCATAGAGAGTCCACCTGTCGGTCTTGCAGAGTTGTATGAGAGCATGACCAGGGTGACACCACTTGTATTTGTGCTGTCAACAGGATCTGATCCAATGGGTGCTTTCTTACGGTTTGCAAAAGAGATGGGTCTACTGGACAAGTAAGTCTGAAGTGTATAAAGTTAAATATCCACTGTTAAGCATCCAAAAGGAATCCATAATGCAGGAATTTGGTATAGGCTAGGCCTACATTAGTTAGTTTGTTCCTTTCGTGCCGCAAGCGACACATAGGGCAGAGGTTTTGGTTCTCCATATGATGCGGTCCGCTGCCTGCAGCTTTAGTTCCTGGATGGTCTTACAGCCTATTAATTCCCCTTATTTAAGAATTATATTTTTAAGGGTTGTTTTAGGTCTTCCTTTTTTTCTTTTACCCTCAGGTGACCACATAAGGGCTTGTTGGTTTATTCTGTTTACACCTAGTCGTAAAACGTGACCAAGGCCTACATTACTAACACAACAAATCATATTCATCAGATCCAAGTATGCTTGATATTAGTTCTTTCTGTGTCATTGTTTTCATTTATATTTTATTTTTTGCTCACTTTTAGAGTACTACATTGATGACTGACAAAGTTAACAGTCAATATCAGGCTCGCAGCTGTGTCATAGAGTTTTTCATGATTTGAGATTAAATGTGGCTATGTGCTTCTTTGTTATTCATCATATGTTAGGCAGTTCTGAAACAAGTGTCTGGATGTCATAAAGCTAGTAGCACTTATGCACAACAAGTGTCTGGATGTCATAAAGCTAGTAGCACTTATGCACAACAAGTGTCTGGATGTCATAAAGCTAGTAGCACTTATGCACAACAAGTGTCTGGATGTCAGAAAGCTAGTAGCACTTATGCACAACAAGTGTCTGGATGTCATAAAGCTAGTAGCACTTATGCACAACAAGTGTCTGGATGTCATAAAGCTAGTAGTACATAGGGTAGCCTGGGGTAAGACGGCACACTTTCTGCGTTCTAACGTATTCTGACAACTAGACTTAACTATGCGAGACCAAACTGCTATCAGTGTATAGTGACTGTCATACGGCTAGGAGCACAGATGCACAAATTTGTTTTACAATTGTTCTCATCACCATTCAAGATCCTTGTTGTGGTCATCGAGATTAGACAAGAAAAGAGAAAAAAGGAGGGTTTTGGTTATACCGCCAAGTATTCTGTCATTCCCATAGAAAAGCTTTGTTTGAAATAGGGGTACCTCCTGAAGATGTTGCTGTGGGGCACATTTATACATGAGACCTTTATGCTAGAAGCATGCTACCAGCTGGACAGTAGCTTCCACAGTGATCAGCTGCACCTGGATTGTGAGAAACTGTGTGGTGTGTATCAGAAATATCCTGTAAGCAGGACTTCCAGCACAGACATTACATGGTCACCCCCCACACCCTCGCAGCAGTTGATTCATAGAAGAGCCCTTCTTATATCTTGGTCATCATCATCATCAGGTGTCATGTCAGCTGGCGTAGGCGGTCATGGCTTTCCACAGCTCTCTGTCCACAGTTTTATGTATCAAGGTCGTTGTTTCCTTGCCGTGCCAGGCTGTCAAACTGTCTAATATTTTCTCACGTTGTCGCCCTCTGTCTCTGTTGCCTTCAAATTTGCCTGTTGTGACTATTTTCTCTAAACTTGCCTGTCTCATGAAGTGGCCAAAAAAGAAGATTGCCTTTTTCTTATATTATTGATTAAGGTCTGTTTCGCATTTGACTCTTTCAACACTTCTACATTAGTTTTTCTGGCAGTCCATGGTATTCTCACCATTCTTCTGTAGAACCACATCTCTGTTGCCTCTATATCTTGGTAGCTCATATTTACTGATCTGAAAAAGGGGCTTTTGATGATCTGAAAAGGGGCTTTTGATGATCTGAAAAGGGGCTTTTGGTGATCTGGAAGGGGCTTTTGGTGATCTGAAAAGGGGCTTTTGATGATCTGAAAAGGGGCTTTTGATGATCTGAAAAGATTAACCTGTACATGTATATAACATACAGCATTGTACACATCTCAGAGATATACTTTAAACAAAAAAAGGTAACAACTTTATATTCTTTTGAAATATGGTGCTATCTCATGATATAACAAGCGAACTGAAAGAGAAAAAAAGGATTAAGGTACTCAAGGACATAGATGGACACGTATTGAAGAACATACAAAATGTAGATTGGCTTGGGTTAGCCATGATAGGAGACATGGATGTCTAGTATTGAGTGTAATGGATTATAAGGATAGGCTAATGGGAAAATTGGATATAGAAGAAACTAATACCATTGCAGGAGTTTGGTGGGTTCAGACTTGCTGATTCAATGAGAACCTGCTGACAACAGCTGACAGTGATGTGATATTTTCTGACGACATTAACGCCAGTATGTGGAGGGGTGGCTATTACTTATAAAAAAATATTTTAATAGCCTTTATTTTGCTAGATTTGTATTCTTTTTTTTTTTAAAGAAAACTTTATGTTTGTAAAAAAAATGGGGATATTTTGCCCCATAATTTGCTTCCTTTCTATCACATCTGTGATCAATTGTTAAGCATCCAGTCAGAAATTGGTCATGCATAGAGTGGTTTGTTTTAAGCCATCTTTGGTTCCCAACAACTTTGCAGAGAGCTGCTGTGAGCCATAGGCCTATAGACAATCTGTGAACAACAAATGATGTGTTCTGTTTTCCTGTTGTGGGCTGTATTGTTGATCTGTAAATAACAAATGTGTGTTCTGTTTTCCTAAACGATGGGGATTGGAATTTCAGCTCTACCAACTTTTTCCCTTTGTATCTACAAGCTTCGTAGGATAACTAACACCCATTGGATTGAATTCAAATCGAATGATAAAAACAGAGAAAAGACAATCAACATTTCATCACAGATGTTATCAGAAAACACCATTGGTCCTACATCGGGCATGTCCTACGCGCAGACACCAACAGAATACACCACCAATCTCTTGAATGGATACCTACAGGCAAAAGAGCAAGGGGTAGAACAAAAGAAACACTCAGAAGAACAATACTTAAGAGAAAGTAAAACAACCAATATTCATACTATTCAAGAACTGCGCAGAATAGTTTTGAACAGACAGAATTGGAGATATCTGACCTCTGCCCTATGCGCTAACTTCAGCGCAAAAGGAAAATGAATGAATCTACAAGCTTGGATTGACTAATCTGATGAATATAATGAAATGAATTCCATGTCACATTGCCTTGCCCATAGACATGTTACTTACTACAAGTCTAATATTTCAGTGTGCAATCAATTTCACTGGGGCAAGGTCAAGGTCCAGTTGCAGACAATATGATCAAAACTGCTACAAGAAATGGAGACTGGGTGTTCTTACAAGTAAGTATGTGGGGATATGGTGTTCTTATAAGTAAGAATGTGGGTAGATGGTGTTCTTGTAAGTAAGTGTGTGGGGATATGCTGTTCTTACAAGTAAGTGTGTGGGGATATGGTGTTCTTACAAGTAAGTGTGTGGGGATATGGTGTTCTTACAAGTAAGTGTGTGTGGATATGGTGTTCTTACAAGTAAGTGTGTGGGGATATGGTGTTCTTACAAGTAAGTGTGTGGGGATATGGTGTTCTTACAAGTAAGTGTGTGGGGATATGGTGTTCTTACAAGTAAGTGTGTGTGGATATGGTGTTCTTACAAGTAAGTGTGTGGGGATATGGTGTTCTTACAAGTAAGTGTGTGTGGATATGGTGTTCTTACAAGTAAGTGTGTGGGGATATGGTGTTCTTACAAGTAAGTGTGTGGGGATATGGCGTTCTTACAAGTAAGTGTGTGGGGATATGGTGTTCTTACAAGTAAGTGTGTGGGGATATGGTTTTCCAACAAGCTGAAGGCTAAATAATAGGCCTATATCTTCGCTAGTAGTACATGTTGTGTGGCACACAAGATAAAGTAGTACATGTTGTGTGGCACACAAGATAAAGTAGTACATGTTGTGTGGCACACAAGATAAAGTAGTACATGTTGTGTGGCACACAAGATAAAGTAGTACATGTTGTGTGGCACACAAAATAAAGTAGTACATGTTGTGTGGCACACAAGATAAAGTAGTACATGTTGTGTGGCACACAAGATAAAGTAGTACATGTTGTGTGGCACACAAGATAAAGTAGTACATGTTGTGTGGCACACAAGATAAAGTAGTACATGTTGTGTGGCACACAAGATAAAGTAGTACATGTTGTGTGGCACACAAGATAAAGTAGTACATGTTGTGTGGCACACAAGATAAAGTAGTACATGTTGTGTGGCACACAAGATAATAACAAAATTGAAAGTATGAAATAAATATTGAAAGATGGACATATCATAATTCTCTCTTATTGCGATAAACTGCAGGCTTCTGATATCTATTGTAGCAAAACTTCATTGTGAAGATGGCATCTCAACTGATTTGTCCACAAAATTAATGTGATCTAATTTGCATCTGATTGGTCGCCATATGCCTATATTATATTTTTATTACTTATTGTTATTATTATTATGTCATCGTCGATTATGACGGACGGACATCATCATATTGTATTTTAAAGTTCATCTTTGCAGAACTTTCAATAAATGATGACATGCAGGAAACTCAAATAAATATTGTTTACCCCCACCCAGAACTGCCACCTAGCAGCGTCTTGGATGTTGAGTATGGAAGAAGTTATTAAAGAACTGCAAGAGTTCCCTAACATGATACACGGAAGCTTCCGTCTGTTTCTTTCATCCATGCCTGCAAAACATTTTCCTGTCAGCGTCCTCCAGAACAGTGTCAAGGTCACAAATGAACCACCGAAAGGTATTCGGGCAAATTTAAGGCGAGCTTTCTCAGAGATGACACCACAATTCTTTGAGGACCATCGTAAGTTAAAGATATGTTTTTCTGTTGATCAAGATATAGGTCTATCAAGATATGAATTCTCTATAAATATTTCTTTATGTAGTAGTAATTCAAACATCTCAGGATATAGTGCCTAATATACCCACAATCATTAAAAGTGCACCACAAGCATGCCTTATTTTCACCCCAGGATTGTTTATTTCATTGAGCGATTTTCAAACCATGTGAATGTGTAAGGGTTAATTTTAATGTTTTCACATTTTATTGTTGTCGTGTTATTCCAATTTATGTGTGTCACATGCAAAACATCAAATTGCTGAATTCTAAACATATTACTAGTCGAATCAAGTTGAAATTTGGCTTACACATTAGTACACTTTCAGGGATTAAAACGCAATCTTTTTTTTTCATCGAAAGGTAGTTAGTTTTTGTGCTTTTGATGCCTCTACTTTTGTCACAAGTGTGATGACAATTCTATTGGAATGCTGAGGGGTGATATGGTGACCATATAAGTTGGCAGACATTTTATTTGTGACCATTCCACTATAGTAAGGCTGAATGAGAGATTTCTGGTTACAAGTACAACCAATGACCGCCAAAGGGTCTGCCGGCATGCCATCAATGATGTTCATGTTCTTGAGTGAGCAGTCATTGCAGAATGGGATCTCATACCCTAAATATTGTTTCAGACACATTGTTTCATGACATGGCGATACCAAACTTGTATTGATGCTACTTGGAGTCATACACATTATTAATAATGCCTCTGACTTACTGACAATGAGTCCGGTTTATTTTAACCTTAGTGTAGACAACTGATTAGGTGACGATCCTGAATTTGTTCACTTTTAAGAAAAATGCACATTTGGATCTGTAAATGGATGAGATTTGTAAATTTACTTGTTTTGTGTATTTTAAAAGTTAAGATAACATTAAACACAAATGGTTGCTATGCTTATAATAAAGTGGTGTGTTTTTAATAATTGCTGGTATAGATAGGTCTGTCGCTGTATGTACCTCCTGCCATGCCAAGCCTGCCACACTCCTGTCATTCTCTTAACTTCACTGTTTGATATGTGATGAAAATTTCATTAATCTATTGCTTCAGTTATAAACACTTTTATTCTTTAGCTCTCCACTTGAACTGATTATTGCTTCAATTTTCATCACTTGTATTCCATCAGATCTCGCCTTAGACTGGCGGAAAATAATATTCGGCATCTGTTTCTTTCATGCTGTGATCCTGGAGAGGAAGAAGTTTGGACCTCTTGGTTGGAATATAACAGTAAGTTTAAGTCTAAAATGTCAGGGGATATTTGTTTTTGTCAGTCTCTATTAGTGTTATATTGTGCCAATTTCTGAGACCTTTGCCACATTTCTTGATTTTCTCAACATTCCTATTGCATTAACATTGTAAATTTTACCAGATGAAAGTCATAGATGATTAGTAAAAATATAAACATAGTTGTTATATGACCTACATTTGTTATATAGTTGTTATATGACCTGACCTACATTTGTTATATAGTTGTTATATGGCCTACATTTGTTATATAGTTGTTATATGGCCTACATTTGTTATATAGTTGTTATATGGCCTACATTTGTTATATAGTTGTTATATGACCTACATTTGTTATATAGTTGTTATATGGCCTATATTTGTTATATAGTTGTTATATGACCTACATTTGTTATATAGGTGTTATATGGCCTATATTTGTTATATGGCCTATATTTGTTATATAGTTGTTATATGGCCTATATTTGTAATATAGGGCCTAGTTGTTATATGACCTACATTTGTTATATAGTTGTTATATGGCCTATATTTGTTATATAGTTGTTATATGACCTACATTTGTTATATAGTTGTTATATGGCCTATATTTGTTATATAGTTGTTATATGGCCTATATTTGTTATATAGTTGTTATATGGCCTATATTTGTTATATAGGGCCTAGTTGTTATATGACCTACATTTGTTATATAGTTGTTATATGGCCTATATTTGTTATATAGTTGTTATATGACCTACATTTGTTACATAGTTGTTATATGGCCTATATTTGTTATAGTTATTGTATGGTCTTCATTTGTATAACTGACAAGAGACTCTGCAAATGTCAGAAATATCACAGTTATGGTTCAGTAATAAGAGAAAAAAAACAGGTACTGGTGGAAGATTGTCACCTGCCAAAATGACAAGATGGTGGAGAAATCTGCTGCCACAACATTGAGCATGAGAATGGAAATAGAGGCAGACACAGAGGCTCTGACTTGGCTGACAACGCAACCAATAATACCCAAAGTCATTCTATCAAACTCCAAGAGTATGCTGCGAAAGATAGAAAAGTACATGATGATAAAGGAGTGTGTCACTCTTCTCAATGACGCCCAAAGCATCACAAGAATCTACTGTCCAAGCCATGGGGGAGTAAAAAGTAATGAAAAAGCTGAATCATTGATGGATAAGCTTTAATGGATGGCAAATCAGTGAGAAAAGAAAGCGCTGAGCTCATAAGGACAGCCATGAATATACTATCAATTAATGAAGAGCATGTACAGAGGGTGATAAAAATGGGAGTGACCGCATGTTAAAGTTGGATGTGTCCGGCCGAAAGACGCAGATATCGCAGCAAAGCTGTAAACCATGACACATGATTCAATGCACTCCATTCTCCAAACTACATCCTGCAAATCTGCAGGAGTTTGAAAACGAATACAGACGAAGAAGAAAGTGATCAGAGGAGAGAGAAGGAAGTAGATCCTCTCTGGAAAGATAAGAACCTAAAACCAACAACTGACTTGTACACTGAACTTATTATACATTTCTGTCAAACTTTCAAATATTGCATTTTTCCCGTTAAGGATTGAAGGGAGGTATTTTGTAGCTGTGTGATAAAGGTTGCATGCTCTTTCTGTCGCCACATCATGTACAGGGTGAGTTTTTAAATTTACCCTCCGACAGACAAAAACCCAGTCCTTTCCAAGGATCAAACTCTAGACCTCACTAGTGTGAGACGAATGCTCTAACCTCTCATGCTTGTGCCACACATATATTTCTAATCAAGAATAATTTTGCTAATATCTGCATGATACACAACCATAGATCTTTAATCCTGTGACTGCACAGCATGGATTTTCTGAGTGCTCATGACATTCAAGTCATTGTCATTAGATTGTGTTCTCACTCATGTGAGTGCTCATGACATTCAAGTCACTGTCATTAGATTGTGTTCCCACTCATGTGAGTGCTCATGACATTCAAGTCACTGTCATTAGATTGTGTTCCCACTCATGTGAGTGCTCAGGACATTCAAGTCACTGTCATTAGATTGTGTTCCCACTCATGTGAGTGCTCATGACATTCAAGTCACTGTCATTAGATTGTGTTCCCACTCTTGTGAGTGCTCATGACATTCAAGTCACTGTCATTAGATTGTGTTCCCACTCATGGTTAGATTACATTTGCATTAGAAAAAAGAATGATATAACTGACCTAATGACCATTTTTACACTTCAGTGCCATCTATTTTTCTTTCATTTTTTAAGTTACTTGCCCATCAAAAAGCAGACCTGGATTCCAAGTTCGCTCATTATTTGTAGTTTACAAAAATTACTCCCATGGTTCACCCAGCCACAAGGAAGTATTATACCAGAGATACCCAATAACTGTAACATTTCTGCTACCCAATAACAGTGTAATCAGAAAACGCTGTTGGTCCTACATCGGGCATGTCCTTCGCGCAGTCACCAACAGAATACACCACCAATCTGGATACCTACAGGCAAAAGAGCAAGGGGTAGACCAATAGAAACACTCAGAAGAACAATACTTAGAGAAGAAAAACAACCAATATTCATACTATTCAAGAACTGCACAGAATAGCTTTTAACAGACAGAATTGGAGAGATCTGACCTCTGCCCTATGCGCTAACTTCAGCGCAAAAGGAAAATGAATAAATGAATAACAGTGTAACATTTCTGCTACCCAATAACAGTGTAACATTTCTGCTACCCAATAACAGTGTAACATTTCTGCTACCCAATAACAGTGTAACATTTCTGCTACCCAATAACAGTGTAACATTTCTGCTACCCAATAACAGTGTAACATTTCTGCTACCCAATAACAGTGTAACATTTCTGCTACCCAATAACAGTGTAACATTTCTGCTACCCAATAACAGTGTAACATTTCTGCTACCCAATAACAGTGTAACATTTCTGCTACCCAATAACAGTGTAACATTTCTGCTACCCAATAACAGTGTAACATTTCTGCTACCCAATAACAGTGTAACATTTCTGCTACCCAATAACAGTGTAACATTTCTGCTACCCAATAACAGTGTAACATTTCTGCTACCCAATAACAGTGTAACATTTCTGCTACCCAATAACAGTGTAACATTATTGATATAATAGCTTCATTTGACTGTAACCAGTAACATCTACTCCCACAGTATGCCTTCAGTGACAGTGACAGAGAATGTGCACTACTTAACATGGAGATGTTCTGTGCTGATAAATACATTCCGTGGGACACCCTCATATATATTACTGGTGAGGTAGGTTGTTAGCAACTTTGACTACTACACTACAGGGTTGTTGTCATCATCACATCAATAACTTACCATAAGGGGATCGTAGGAGTGCCACGATAGAAGCATCAATACAACAATCCCACCATGCACCTCTGTTGTCGGTGTCTTGTTTGAGTGTGAAGAAACTTAATCCTGTCCAGTCATATATACTGGTATTATAAATCCATACTTTTCATTTGTCTTCTTCTTCTTCTTCTCCCGCCCTCTCTTGTCCAGTTAAGGTATCATATAGTTAATCGTCATTATCATCATGTGCTATACCCTATAGCATAGGTGGTCATTGATTCCTACAGTACTCTATCCCTGAACTGTTCATTAGTTCCACTTCTCACTCTCTACTATACCATGCTATCAAACTATCCAGTATTTTATCTGTCTCCTCTGTCTCTTTTTCCCTTCAATTTTGCCTATTAGATTGTTTTCTAAACATCCTCTTTCTCATTATGTGGCTAATAAATGTGAATTTTTTTCATTCAGATGATGTTTAGATGCTGTTCTTTTGGTATCAATCTATCTTAGTACTTGATTAATTTTTGTATCTGTCCACAGGATTCTCAGCATTATTCTAAAGAACCACATCACCATGGCCTCTAGTTTCTTACTTGTTGTCTTATTTATTGTCCATGATTCACTTCCATGTGATAGAAGTGGTTATATTGGGGTGTCAATAGATTATGTCAACAATTAAGAGGGAGGAGGTCTGAAAAGTTTGACATCCTGCACTTCTTTTGTATTTTCTGATGTATTCTATCATAATCTTTTTATTTTTATTTGTCCTTTTACCTCTCATTTTTTTAGAACCCATCTTCTAGATGAGTTGCCCTCCCAGGCGGCTATCAAACCTCATCAACCAGAAGCCCATCAAAGATGGATGTGCCTAGCCATTGGCAAAAATAAAATGGTGACACAACGCATTTCCATTCTCAGGACTACATCCTGCTGGAATTCTGGTAGGACCATTGTCCTGCCTCAGGAGAGATCCAACAGAAGTTTGAGAATGAACCCTGAAGAAGAAGAACATCTACCAGAAACATGTAGTAAAACAGTGTCATAAATGAGAGTATTTGAGTAAAGGAGAAATAGTATTAAATATAATAAATAGTACCATATAGAATAAATACTACCATATAGAGTAATTAGTGTCATATAGAGTAACATATAGTATAAATAATACTATTTTTTTATAAAACAGTACCTTATAGAATAAATAATAGCATATATTAAAAATAGTACCATATAGAATAAATAGTACCATATTTAAAAAAAATAGTGCCATATAGAATAAATAATACCATATAGAATAAATAGTACCATATAGAATAACTAGTACCATATTTTAAAAAAAGTACCATATAGAATAAATAGTACCATATTTTAAAAAAGTACCATATAGAATAAATAGTACCATATTAAAAAAAATTGTACAATATAGAATAAATAGTACCATAGAAAATAAATAGGGTACTATATTTGAAAAAATAAGAGGCCCCTATTATATAGAATAAATAGTACCATATAAAAAAAATAGTAGGCCCCTACCATTTAGAATAAATAGTACCATATAGAATAAATAGTACCATATAGAAGAAATAGTACCATATAGAAGAAATAGTACCATATAGAATAAATAGTACCATATAGAAGAAATAGTACCATATAGAATAAATAGTACCATATAGAATAAATAGTACCATATAGAAGAAATAGTACCATATAGAATAAATAGTACCATATAGAAGAAATAGTACCATATAGAATAAATAGTACCATATAGAAGAAATAGTACCATATAGAATAAATAGTACCATATAGAAAAAAAGAATTTTAAATTATAGAATTTCTTTTTTGTGTGTCTAGATCACTTACGGGGGTCGAGTTACAGATGCTCAAGACCAAAGGTGCCTTCGTACTATTCTGAAAATTTTCTTCAAGCCTGATACTCTAGACAGTAAATACAAGTATTCTGAATCAGGTAATGGATTCACATAATGTTGAACAAATTTAACAGATAATGTTCCGTTATTTTAGTTGCTGTTCTTTTCTAGATATTAACTAATTTATAAACAAGTATCTGTTCTGCTCATGTATAGTCCTAAATGTAAAGAAGAAATTTAGGCCTACATGTTTCAAAGTTATATAATAATACTTTTCTCAGAATGTCTAAGTGGAAACCCTGTTACTATAGTGAAACCTGATACAGAAAACAATGAGAACAGAAATGTTTGTGCTACACAGTGTAAAACACTACTAGATAATAGTTGGGACAATAATTTAACTGAAAATTTTGTTACTGCTTAGTGAGAAGAAAGGCCTAAGATGTATAATTTTACTTTTTTGCGCATGAGGTTGTGTCTGTAGGTCTCACCAATGGCTCACTAGACAAACCAACCATGCAACAGAAAACCTTAGTAGATGACATGCCTTTATATTGAGGTTATCTTCTTATAGAAGCTTCATGGCATGTCATCTATACAATCCCGTAGTCGTAACCTTCGATAACAGTTACCATGTTGTCTCTTTTGTGCCTGAGCCCATCAGGTACTGAACCCTTTTTCTCTGCAAGTGTATTTCCAGTAAAGAAAATCTTGACAGTAGAGTTGGACCAGGACTGCCATCGTTGTCCCTTTTTTGCCTAAGCCCATCAGGTACGACACCCTTTCTCTTCACGAGCATATTTCAGGTTTAGGAAGGCTTTAGAGTTGACTTTAGAGTTGGGTTAAGTCTTCTTGCTTTTCCGAACGACCATGATTGGGTCTTGGTCTCTGCCTATGAGGAGTACAGGTAACTAGAAGCTCGTCTCGAGCTAACAGAGCTTGTATTTCCCCTTTCCTAGGAACTTTGCACTTTCTATTTGCAGTTCGCGCTTCCCTCTGGCGCGGTTCTGCACTTTCCTTGTGTCATTGTACTCATTATGACATATTTGTTTCTCGCCATGCATCCACCTTTACGTGCCTTTTACATTGGCCGCCCCTCCAATGTTCTGACTGGACTACCTGGTGTCACTGTATGTCGACAGTGTCGCTGTATGTGGTGATGCTAATGGTGTCTGAGATATTGCCTGTCTCTTTTGCAGTCAAATCTCTTTCCATCTGCTACCTCGACACTCTCGGACACGATCCCCAAATGATTTGGCCAGAATCAGCTCGAGCTGCTGTATTTCTGTTACCAGGGTGCACCGCGAGGAGGTACATTTGGGATCTTGGTTATCTGCTAACCCTGGGTCCACCTAGAGCAATGCGTTCCCTTTGCACCCCAGAATTTAATTTAACTTTGAAGTATCCTCATTGCTTTTGGATGTGCGAGTGCAAATCTTGAACATTGTATGCATGTAGCTGCAGAGTCATGTTGTGTCCAAGGAGTAGAATGGCAACTCAGTCTGATCTGTTCATGGTTCTTCATCTTGTATATATATTATCAAAACACTTAGTATTGCTAGCATGCAGTAAATATTTCTCTCTAAATTTTCAGGAATCTATTATGCTCCACTCTTCAAAACAATAAATGCTTTCAGAGGATACATAGAATCCTTGCCAATAATTGATGAGCCCGAGATATTCGGACTGCATGAGAATGCCAGCATTGCTTTCGAGATGAAAGAAACACATACATTACTTGGTAAATAAATGAATCTACTAAACATAGACACTTTATCTGATCTATTTTTTTTTTCAAGTGATCAACTTTAGTGTAGTAAGTAGAATAAATCAGGTATTTATAGAAAAATGCTGATTAATCCTTATGCTCATATCTGTTATGAGAGCAGGTGTTATATTATCAGTAGAATAAATCAGGTATTTATAAAAATAGCAATTAGATGTATCCTTATGTTGCTGCTGCATTCATATCTATTATGAGTGCAGGTTTTCATCAGTGCATATTGAACAAGTTTGTAACTGTTCTGTTCCCTGTCTCAATAAAACCATCAGTGTGTAGCAGCTTGTGGATTTATAGAAGAATATTAAGAACACCATATACAGATACAAAAAGTAATCAAGATATCTTGAAAGAAGTTAATTAAAAAATAGAGCTGCTTACCAGCAGCAGAAAGATAAGTCCACATTTTTTGGACACACCATGAGAAGAGGAAAGATGGAACACATTGTAACAACAGGCAAATTGAAGAGCAAGAGGAGTAGGGGAAGACAAAGAGAAAAGATGCTAGACAACCTAACATAGCATGTGAAAACATTGATATCGGAAATGATTGACAGCACACGAAATAGAAGGCTCTGGAAAGACATGATAATCAATGCCACAATACATGGATGATAAGAAGAAATTATGGTTGATGTTAAGCAGATATGACCTTTTTTTTAACGGAATGAAATATTGGTCTCATTAAAAATATAACCAGCGATGATGTATGAAACTCAGTAGGAAGAGATAAGCAGTGTTAACAAAAACATTTCATTTATTGTGTCACTTTATTTGAGAGCAGTTGACGAATATAGCTTGGAGGGAAAACTACATATTTTAGTTTTTTGGGAAGGAAGGGAAGGGGGGTGGGGGGTTAAGATTTGTGTTAGATTTTTAGTTTTTGTGGAGCGGATGTTTAGCGGACGTTTGAGAGCAAGGCGTTCTCGAGCTGAGCGTCCTTGTCCCAATAGCGCCTGAGCCCATCAGGTACTGAACCCTTTCTCTCTTCAAGTGTATTTCCGGTGTAGGAAAACCTGACAGTAGAGTTGGGCCAGGGCTAAATCGTTGTCCCTTTTGTGTCTGAGCCCATCGGGTACGGAACCCTTTCTCTCTGCAAGTGTACTTCCGGTATAGGAAACCTTGACAGTAGAGTTGGGCCAGGACTACCATCGTTGTCCCTTTCTTGCCTAAGCCCATCGGGTACAGAACCCTTTCTCTTCGCGAACATATTTCCGGTTTAGGAAGACTCGACATTAGGGTTGGATTAGGTCTTCTTGCTTTACCAAACACCAATGAATGGGTCTGGGTCTCTGTCTGTAAGGAACACAGGTAACTAGAAGCTCGTCTCGAGCTGACGGAGCTTGTAGTTCCCCTTTCCTAGGGACTTTTCACTTTCTATTTGCAGTTCGCGCTGCCCTCTAGCGCTGTTCTGCCCTTTCATTGTTTCATTGTACTCGGTATGAAATCTATTTGTCTCTCGCCATGCATCTACCTTTACGTGCATTTTACATTGGCGCCCCTCCAATGTTCGGACTGGACTGACTAGCTTCACTGTATGTCGACAGTGTCGCTATATGTGGTGATGCTGGTGGTGTCGGAGATATTGTCTGTCTCTTGTGCAGTCAAATCTCTTTCCATCTGCTACCTCCACATTCTCGGACACGATCCCCAAAAGATTTGGCCAGAATCAGCTCGAGCTGCTGTATTTCTGTTTCCAGGGTGCACCGCGTGGAGGTACATTTGGCATCTTGGTTATCTGCTAACCCTGGGTCCGCCTAGAGCAATGCATTCCCTTTGCACCCCATCTTCCTGGTGATTTCTTTTACTTTTGTTCTAAATCTCCTGTTGGTTAGCAGGATCTATTCCATAGGGCAAAATGTGTTGTATCATGGTTTACAGCATTAGCTGTGATATCTGCGCATCCTGGTGACAATCTTGACAATATAACATGCTTTGAAACATGTGTCGGATACAGAAGATCTAACATGACGGACGGCTTGAAACGTATCGGATACAGTATAGGGGAATCAAATGTTGCAGACGTATTCAACATTAGGCATAATAATATAAGCAGTTTGAAGGAATAGTTTTTTTTTACATTTTTTTGGGATAATCACACGAATACAGAAAATCTATTGGGATGTGAGAGTGATAGATAGTGTAGATAGTGGATAGAGAGTGTAGATTATCACACTTGCTACATGAATAATTTTGTCTAAAGTGTAGACTAGTGTAATTTACTGTAATTTACTAATTATATCCACAAAGTGTCACATGTTGAAGATCTAAAGGTCATACCAGTGGCCCACCAGACCAACTTCTGGCTAGGCTAGATATAGTTGCAAAGCCAACTCCAGCTTCGCATTTCACTTCTTTTTTTTTCTGCCAATCCAGGAGGAGGAATATCCAGTGCCTTGTTCCACAAGTTCACCTTCCTCAGACATGTTGTTTCTCGCTTAGTGCAGCGATGTCAATTTTGTGCCTTGCTAGCTCTTTCACTACAAGTGCAGTACATCTTTCTGGCCGTTTAATCTCCAAGCGGTCTAGTAGGGTGCTCAAATTCCATGCGCCTATTGTGTGTGGACTCACATTAATTTTTGTTTTCTTGTAGTTTTTACTGCTGATTAGGGATTCCTAGTAACTGTGTCCTAAACATTGCCTGCCTAACCATGACCCAGGCCAGAATACAACCTACATACAGATTTGTGACTATGGTTGCCAGTGTATTCACACCACCACTTTACCACTCGTCTCAGGACATTTTTGTGATGATTGATGAGACGATGATGAAAGCCATGACTTGCGCGATGAAAATTGTATTAAAGTGAGGGAATGTTGCGCAATATCATCACCATCACTCTCTCACCCCTACACATGCGGTGTCTACTCTGCATGTCTCTGGTTTGTACGGAGATTATAACAGTCTCAGACATATTGTTGCATGTCTCTGATGTGTATGAAGACAATTTTCAAAGTCAGCATGTATACTATATGTATCACTAGGCACAATACTGGAGGTGCAACCTCGAGTGTCAGGTGATGATACAGGTCTATCTAATGACGATATTGTTTATGGTCTAGCTGAAAACATTCTGGAAAGATTAATAAGCAAACTGGACCTCGCTGATGCTGATCCATCGATGTTTGTGGTAAGTATAACCTTATGTACATAACATTGTTGCTTATGAGTGAATTAATTTACGTGTCAGTGAAGCTGAGTTTATTGTTTATTTGAATCAAATCCAGATCTCATGTCATAAAACTTATAGACTTCTCAGTGCACAGTAACTAACATATCAAAGTTGCCAATGAGTATACAATTTATAGAAATCCCAGTGCGCAGTAACTAACTTATCAAAGTTGCCAATGAGTATACAATTTATAGAAATCCCAGTGCACAGTAACTAACTTATCAAAGTTGCCAATGAGTATACAATTTATAGAAATCCCAGTGCACAGTAACTAACATATCAAAGTTGCCAATGAGTATACAATTTATAGAAATCCCAGTGCGCAGTAACTAACTTATCAAAGTTGCCAATGAGTACACAATGTATAGACTTCTCACTGCACAGTAACTAACATATTCAAGTTGCCAATGAGTACATAATTTATGAACTTATAAATTTCACAATTTCAATTTAAATATTAGGAAAAATACATTCAATTATAACAGTGCGCTAAATAATAGAGCTACACACTATTAATAAATTCAAATAGTGGCATATGCCAAAGGTTGAAGATGTAATAAGTGTTACATTAGACATACACTCCAAATAGTGCGTGTGTGTTTATGGAAGGTCACACAAGGACAAACACAGAGCAAGAGGTGACCAATAATCAACATAGAGAATTGGAAGAGGGAGGTTTGAATGGGTTGGGTAAGGGGCAATAGTTGACCGTATTGGGGATGGAGGCTGGATTGTAAATTTAAAAAAAAAATTTATATATATATAAAGTTTATGTGTATATATATATATATATTTATATAAGTAGTTATAAATAAACATTTGTTTTAATTTATAGCATCTTACTATTATTTAAAATTATAAAATCTTGGTACTGTTTTTAATTTACAACATCTTGATACTATTTCATGTCAATAAACTCTAGACTGATAGCAAGGGACGACAAAACTCTTTGACTATTGTAATAACACAAGAAACAGAGAGATTTAACAAACTACTGAAAGTGATCAAGGTAACTAGTGCTGTGTTCAATTTATAAATAACTGTTAATGTAACGAGATAAATAAAATGTACAAAAAGCAGGTGTCAAGAGGAATTATTCAATGAATATGTCAGAATGAATATATATGTATAGGTGTACATAAAGTAGCTGTGCACTGACCAGTGGCGTAGCGAGAGGGGGGCGGAGGTGCGGACCGCCCCGGGCGGCATCATAGGGAGGGCGGCAAATTTATTTTCGTCCAGGCTTTCACAATCACTGCCATATTTTTTTTAATATCACAAGGGCGGAAAATTATGATTCCGCCCTGGGCGCCATTGACCCACGCTACGCCACTGGCACTGACGTCACACAGATCAGTACTAAATACGCACAATTCATATGATGAAATGACATCACTAATGTGGATGAGTTTATAGTGACATGTAGACACACAATATATATATATATCTGTGTGTGTGAATGAGAGCATGAGTGATTGAGCACGCGAGTATTCTTTCTTATTCCGCGTTCATTCTCAAACTCAGATTAGCAGGGTGTACTCTAGAGAATGGAATGCGCTGTGTCATGATTAACAGCCTAACTATATCCGCACAGTATTTCCTGACACATACGACTTTAGCTTAAATTCTGAGTCAATTTCGCCCTCTATGAAATGGGACTGCTAACCCCATCCTCAAAATCTGCTCAGTTGCCTCCAATGACATACATTGAAGATAATGGTGATGCTATTCTTTGCAATTTTTTTGAGCCATGGTAACACGCATGTGGTGGTGTCTGTAAATCAACTTTCATTACTGCATGTTTTCATATCAGGAATGCAGTGAGAATTATATCTACTATGAAAATAATTATCATTTTGTCACAGTGGACTACACAATATGTAGATGTTGGAATTTTTTTAATTTACATTTGAAATAGAAAGATCTAGTATTTACAAGGATTCTAACTCGATCTCCTTTTAGGATTTCTTTTATGATTGTCATCTTCTTTTATGATTGTTTTAATTCTTTAGTGACACGAACGAAATAAAAAGATTGAGTATTTACCGGGATTCTAACTCAATCTTTTATGATTGTCAGACCGGTGTTTTAACTATTCAGCCTTGCAATCACTATAATATATTCATATTGGCATACACCTGTATATTGATGTTGAACATCTTTATAACAAAATGGTTTGGACCAACACAATATTTATACAATAACAAATATTTGCTATAAAAAGAATACTTTTGTTACTACATGTTTTCCTGTTAAAAAATGTCTGGGAGGCTTTTTTGGCTGTGAAAGTAAAGGCCACTTTGCCATAGCTGTCACAGTGACGTGTATAGGAATAATTTTTATTACGCCTCCGAAAGACAAAACTCCTTATCCCGACCATGGATTGAACCCAGGATCTCAGGCTTCTGAGACCAGCGTTCTAACCACATGTCCATTTGCTCCACCTCACTATAGGACTATACAATTATATTATATACAATTATATACAGTTAATAACAAAAATAAAACTACACCTGTTTGGTCATATAAAGAGACACAACTGTTTAGAAAGACAAATAATAGAGGGAAGAGTACATGGAGAGGAGAAAGGGCAGACCAAGAAGAGGATGGACTGACGACATTAAAGATAACATGAATACATCGCTAGAAAATGCAAGCCGCTTCGCCCAAGACACAGAGGGGTTCAGAGAGTTCATTGGGAAGACAACGTTCTGTAAGGAATACGTCACATGGCAATTGAAGATTTTGAAAGGTGTTGTTAAATAAGGAACTGTGTTATAAACATAGGCCTATGCACTGTAAAGGGATTTCACTGTATTTCTTTATACTGCTATCTTGTATGTATATTTGTAGTTTATATGTGTTTGTTTTCAGTGTGTTTTCTCTTAGGGCAGATAGATTACTGAAGAGTATAGGCAATCAATACAAGGTAACTGCGTGAAACGTAACAACAATTAGACTTACGTAAAACACAGGTTTATATATCAACATATATATTTCGTTTCCACATATATTTACGTTTTTATGTACTTTCTGACCTTCCGGCATATCATTTCCATATTTCCGTTGGACGTTGTGATAATTTTTCTATTCGTCGTCTTTTAATGTCTTGTTTGTGTCTTGATAAAGACCTTTTGGTTGAAATGTTGAATATGATTTGTGTATTGTAATTTTTATGATTTCTTGTGTGCTCATCATTGCCCATCATTACCCACTAGTTTTAGATATAGTCTATGGTGTCCCATTGAGACGATATATAAACCTGTGTTTTACGTAAGTCTAATTGAAGAGTATCGGGCAAAAGTAGATTAGTTTGTCTTGGATAAAATATGAGACATGAAAGTTTACTTTTGTGAGTAACTGATGGCAAAACTAATAATTATGAAATGCTGCTGCATCTATTCTGCATTAATTTATGACTCAAAAACATGGACAATGAACAAACAACTAGAAGACAGAATTAATGCCTGTGATATGTGGTTATATAGAGGAATAGGAACTTCATGAAAATAGAAGAAAATAAATATAGAGGTTCAGACAACACTTCTTATGAAAGATGAGCTATTAAAGAAAACCGAAATAAAACAATATTTTGGACATATTAAGAGACATCTTGGTTGAAGACCTTACTTGAGAGTAGATTTGAGGTTAAGTGCACAAGAGGTCAGCAGAGATACAAGTGGTAAAGCGTGAAACAAGGTAGTGAAATTTTGCTAATAACACGAAACACAATTAGGCACACACAAATTGACAAACAACCGAACGGCCTTTATCAACGATAAATTGTGTTATTAGCAAAACTTCATTTCTTTGTTTCATTATTTACCTGTTGGATTTCAGTTTTTCGTGGTGAATACATGTTAGAGATACAAGTTGGAGGGTAACATGATAAGATGGACAGGATGACAGTCTAGCAGAGTGTACCACAGGATGTTAGAAGTCTGTTGCGGCCAACCTTTGTTACGGAGATGCCACTTGATGGTGATGAAGAAGGTGATGAAAGGAATAGAAGAAAGTTTCCAAGATGAAACTTAATCAGACAGACATGCAGGGATATTAGTGTCCCATCTTATGCTGTTAATCAGACAGACATGCAGGGATATTAGTGTCCCATCTTATGCTGTTAATCAGACAGACATGCAGGGATATTAGTGTCCCATCGTATGCTGTTAATCAGACAGACATGCAGGGATATTAGTGTCCCATCTTATGCTGTTAATCAGACAGACATGCAGGGATATTAGTGTCCCATCTTATGCTGTTAATCAGACAGACATGCAGGGATATTAGTGTCCCATCGTATGCTGTTAATCAGACAGACATGCAGGGATATTAGTGTCCCATCTTATGCTGTTAATCAGACAGACATGCAGGGATATTAGTGTCCCATCTTATGCTGTTAATCAGACAGACATGCAGGGATATTAGTGTCCCATCGTATGCTGTTAATCAGACAGACATGCAGGGATATTAGTGTCCCATCTTATGCTGTTAATCAGACAGACATGCAGGGATTTTAGTGTCCCATCGTATGCTGTTAATCAGACAGACATGCAGGGATATTAGTGTCCCATCTTATGCTGTTAATCAGACAGACATGCAGGGATATTAGTGTCCCATCGTATGCTGTTAATCAGACAGACATGCAGGGATATTAGTGTCCCATCTTATGCTGTTAATCAGACAGACATGCAGGGATATTAGTGTCCCATCTTATGCTGTTAATCAGACAGACATGCAGGGATATTAGTGTCCCATCGTATGCTGTTAATCAGACAGACATGCAGGGATATTAGTGTCCCATCTTATGCTGTTAATCAGACAGACATGCAGGGATTTTAGTGTCCCATCGTATGCTGTTAATCAGACAGACATGCAGGGATATTAGTGTCCCATCGTATGCTGTTAATCAGACAGACATGCAGGGATATTAGTGTCCCATCTTATGCTGTTAATCAGACAGACATGCAGGGATATTAGTGTCCCATCTTATGCTGTTAATCAGACAGACATGCAGGGATATTAGTGTCCCATCTTATGCTGTTAATCAGACAGACATGCAGGGATATTAGTGTCCCATCTTATGCTGTTAATCAGACAGACATGCAGGGATATTAGTGTCCCATCTTATGCTGTTAATCAGACAGACATGCAGGGATATTAGTGTCCCATCTTATGCTGAACTGAGAAGAACTTCTCAGACCAGTAGAATGATATATTTTCAGGCATCTTCAGCACCAGTCTTTGGGAGAGACTGATCCCATGATTTGGTTTCCTGTCTGGATGATGTGATTGAATATTATTTCTCTATGTATGAGCTATTTTTTTTGTCTGTCTTCAGAGATCTTTAGATCAGTTGAAAAAAGCAATCAAAGGTTTCGTTGTCATGAATGATGAGTTGGAAATGGTATACAATGCTTTCTTAAATAATCAGGTACTTTGATCATTCTTGAATAAATAATCTAACAATCATACAACACTTTCATAACTAATTTGATGATGTTCCTCCTTCGCAAGCGAAGACGAGCATGGCATGAAGAACAATAAGTATATGAGATGAAAAATGACTGTCCATGGATGCTTTGCATACAGGACTTTTAATGAATTTTTGTATCTGGTATTTAATCCTGCCAATATCCACTCATGAGATTTCTTAGGCACCAAAGGTGGAAAGCGTTTAGCTGTCTAGCATGTCTCGCATTGATAGTCCAGGATGATGCAGCCTAAACCAATCATACAACACTGTTATGAACAACGAAGTAATGAAGATAGAAAGAATGAAAGAAACACCAATATATATATATATTGGAAACAACAGACTTAAACAAGTGACAAAATTCACATATCTAGCAAGCAATATCACAACAGACGGCAAGAGCAGTAAAGAAATACACAATGATGTAGTAAAGCATATTATGCCCTAGGGCAAATGATACCAATCTTCAGAAACAAAAATGTAGATTTAAACACCAAATTAACAGCAATTATTATGCCATCACTGTGCTACCAATGCCAAACATGGACAATGACAGTACAAGACAAACGTAAACTAGTGATAGATGAAATGGCATGTTTACGCAGAATCCTAGGAATACCGCTAAGAGACAGAGTGAGAAATGAGAACATTAGACAAAGATCTGGCACCGCCCCAATCTTGGAGTATATTAAGAGCCAACCGATCAAATGGTTTGCACACATCAGCAGACTACTGCCAGACAGCATACCACATCAAGCTATGCTACACAAATACAGTGAAGGCAGTCCTAAATGCCGACCTCAAAAACGATGGACCATCTAAATAAAAGAGGCGACAAATTCCACAATATACCCAGCACACACAAGGACCATCTCCAGAGAACTCTTCTACCCCTGACCCTGAAAGGCAACAAAGGGTTTAGTGAATAGATAGATAGATATACAACACTGTCCCAAATAAATCAAGTAATCTTATAATTATTTTCCAAATAAACAGTCATAAAACATGTTCCTAAATAATTAATGATTGGTGAAACTATTAAAACTGTATGGAAGCTGATGACAAATAAAAACATACAATTGTGTAGGCCTAGTAAAGACTAAATAAAATCACAGATATTTAGACCAAAAGATCTTTATTAAAATGTGGACTGGCTCTTTCTGATGCTGGCAAACAATTCTCTGTTTAAATAACTTCTATCAAGATAATTTCATGGCGCTTTTTATCTGTCCATGGTCTTCTGAACATTCTTCTATAACGCTACCTCTCTGCTGTCTTAATATACTTTTTCACTAATCTGCTGATTGTCCAAGATTCTCTTCCATATATCATAATTTATTCTATATAACTTCTAACTTCTAAGAACTCAATTACTAACCTCACTCAACAAAGATATATTACATAGGATGATATTCTTCGTCTTTTGAAATTTTGCCTTTGCCTTGGCAATTCTACATTTGACTTCTTTAATACATCCTCCATCTGATGGTATTAAGATACCCCATATTTGAATATGTTGTCTTGCTTTAGACATAACAATTAACAAATATAATTTCAATTAACTATAGGAGTTAGATCTCTATTGTTTCAGATTAAGACTTACAAATATCATCTTATGATCCGATGACAGGTACCTGGTCTATGGACACATTCCGCCTATCCATCTCTCAAGTGTCTAGCTTCCTGGGTGAAAGATCTTGTCATGAGATGTGCTTTCATACATAACTGGATTATTCATGGTCACATAAAGTCATATTGGTTATCCGGATTTTTCTTTCCGCAAGGTTTGTAGAGTCTAAATATATCTCTTGCAGAAAAGTCACATGTGTGCTTAGTCTGTAGGAATCATTCATGATTAATTGTTTAGCATTTTGCAACATTCATGTCCCAAAAATCATCAGTGATGTATGACTAATGATGACAGTAATTAACTTTCATGTTAATATCAACACATCTTAGCTGTAAAGTGTATATTGCTCTCCATGGAAATACATGCATTCCTGGTGGCTCACTTCTTAGTATTTGGATTTCCTAAGCAAAATTACATTCCATTTTTTCATTATTTTGCATCACATTGATTCATAGAGTCCACCAAAGACAGATGTTTTGGGCCATTGGCACATACTTCAGCTTGAGCTTCATCCTATCTAGTCTATAATATTATCAATCTATACTTTCCTTTTGTCATCCCCTTCATCTACCACCCTCAATTGTCCCCATCAGGACAGTCCTGGAAAGGGAATCTAGTCTCATCACGTGCTCAAACCACAAAAATATGTGATATTTCACCATCATTAGATTTGTTTGTTTGAGGAAGACACGTCCCTTTCAACCTTGGAATGATTTTCCTGTGGTTACATCAGGGTGTATACTGTGGCCTAATGGCCTGGGTTTTCCTGTTAGGGACTGGTGGTTTGACCTGGGGACTGGTCGACATGTCCTGAGAGGGACAAATTATTGGGAGAAGAGAAAGGGAGTAGTCCTAAAAAGGACTTTTAACTGTTGCTTTAGGTCTTAAGCTTGTGGTCTTAGTTTGTGACTTCTGTTGTAACTTGTGACCATAGCTAGATTTTCTTGTGCGTTCGATTTTAAACTCCTGCAGATTAGCAGGATGTAGTCCAGTGAATGGATTGTCTCAAACTCCTGCAGATTAGCAGGATGTAGTCCGGTGAATGGATTGTCTCAAACTCCTGCAGATTAGCAGGATGTAGTCCGGTGAATGGATTGTCTCAAACTCCTGCAGATTAGCAGGATGTAGTCCGGTGAATGGATTGTCTCAAACTCCTGAAGATTAGGAGGATGTAGTTCGGTGAATGGATTGTCTCAAACTTCTGCAAATTAACAGGATGTAGTCTGCAGAAAGGAATGCATAATGTCATGGTTTACAGCTTAGCTGCCCCTTTCAGCCTGACACATCTGACTTCAGCATAGATTCTGGATCACTTTGACTTTAAATGGGATGGTACGGAATACTCTACCACCAAACCTCCTTAGTTACCTCTTATGTGCCCATGTGTTGCCGGGGCCCCGAAAGGGGAGCAAAGAATAGCAGCACTGTTTACCTTCCACGCATGTCGTAAAAGGCAATGAAGGAGGTTTCATGGGATGGAGTTGGCTGTCCCATCTCATATAGGGTCAGTGACCCAAATCCATGCTGAAGTCGGATGTCTCAAGCCGAAAGGCACAGATATTGCAGCAATGCTGTAAACCGTGACACAATGCATTCCATTCTCCGGACTACATCCTACTAATCTGCAGGAGTTTAAGAACGAACGCAGAAAAAGAAGAAGATACCTCTTCCAACATTCATGTAAGGTAAACAGTGTTGCTATTGTTTCTTTCTTTTCAGGCCTCTGGAACACATGGGTGGCAATAGCATTAATTATGTGTCATGTATAGTAGTTAACACTGAGTAATGAAATGATAAACAAAACAGCATTATTATTCTAATGATGATAATGGTGATGAAATAACTCATCTAACTGTGAAATGGGTACTCTTGACAGACCATAATCATTCATACAAAAGTATGTTTTCAGTTGTGTAACTGAGGTGACACCTGGACTCAGGTAGGTTGTCTGAAAGGTTGTTTATGGGTGCATTTTTAGTCCCTGAATGGTGGCATTGCAGTATGCCAGTGTCCCAGAATTATCACGGCTTGCCAGAAGTACAGGACACAAATCTGGGCCAGCTATATCATCATTGTTCTGTCAGATCCATTGACTCATCAAAGGGATGGCACCTCCAGCATTCCCCTTCACCTGGAAATCTGTCACAAAAAGGCAACGGTGTAGTGTCCACTGGCCTGCTTCTCTTTGTCATCTATGGGGATTGTTTATTAGAAAACAAAAGTAATAAATTGAGACAAGATGCGACAATGATGATTTGTTCACATGTAACAGGTTGTCAGCCTATGGGAAGCTTGAACTAATAATTCCACCAAGTGACCATCACTATTGGAAGCAGTTAATAAATATTATATATTTCATACTTTCAGGTTTCTTGACTGGAGCTTTACAAAATTTTGCTAGGAAATATAATCTTCCAATTGATCACCTAAGTTTCAAATTTAACATGTTACAAGTGTCACGTGACCAGGAAATGGTGATGGAACAGATGTCACATGTTCATAAAGGTGAAACTATACCACTGGATAATGATGTGAGTGTGTAAATAGTGATCATGTACCATGTTCATAACACAACCATTTTTGTGTTTTAGTGTTCACTTTTCAAATTCCTTGTCCCACCAAAGATGGATATGTTGGGTCATTGGCACACAAAAATGGTGAAAAAACGTATTTTCATTCTCTGGTCTTTATCCAGCTGAAAATCTAGTATGACCATTGTCCTGCTACAAGAGAGATCGCGGGAGTTTGAGAATGAACATTGTCCTGCTACAAGAGAGATCCAGCGGGAGTTTGAGAATGAACATTGTCCTGCTACAAGAGAGATTGCGGGAGTTTGAGAATGAACATTGTCCTGCTACAAGAGAGATCCAGCGGGAGTTTGAGAATGAACATTGTCCTGCTACAAGAGAGATCCAGTGGGAGTTTGAGAATGAACATTGAAGAATAAAAGAAGAAACTAATTGTAGCAGATTTTCTGCAGAATGTAATAAAGATAACAGAAATGCGTTCTATCGCCATTTTAGTTGCTCAGCTGGTCTGACACATCCAACATTGACTGTGGTAACTAATACATTCAGTGTTTTTTATAAATTCCACTGAAAAGTGAGCATCCATTACCAAAGTGATGGTAGGTCAACTAGAAGTTGCATCAGGGTTGCCAGAATTTGACCATTTTATGGCCATATTTAAGTTTCACTAGCAATCAAATTTATGTTTAATCTTTATTTTGTGTGGTCAATTTTAAAACATTAAAACTAGGAGTTTGATCATTTTTTTGGCTATATTTTACATGAAACTTTACCAGTAAAAACAAATCACTTTCAATGATCTGGCAACTCTGCATTGCAAGCCGTATGGCATACTGGTCACCGACAAACCCACTCACTGTCAAATTTGCTTTAATCTTTTTGCTGCTGTCTGTCCCCATTGACATAGCCACAGGTTCCCCAAAAAAAAACAATTTTACAACAGTACTGTCTACAGTTGCCATGTGCAGTCTTTAGATTGAGGATCAAATAAGGCTCACCGCACTATTTTATGAGATCTTAAAAATACTACAAAATGCATCGCTGAAGTCAAATATGTTGGGCCATTGGCACAAGATTGATAAATCTTCCTTTGATTCTTATATGCAGCTCGTTTCTTTCAACAGCACACTTCACTTCCAGGTCTTGCATTCTGGCCGGACGAAGATATATACTCAACATCTTCCAAATGTTTGCTTCCAACTCTGTGTGTGCATTCAAAATATCAGCAAGGTTTACTGAAGTAGTCACTTGACCACTCTGACACGTCTATCCACTCTTTCAATTTCCCTAACATCCACATGGCCTGCCACAAAAATGAAGGTAACTCTTCTTTAGCACAGACGTTGTCATCGATTTCACTTCAGTCACTGATGGTGTAAATAGTACAACTGAATCTTTCTAAACATTTTCTTACAATCAGTACCTTTGAGACTACATCCTGGTCGTCCCATCGCCTCCATTTTCCTAATACTAGTGGTACTATAGAGGAACTAGTGCTTTCCTTAATACACTTCCTTCGGCATTGAACTCTGAATTCCCATGTACTGAACCACCGACACATCTGTGTAGACAATATCTCCATGTGAGAAATACTCACTGATCAGAGCCAAGACTTCTGAAATGATACCTCCAAATGATTGCAGATTTTCATGTGATTGAATATCTATATACACAATGTTGGAGCTTACCTTCTATATACAGTGTTGGTGCATACCTTCTACATACAGTGTTGGTGCATACCTTCTACATACAGTGTTGGTGCATACCTTCTACATACACAGTGTTGGTGCATACCTTCTACATATACAGTGTTGGTGCATACCTTCTACATACACAGTGTTTGTGCATACCTTCTACATACACAGTGTTGGTGCATACCTTCTACATACTCAGTGTTGGTGCATACCTTCTACATACAGTGTTGGTGCATACCTTCTACATACAGTGTTGGTGCATACCTTCTACATACAGTGTTGGTGCATACCTTCTACATACACAGTGTTGGTGCATACCTTCTACATATACAGTGTTGGTGCATACCTTCTACATACACAGTGTTTGTGCATACCTTCTACATACACAGTGTTGGTGCATACCTTCTACATACTCAGTGTTGGTGCATACCTTCTACATACAGTGTTGGTGCATACCTTCTACATACAGTGTTGGTGCATACCTTCTACATACAGTGTTGGTGCATACCTTCTACATACAGTGTTGGTGCATACCTTCTACATACTCAGTGTTGGTGCATACCTTCTACATACAGTGTTGGTGCATACCTTCTACATACACAGTGTTGGTGCATACCTTCTACATATACAGTGTTGGTGCATACCTTCTACATACACAGTGTTTGTGCATACCTTCTACATACACAGTGTTGGTGCATACCTTCTACATACTCAGTGTTGGTGCATACCTTCTACATACTCAGTGTTGGTGCATACCTTCTACATACAGTGTTGGTGCATACCTTCTACATACAGTGTTGGTGCATACCTTCTACATACAGTGTTGGTGCATACCTTCTACATACAGTGTTGGTGCATACCTTCTACATACACAGTGTTGGTGCATACCTTCTATATACACAGTGTTTGTGCATACCTTCTACATACACAGTTTTGGTGCATACCTTCTACATACAGTGTTGGTGCATACCTTCTACATACAGTGTTGGTGCATACCTTCTACATACTCAGTGTTGGTGCATACCTTCTACATACACAGTGTTTGTGCATACCTTCTATATACACAGTGTTTGTGCATACCTTCTACATACAGTGTTGGTGCATACCTTCTACATACAGTGTTGGTGCATACCTTCTACATACAGTGTTGGTGCATACCTTCTACATACACAGTGTTTGTGCATACCTTCTACATACACAGTGTTTGTGCATACCTTCTACATACAGTGTTGGTGCATACCTTCTACATATACAGTGTTGGTGCATACCTTCTACATACACAGTGTTTGTGCATACCTTCTACATACACAGTGTTTGTGCATACCTTCTACATACACAGTGTTTGTGCATACCTTCTATATACACAGTGTTTGTGCATACCTTCTACATACACAGTGTTTGTACATACCTTCTACATACACAGTGTTGGTGCATACCTTCTACATATACAGTGTTGGTGCATACCTTCTATATACACAGTGTTTGTGCATACCTTCTACATACACAGTTTTGGTGCATACCTTCTACATACACAGTGTTGGTGCATACCTTCTACATACACAGTGTTTGTGCATACCTTCTACATACACAGTGTTGGTGCATACCTTCTATATACACAGTGTTTGTGCATACCTTCTACATACACAGTGTTTGTGCATACCTTCTACATACACAGTGTTTGTGCATACCTTCTACATACACGGTATAGACCCCAATTCTATGCAGGATTCTTCTTCTGGTTATGAAACATAGCACTAGAGAAACCACCTTTACACATAGGAAAGAAGAGCTTTATTGTTTGTAACTCTTGAAGATTGAAACAAACAGATCAGACAAATCAAAAACATTATAAACGTAAAACAATTACATAGTACTTACGTAGAACACAGGTTTTAGAAGTTTCACTTGATGACAACTGACAATCACTAAGGGACTATGGGGTGTAATCACGAAAAAATACAAATAACAATACACAAGTATTGTACTATGAAATGTACAATATTTCGAATGCTCAGCTTTTCGAACCGTTAGATCTTTATCAAGAATATACAAAACAAGCAGTGAACAAACAATAAAAACAGTAAGTACAATGTTACCACCACAGAGGCACTAAAATGCAGACATGTAAACAATATGAAATTCAAGAAAACAATTTCATAGTACAACAGTCACTGAAAACTGCAGCTAATTCTTCTGCTTTTATTCACCAGCTACCGACACCTGATGATGGTGTCCTTGTTCATGGACTTTTCATGGATGGATTTGCATGGGAATGGAATCTCTCATGCTGTTGTGACTCTATTAAAGGGCAGATGAACTCCAGGTCTGTCATGAGTTTATTATCAATAGGTTATTGACTAACATTGTAGTTCCTGGATATGTTCTGTTGTCTCATTTTGATGACTAAATCTGACTTAATTCTGCTAAGGCCTATACATTGTTTTTCTGTTCATATCTGTACACTGTGGATGTTCCTGTAATATGTTTACTATAAATGTGTGATGTCTACTGTTACTGTGTGATGTCTGCTGTTACTGTGTGATGTCTGCTTTCAATGTGTGATGTATGATGATGATGATGATGTTCCTCCTTCGCAATTGAAGATGAGCATGGCATGAAACAACAAACAATAAAGATGTGGTGAACAAATAGAAAAAAACAAAACATTTGTGATTGTCTAATTTGTTTTGGGTTCGTGAGTTCATAGATGCCTAATGAGTCAAATTCGTGCCAGTACAGTTATATTGCAATGCATGCTGGAGCGTAGAGGGTACATTGTAGGAGAATATTCAGATTTGTCCTTCTGCTTCCGTCGCTTGTAAATTGCCCGCACTGTTCTCTCTTTTTCAAATTTAGTGATGCTAGCAGTGATCTGGGTTTGTCAAGTTGAGCAATCAAGGGCTGTAGTCTTCCAGGAGCTAGAATCGATGCTGCAGTGCTTGAGAGAGTTCCTTATGTGATCCTTGAAGTGCTTTTTCTGTCCTCCTCATGAATGTTTACCATCGCACAGCTCTTCATAGAATAATCTCTTTGGAAGGCACTTGTCTGGCATACGGACGATGTAGCCAGGCCAGCAGAGTTGTGACTTAGTCAACATCGCAATGGATGCTTTGCATGTGGAACTTTTGAAAGATTTCCATGTCTGGTACTCGATCCTGCCAACGTACTCCCATGAAGTTTCTTAAGCACTGAAGGTGGAAAGAGTTCATCTGTCAAGTGTGTCTCACATAGACAGTCTAGGATGACGCAGTATAAAGTAGTGTTGGCAGAACCACTGCATGGTAGATGTCCAACTTAGTTGACTGAGACCATGCCTGATCCAGACGTTGGCACAAAGGCTCCCGAATGCTGTACTGGCACGAGCAATATGCAGGGCAACATCTTTGTCATCTGTCGCAGTTTGCAATAGGGTACTGCCGAGATATACAAACTTATTGGCAGTATTGAGTTTCTGTCCCTTTACTGTAATTACTGGTTATGTATGATGTCAAGTTTTACTGCGTCATGTCAGCTATTATTCTGTGATGTCAAGTTTTACTGTCATGTCTGCTTTTACTGTATGATCTCTGCATTTGCTGTGTTATGTCTACTTCGAGAATATTTTTATATGTGATGTCTATGTTTCTATATTGAAATATTTAGTGACATTTAGTTTTACTATTAAAGTATGATGTTATATTTCCTTCACAAAGTCTATGCTACACATTGGATGGCTAGGAGTGCTGCATATAACCATTTATATCTATGTATAAACTTAGTGTTTCACTTTATATTTTAAAGTTAATCTAAAACTCACACTTAGATATGTGATGTTTGTTTCATCTCTCAGTTTAACTTTACTAATTACATTTCCAACAATTATTTCATCTCTCAGTTTGCTATTACTAATTACATTTCCAACAATTATTTCACCTCTCATTTTGATTTTACTAAATACATTTCCAACAATTATTTAATCTCTCAATTTACCTTTACTAATTAGATTTCTAAAAATTATTTCATCTCTCAGTTTACCTGTGATGCATATGGACCCAAAAATGGACTATGAACCTGATTCATCTTTATACTCTGCCCCTTTGTATAAAACCTCGGCCAGAGCTGGCACTCTATCCACAACAGGTACAGCTAAGTACAGTGTTAGAAATGTGTACATAAAATTTGTACTTTATTGTTTTATAATTCATTATTTTGAATTATTTTGAATCTTCATTGTTTGCTTTTTTCAAGAAAGAAAAGTGATGTTCACAGCCTCCAACTGGTAGATCATAAATCAATCAATTTTAGGGTTTATTATATGTTAAGTTAAAAATAGTTTTTTTCTTAACCTCTCCAGCTCTGTGGTGGCGTGGTACAGTGCACGTCTATGACAGCCAAGGTATCGGATTCAAACCCGCCACAAGCAATTGCATATCCAAACCATTCAGAAAGCAATGGCAACTACTTACCATATATATATAATATTGCCTAGAAAATCACTATAGCCAAAGCAAACTGTGTTGATGGCTACATCCTGAGTCGGATATGCTGCCAAATTTTTTTTAAATGTTAGCCTACAAGATGGTTGAATACTTTCACTTCAGTTTCGACTACAATGCAGCCCATGTTAGTATGTAAAAAAGTTATTGTTGAGAGTTAATGTGAATTATTTTCTTATTCTTTTTTTCTTGCTCATGATGTCATTCAGAAATAATGTACACAACTGCAATATTAATGTACACAGCCGCAATATTAATGTACACAGCTGCAATATTAATGTTCACAGCTGCAACATTAATGTACACTGCTGCAATATTAATGTACACTGCTGCAATATTAATGTACACTGCTGCAATGTTAATGTACACAGCTGCAATGTTAATGTACACTGGTGCAATATTAGTGTACACAGCTGCAATATTAATGTACACAACTGCAATATTAATGTAAACAGCTTCAATATTAATTTACACAGCTGCAATACAGTGGCGTAGCGAGGGGGCGGAGGTGTGGACCGCCCCGGGCGGCATCATCGGGAGGGCGGCAAATTTATTTTTGTCCAGTCTTTCACAATCACTGATATATTTTTTTAATATCACAATGGTGGAACATTATGATTCCGCCCAGGGCGCCATTGACCCACGCTACGCCACTGCTGCAATATTAATGTACACAGCTGCAATATTAATGCACACAGCTGCAATATTAATGTACACAGCTGCAATATTAATGTACACTGCTGTGATATTAATGGACATAAATTCATCAGATAAAGTGTTTAGTAAAGATAATTTGAGGCTCTTGTGCAAACATTACATTCCAGAAAAGTCTATATGGACACCTCTAACCATGACTAGATGAGTGAGAAAATGTTATGCTAATAAATGAACATTTTTATTTGTTTGATGTTTCACTAACTCTAGATGATGATATTTGATTATTTAATTTGGTTCTTATATATTTATTTATTGTACGATGGAGGGTGTAAGAAGACGAGGTGGAAAGAAGACAACACGGCTGGATAATATTAAGGAATGGACAGGGTATGAAGTTTCCAAACTCATCAGGATAGTAGAGGATAGAGATGTGTGGAGACCGTTCTGACCAAACGTCTCATTGTGACACCCCTACGACCCTGACAGATTATGAGTTTATTATTACAGTTATCCCTCGCTACTTCGTGGTTCATTTATCAGTACATCGCAGATTTCTAAAAACATGTTTACAGTATGTACACTTTAGTTACATCTACGTATGTTACACAAACACGTATCATATTGATATTATTTATACATTATTTTATGTATGTTATTTATACTATTAATATTTTATTTACATGTTTGAAACTATTCTTTAATGTTCTAATGATAACATATGCACTTATATGGTTTCATATACACTTATTGCTATTATACTTACATAAAAAATGTATGTGTGTTAAAAATGAGAGGATGACACTACTTCGCGGTTTTTCACTTATCGCGGCCGGTTCTGGTCCCTATTAACCGCGGTAACTGAGACTGTACTATTTTTCTATATTCATATTATGTAACCAATTCCATTTCTAATCCATCCCTACTATAAATACATTATTTATTTGATGATATTACAAGTAATACAATAACAACTACATGCTGGAAAGTTTCTCTACATCTGAAAATTAATTCGGTCTAAACATAAAAATAATCAAGTCCTGAATGAGTTAATCCAGTTCGCTTAACTTGTTCAAGGTTAGTAAAGTGTTTGAAGTGGTACATAGAAATACACCAATAGTTAAAATACATTCTCCTGTAAGGAGATATGTGACAATTATTACTTATGTACTTACTATATAGTTTTATTATGCATAACAGGTGGGACTGTATAAAAACTGTGATTCATACAATGGAAGTTAACTCTATATAACCTTGTTTTACTTTCACTTTTTGATCTGTTTGAAACGTTAACCCTTCTAAGACAAACAGCATGTATGTTTTTCAAGTTGATTGTTTCTACAGGTCACTCAACCAACTACGTTGTCGCAGTCTATCTGCCCTCGACAGTGCCTCAGGATTACTGGATAGCTAAAGGTGCGGCTCTCTTGTGTCAGCTGAGCGACTGATGTCTTTTTGTTAAAATTTAGAGAACCATTGATACTTAGTGAATATTAGTGTTAAGGTTTAGAGTTTATATTTCTGAGTGAACTTATACGTATGATTTATATCTCTGAGTGAACATATATATATGATTTATATCTCTGAGTGAACTTATATGTATGATTTATATCTCTGAGTGAACATATATGTATGATTTATATCTCTGAGTGAACATATACATATGATTTATATCTCTGAGTGAACATATACATATGATTTATATTTCTGAGTGAACGTATACATATGATTTATATCTCTGAGTGAACTTATACGTATGAGTTATATCTCTGAGTGAACATATACGTATGACTTATATCTCTGAGTGAACATATACGTATGAGTTATATCTCTGAGTGAACATATACGTATGACATATCTCTGAATGAACATATACATATGATTTATATCTCTGAGTGAACTTATACGTATGACTGAATTATGTGCCTTGAGTGAAGACTGTGAAGTCATATGAATAGCTGGCTGAAAGTATGTCTGTGAGTGAAGTCATATGGATGTCTAGCTGAATGTATGTGTTCTGAGTGAAGTCATGTATGACTGAATGAATGAATGCATGTATTATGAGTGAAGTCATGTATGACTGAATGAATGAATGCATGTATTATGAGTGAAGTCATATGCATGATTTACTGTTTCCTGCCTGTCATAATAATTAATCCGGATTAATCTGGGAGTTAAAGACTGCGAGGGAGAGGAGATGGCTACCGCCCTCATTTGCAGAGCCACTGAAATGTGAGATCGCTAACATCTCACACCCCTACGGCATTAATAAATGCTATGTGTTACTTTACTTTTTTTTTATAATTAGAAATGTACTTTAAATTTAACATTGAAGAGTCTCATATTGATTCAATATATATTTTCTTCTGAAGAGTGGATATAGTTTGTCAAACATAAACATTGAAATTTTCACAAAATTTATCTTAGACATGAATATTCACTGAAACAGTTGTGATAATATGAGTAGACCAGGTCACTGTGCACTCACCTACATTGGTGGTGACACTGTATCATGTGAATACTCACATTGGTGGTGAGACTGCATCATATGTGCACTCACATTAATGGTGACACTGTGTCATACGATTTGTATTAAGTGTGGATATGTGTGACATCAGTGCACAGTGAATTTATATACACCCTATATAGTACATGTGCCGAAGTGATTTCTTCCACTAAAACTCTAGAGCTGTGTGCTGCCAACAGGTAAATTGAGTCATAAATGAAGTGTATTGTTGTCTGGTCTGAAATATAAGGTTTTGAGAACAAGGAGTGCGAAGGAAATTGTTTGAAAGCAGCAAATACTATACATTACAAATATACGCACAAAATATATATACTGTTTATTGTTGAGACAAATGAATTATTTTATCTTGAATCTTTCAGATATAATGTACAATTTATATTGCGGAATTATTTACATGTATGGTGTGAAGTGTGAAATATATCTTATGCTTGGAATAGGTTTGTCATAGTTGTTAACAGCTTTTTATTGAATTGTTTGTTGTTAAAACTTGTTCAGAAACTTCTGCTAGAACTCTCTTGTAGCTGAAACTTCTGCTAGAACTCTCTTGTAGCTGAAACTTCCGCTAGAACTCTCTTATAGTTATAACTTCCACTAGAACTCTCTTGCAGCTATAACTTCCGCTAGAACTCTCTTATAGCTGAAACTTCCGCTAGAACTCTCTTGTAGCTGAAACTTCCGCTAGAACTCTCTTGTAGCTGAAACTTCCGCTAGAACTCTCTTGTAGCTGAAACTTCCGCTAGAACTCTCTTGTAGCTGAAACTTCCGCTAGAACTCTCTTGTAGCTGAAACTTCCGCTAGAACTCTCTTGTAGCTGAAACTTCCGCTAGAACTCTCTTGTAGCTGAAACTTCCGCTAGAACTCTCTTGTAGCTGAAACTTCCGCTAGAACTCTCTTGTAGCTGAAACTTCCGCTAGAACTCTCTTGTAGCTGAAACTTCCGCTAGAACTCTCTTATAGTTATAACTTCCACTAGAACTCTCTTGCAGTTATAACTTCCGCTAGAACTCTCTTGTAGCTGAAACTTCCGCTAGAACTCTCTTGTAGCTATAACTTCCACTAGAATTCTCTTTTAGCAGAATAATGGTATTATTAGGTTTCCAGCAGGATGTCCAGAAGAATGCATATCCGCTGTGTTACCATTTTATTTGCCCCAATTGTCCAACACATCCAATTTTGGTGGACAAGTTGTATGTTGTTTTGTAGAACTAGGATATTAATACAACATATCTGTTACGTGTACAGATTGTTCTTACATTTTACTGGAAACACCTGTATTTACCTTTGGTAAAGAACCCTCTACACAGACATTGGGCAGAATTTAGTGTTGCAATATATATTTGTATACAGACCATCATCTTTCAACTTAGAAACTGGTCGCTACAGGGCCATTTATATGGAATCAGAGTTGCTCACACAAATATCCATGTTGAACAGTTATACAGACTGCTGAATGCATACTCAAAGACTGTCCAGATTTCGAAGAACTGTGAGGCAAGAAATGGCTTGCTTGACTGAACTGAGGCAAATACTTTGGGGCATTCGCTCTGACCTGAAGAAGACTGGGAGCTTCGTCCTGGTGACTGGCCTGAAGACCTAGCAAGACCAAAGCAATCATGAATGCAGAAGCTTATCCCACATTTGGTCCAATATTTCTTCAGCCTCAAGATTGACGATTCTTCCAACGCAATATCATCTTTCAGTAGGCGATGTTGTATTTCTTTCTTTTTCAATATTCAAAGTTCCCAACCCAAGTGCCTTCACTGTCTCATAAACCCCATGAAATTCTTAATCTAAATAAGTTAAAATGCCACCTGACTATATTTATAAAGCAATGGTAACATACTCAACACAAATATAGCCTATAAAATACAAGGTAGTTTGCAATATTCTAAATAAGATGATAGCACTTGAGACAATTATATTTTTAGAAACACAAGCAATAGGAAACACACACACACACACAAGCATTAGGAAACACACACACACAAGCATTAGGAAACACACACACACAAGCAATAGGAAACACACACACACAAGCAATAGGAAACACAAGCAATAGGAAACACACACACACACAAGCATTAGGAAACACACACACACAAGCAATAGGAAACACACACACACAAGCAATAGGAAACACACACACACACAAGCAATAGGAAACACACACACACAAGCAATAGGAAACACACACACACACACAAGCAATAGGAAACATCTATATATCAAGTGTCATATTCTTTCCAGAACGTTGCCTTCATCATGGATACTCTGAACATCTCTCTGTTCCAGGCAAACAGGCCTGCATTGGCCAGAGACATGTGCATACATACATTCTTCAATGTCGCTGGTCCATCGTTTTCTTCGTCTTTCTCTTCTTCTCCTTATCTGGCACTCTGCTCTCTAGAATCAGCCTTTTGATACCATTCATGACGCTTTAAGTATCCAAAGTACCGTAGCTTCCTTCTTATGATGGTATTTAGAAGCCACCATTCGTTTAGTTTCAGTAATTTCTAAACTTCAATGTTCTGTAGCACTTCATTTCAAGTCTAGTTTATATATCTACACACACAACCAATAGAAAACATATAGTCTGGTTTATATATCTACACACACAAGCAATAGAAAACATATAGTGTGATTTATATATCTACACACACAAGCAATAGAAAACATCTAGTCTAGTTTATATATCTACACACAGAAGAAATAGAAAACATATAGTCTAGTTTATATATCTACACACACAAGCAATAGAAAACATCTAGTCTGGTTTATATATCTATACTGATCTCCAGTATGTTAACCAACCACCTGCATGTGCCTGCCTACAATGAAAGATCCCAAACATTCATACAATGCTGAAGAAAGGCCAACTAAGATGGGCCGGACATATTGTGTGCATTCCTGACAAAGGAATTTTTTTCCAGCTTTATAGAATTAATGTCCACTGATGTGGATCACAGTTTATATACAGTCCACATGTTATGCATGTTTTTTGTTTCATTGTGAAGACATGTTATCTAGTGTTCCGTGATACCATGGTTGCTTATTTGCGTTTCGGTCTGGTAGCATCAATTTCAGCACCGGTGCTTGCTTGAACAGGATGTGGTCCTACTCGATGTCTGGGATATTCCTATCAATCTTAGTTAATAACCTCTGTTGGTTTTGGGCTAAGCCCCATCTCCACTTCAAAGAGTTGACCTACATGGGGTTATGCATATAAAACTATATAGTATAGGTTATGTATATACGAAACAGATGATATATGGTAAGCTCCTTAAGGGAACATGACCAATGGATAGGAGACACGCTTCAATAACTTTGTCTCTACATAGCTTCGGTATTGACGCTACATCCTAGGGGTGTGTCATCCAGAATGATGCAGCAACACTATCATAGGTGCTTGTATTGTTGAGAAGCATCAAATAAAACATCAAAATTGTTGAGAAGCATCAAATAAAACATCAAAATTGTTGAGAAGCATCAAATAAAACATCAAAATTGTTGAGAAGCATCAAATAAAACATCAAAATTGTTGAGAAGCACAGAGAAAACGTAATACACCCCAACCCCCCTCCCCCTTTTCCGAAAGGACATAACACAGATGCCAAATTCTGATCACACATAATCATTTTTCTGATCACACCTACATCATGATTCTCTGTAATATTCATGTCTTGTTGTTTTGTCCTGATGAAGATTTTTTAGTCGAAACGTCGTTTGTCTCTGTTGATATCGTTAGTGTGTTTTATATTGTGCTGCAACACTCCCTTACATGTCTATGTTTCCCCTTTCTTCCTGCTCTCGGTTATTTGTTTAAATGTGGAGAATCCCAACCTGCCCAGTCTGTAATATTATCTTTCCATACTTTCTTTTGTTTCCCTCTTCTTCTCCCACCCTCAAACTGTTCCCTGCAAGATAGTTTTGGAAAGGGAATCGTGCCTCATCACGTGGATACACCACACAAGTTTGCGTCGTCTCACCACTGCCATGAGATGTTCTTGGTGTCCTGCGAGAGTAATTATTTTGTGTTTTAGTATATGCTGGTTTTCAGTGGCGTAGCGTCAATAGACGCCAAAATTCTCTACGTCCACTCCCATGATTAACAACTTAAATGGCGAAAAAAATGAGTTATTTACTATAAACATTACATAAAGATAATCTTAGGTTCATTCTTATTTTGAAAGTTATCTATCCTCGATGCTAAAACAATTCAGCGTAAGATTTCGTTCACATCAGCGTTCACTGTCGCTTGAGAATCTGACCTTTGATCTTTTAATAACGATTAAATTGTTCTTCCAGCCGCTGGTGTCAGACCAATCAAGCGCTTAGAAATAACCTATTGTGATTAGCTCTCAGAACTGAAAACGGAAATTCCCTGTTACAATGTGACGTCATCGCGACAACATGGTGTTGTATGTTTTTCCTGTGGTATAGAGAACTGTGATATTTAGTGACTAATAGTGTGTTAGTCAATAATCCAATGTGTTGTGGATAATATCTTGAAAGTTTTCTGTGAACGGAATCCGATAACACCAAGTGAATGTAATGCTCAAGATCAGAAGCGTTTACATTGAATCGCACGATGTTAACGTTTGTGAATGTACTGAACATTTTCGCACAATAGAAGACCGGATACCTCGAGCTGCATTACAAGATTGTATACGATATTTTTTGTTAAACTAGTTAATATTTTATGTAGGGCTGTAAATGCGTGTTTCTGGTGGGGGAAAACAGGGGGTGGAGCTATCTACCTACTAAAATAAAGTTTCCAACCCATTAACGTAATGCCACTGATAGTTTTATGTTCTGTGTAATGAATGGCATTATTGGTCTGTACAATTTGATTTTTTTTTAAAACAACATTCTGTTCTCCATTTCCGCTGTAATTGTCCAACTATCACAACCTTACAAAATAATAGACATTAGTAGAGATTTATATAGGCTGATGTTCACTACTATAATTATTCTGCTCTTCCATATGGTATTTAATCTGCACATTGCAGCCGATGTTATTTTAAGTCTAATCTTTATTACTTTGTGAGCTCATATTATCATCAGGTGCCATGCCGGCTGGCGTAGGCGGTCATGGCTCTCCACAGCTCTCTGTCCACAGTATTATGTATCAAAGTCGTTGTTGTTTCCTTGTCGTGCCAGGTTGTCAAACTGTCTAATATTTTCTCACGTTGTCGCCCTCTGTCTCTGTTGCCTTCAATTTTGCCTGTTGTGACTGTTCTCCAAACCTCCCTGTCTCATGAAGTGGCCAACAAATGAAGATTGTCTTTTTCTTATATTATTGATTAAGGTCTGTTTCACATTTCACTCTTTCAACACCTCTACATTAGTTTTTCTGACAGTCCATGGTATTCTCAGCATTCTTCTGTAGAACCACATCTCTGTTGTCTCTAATTTCCCACTTTCCAGTTTGTTTATTGTCCAAGACTCGCACCCATATGTTAGTATAGGGGTTATATAGCACTGCAGAACTCTCTCACCTCTAATGACAAGATCATATTACAAAGTATATTTTTCATTTTTCTGAATGTTGTCTGAGCTCATATAAGATCCAAATTATTTAAAAGTATCAATTTCTTCCAGTTTCTGTCCATTTACTAAGATGTTAACAAGAGTCTTGTTGTTTATGTTTGTCATAATCTTGATGTTTTTGTCGATGTTTATTTCCATACCATAAATTCTGCACGTTTTTTCAACTTTAGAAGTAAGTTTTTGAAGAACTTCCTCACTACTAACCATAAGATCAATTTCATCTGCAAACCGCAACTTGCAGTACGTAGTCGTAACCTTCGATAACGGTTACCATGTTGTTCTGACAGGCCCACGCTGTGCTTGAACTAGTTACGGGCAAGGTGTGGGTGGACGGAACAACACCTGTCGCAAGGGTCGGAGTTGTGCCCTGATGTCGACGTCTGTTTCAGCGGAATTTGACTCGAAACACCATCGAGTCGGATGGCTGCTGGAACAGAGGGCGAAGCACTTATTTGGAATGCCCCGCGTGCTGTGAGGCCAGTTTCTAATCAAGAACCGCAACTTACACAGAGGGTGACCACCAATTGAAATTGTTGTTTTGTGGTTCTATAGTGTCTCTTGCAAGATGTGTCCCTAGAATATATTGAATAACACTAGTGATAATAAGCATCCTTGTCGAACTCCAGCAGTTGTTTTGAAAAAGGTTCCAATATCACTATTAATTAGGACAACACTAGTAAAGATGAATATATAAATTTATGGACGGGTAATGGATATATGTAAGAAGCTGAAAACAATAAACATTAATCCCTCTACAACGCATTCTTTTATAACACACTTCCCTCGTTAACACTTTTCAAAATTCCCATTCATTTTTAATGTTTACACTGTATATAACGAATTTATGTTATTACATACATATGTCGTCGGTCCAGACCTAGTTGTTATAATGGAATTAGACTGTAATAACAATGCATTGTATATTCTTACGGATTTTTCCAGAAGTATGTCATTCCGTTGTAATAGTAATTGTTTTCGTTGAATGCCCTTATACTTAGATCAAAGTAAAGTCGTGCTGACTTAATTACTAGAACCGCAGCCTTCACTATTTTTTTTTATTGTTGTAAAGCTCTGATATAACGAAATTGAATTAACGTCCTGGGTTGAAGGAAGCGTACCTCAACCTAAGAAATACATTTTACTTAACCGAAACTTTATAGTTAAACGAAGGATCAGTTCTGGATAACTGAGGCGAATAATATTCAATTTGAGAAGCATGCAATTAATGAGTCACTAACATAACATCAGCTATGGATTTTTTTTTTCTGGCACTCAAACTGGCCATTTGTTGGCTGCGACCAACTTAATTTACTGACCCTCTCCTAGGAATAAAAATTTCTCCCTTATGACTGTCTCAATTCAGAGTTGTGTTAGAACTCACCTGATGTAGGGTGTGTGTTAGAACTCACCTGATGTAGGGTGTGTGTTAGAACTCACCTGATGTAGGGTGTGTGTTAGAACTCACCTGATGTAGGGTGTGTGTTAGAACTCACCTGATGTAGGGTGTGTGTTAGAACTCACCTGATGTAGGGTGTGTGTTAGAACTCACCTGATGTAGGGTGTGTGTTAGAACTCACCTGATGTAGGGTGTGTGTTAGAACTCACCTGATGTAGGGTGTGTGTTAGAACTCACCTGATGTAGGGTGTGTATTCGACCTCACCTGATGTAGGGTGTGTGTTAGAACTCACCTGATGTAGGGTGTGTGTTAGAACTCACCTGATGTAGGGTGTGTGTTAGAACTCACCTGATGTAGGGTGTGTGTTAGAACTCACCTGATGTAGGGTGTGTGTTAGAACTCACCTGATGTAGGGTGTGTGTTAGAACTCACCTGATGTAGGGTGTGTGTTAGAACTCACCTGATGTAGGGTGTGTGTTAGAACTCACCTGATGTAGGGTGTGTATTCGACCTCACCTGATGTAGGGTGTGTGTTAGAACTCACCTGATGTAGGGTGTGTGTTAGAACTCACCTGATGTAGGGTGTGTATTCGACCTCACCTGATGTAGGGTGTGTGTTAGAACTCACCTGATGTAGGGTGTGTGTTAGAACTCACCTGATGTAGGGTGTGTGTTAGAACTCACCTGATGTAGGGTGTGTGTTAGAACTCACCTGATGTAGGGTGTGTGTTAGAACTCACCTGAAGTAGGGTGTGTGTTAGAACTCACCTGATGTAGGGTGTGTGTTAGAACTCACCTGATGTAGGGTGTGTGTTAGAACTCACCTGATGTAGGGTGTGTATTCGACCTCACCTGATGTAGGGTGTGTGTTAGAACTCACCTGATGTAGGGTGTGTGTTAGAACTCACCTGATGTAGGGTGTGTATTCGACCTCACCTGATGTAGGGTGTGTGTTAGAACTCACCTGATGTAGGGTGTGTGTTAGAACTCACCTGATGTAGGGTGTGTGTTAGAACTCACCTGATGTAGGGTGTGTGTTAGAACTCAATGTGTGTTTCTCCTTTTTATTATTTTTTTCGTTCATTCTCAAACTCCCGTAGATTAACAGGATGTTGTCTATTTCCGCTGACTATCGCGCTTTAAACATCGGTGGCTTCGAAATCCCCGAACTACGCTACGCAGACGACACTGTGCTTCTTTCAAATTTTTTTCTTCTTCTTCTTCATCGGTCATTCTCAAACTCCTCTTGTAGCAAGACAATGATCCATTCTAGATTTCCAGCAGGATGTAGTCCAGAGGATGGAAATGCGTTGTGTCGCCGTTTTATTTGCGCCAATGACCCAACATATCCGTCTTCGGCGGGTTTCAAATGATATAAAGGGATTGAAACAGCTAATCAGGAACACAAAGAAACATAGCGAATAAAAAAACTTATAATTTAAACATGCAAAAAACAAAAATCATATCAACAGATATAACAACACAACAACCAAAAATCAGAACATACAATACTGAGATAGAATGTGTGGATATATTCGAATACTTAGGAGCAAACATCAACAGTGCAGGAGACTGTATGGTAAAGATAAGAAAGAAATTGGCAATGGCATATTGTAAAATAACACCGTTGAAAAACATATGGAAAAACAACAAAATAGAAACTACATTGCTAATACTACGAACCTTTATTTTCCCCGTTGCAACATACGGCTGTGAAACATGGATCCTAAGTAAAACAGCGGCAAAGAAGATCAACGCATATGAGATGAAATTCTACAGATAGATACTTAGAATATCATGGAAGCAAAAAGAGAGAAACTCAGATATTATAAACACAGTGAAAATTCCAGAGTGTTGGTTACTAAACACAATAGCAAAAAGAATACACCTGTGTGGTCTTATAAAGAGACACAACTGTTTAGAAAGACAAATAATGGAGCGCAGAGTGCCTGGGGAGAGGAGAAAGGGCAGACCAAGAAGGCGATGACCTGACGACATTAAAGATAACATGAATACATCGCTCGAAAATGCAAACCCCGTCGTCCAAGACAGAGAGAGGTTCAGAGAGTTTCATAGGGAAGACAACGTTCTGGAAAGAATACGTCACATGACACACACATACGTCACATGACACACACATACGTCACATGACACACACATACGTCACATGACACAAAGTGTATTTCCGGCTCTGTGACGAAGTAGTACAGAGCGCGTCTGTTACCGCCAAGGTACTGAGTTCGATTCCCGCCACAGGCATTTGAGCATTGGACCGTTCAGAAAGCAATGGCAAACTAATGAACGTATTTATATCCTAGAAAATCACTACATCCAAAAAATACTGGGTTGTCGGCTACATCCTGAATATGCATCTATGCGACCATTTTTTTTCGTATGGAGAACGGAATATCTTCCCGTGATTTACTGTTTGTTTGCGATATCAGCTCTTTGCGGTCTGACACATCCGACTTCAACATTAATTCTGTGACACTTTGAGCATATATGGGATGGACAGCAAGCTAACTACCCCCCCCCCCACCTTCTTAGCAGCTCGTACTAAAGGCATTGCAGAAATATATTTGCTATTCTTTGCTCCCTTTCCGGCCCCTTCAACGCAGAAACCACAGTGCGTGCACATCTTATTGCGTATTCCTTATCTTCAGTAGACCGCTAAGAGCAACATTTAGATATCCGTTTATGGGAGGACGATAACTACTCGATTGTTACAATTTCACTGAGCAGGTATCACTTTCAATCAAAATGTATCACATCATTGTGCTACTCTCTGACTCTTCATCGAACTATCTCACACACATTGTGCTACTCTCTGACTCTTCATCGAACTATCTCACACACATTGTGCAACTCTCTGACTCTTCATCGAACTATCTCACACACATTGTGCAACTCTCTGACTCTTCATCGAACTATCTCACACACATTGTGCAACTCTCTGACTCTTCATCGAACTATCTCACACACATTGTGCAACTCTCTGACTCTTCATCGAACTATCTCACACACATTGTGCAACTCTCTGACTCTTCATCGAACTATCTCACGCACATTGTGCAACTCTCTGACTCTTCATCGAACTATCTCACACACATTGTGCAACTCTCTGACTCTTCATCGAACTATCTCTCACACATTGTGCAACTCTCTGACTCTTCATCGAACTATCTCACACACATTGTGCAACTCTCTGACTCTTCATCGAACTATCTCACACACATTGTGCAACTCTCTGACTCTTCATCGAACTATCTCACACACATTGTGCAACTCTCTGACTCTTCATCGAACTATCTCACACACATTGTGCAACTCTCTGACTCTTCATCGAACTATCTCACACACATTGTGCAACTCTCTGACTCTTCATCGAACTATCTCACACACATTGTGCAACTCTCTGACTTTCCATTAAAATATATCCCTGAATTGTACAGCTGAATGATCACAAAAATACCATCCTCAATGTATAGCTGATTGAATATCAAGATATTCGCCATCAATTATACAGGTGACTGACCAGTAAAATATATCTCTCAATTGTACAACTGACAAAACATCACTGCATTGTTGTTAGCATGTCAGAAGTACAGCATGAAAATTAATGTACAAAAAACAGAAGTTATGAAAATTAGCAAGACTTCGACACCAATGAATATAACAATAGATAACACCAAAGTGAAACAAGCCAAAGAATTTAAATTAAAGATGCAGCATTTTTTCCGAAGATGGAAGACTAGACAGAGAAATAGAAACAAGGTGCCAGAAAGCAAACACAGTGACTTACCAACTTTCACCATTACTTCTTCATCCAAAGATCAAGATGGAAATAAAAAAAACAAATAATATCTACAATTTTTATACCAACACTGTGCTACCAATGTCAAACATGGTCTTTAACAGCTTCGCAGCAAAGAAAACTCGTCCACATGTGAAATGAAGTGTCTGAGAAAAGCTGCAATGGTTACCAAACTAGATAAAATAAGAAATGAAGAAATTAGGAAAAGAGTTGGTATAATATCATGTATCGAACATATTGAGAGACAGCAAGTAAAATGGTTCGGTCACCTTATGAGAATAAAGCCAAACCAAAAACCAATAAGAGCATATAATACAAAAATATCCGGGCGTAAAGCCAAAGGTACACCAAGAAAACGGTGGATAGAAAACATTAAGATAACAAACATGGACTAAATGCAACATCGGCGACACATCTGGCCTTGAAACGACAGCTTAAGATACCACCCCTGCGCTTAACGGCAAGTGTGAATGCTATCAACAATCATTCACCTGGGGAAAGACAATAGACAAAACATCTCTCTCAATTATACAGCTGATTTACCATCAAAAAATCTTCCTCAACTTTACAACTGACAAACCATCAATACATCTCTCAGTTATACATCTGACTGACCAGTAAAACAAAATCTCCCTGAACTGTACAGTTGACTAAACATCAAAACATTTCCCTCTGTTGTGCAGCTGACTAACAATCAAAACATCTTCCTCAATTGTACAGCTGAGTAACCATCAAAACATCTCTCCCTCTCTACAGCTGAGTAACCATCAAAACATCTCTCTCTCTCTACAGCTGAGTAACCATCAAAACATCTCTCTCTCTCTCTCTACAGCTGAGTAACCATCAAAACATCTCTCTCTCTCTCTCCAGCTGAGTAACCATCAAAACATCTCTCTCTCTACAGCTGACTAACCATCAAAACATCTCTCTCTCTCTCTCTCTACAGCTGACTAACCATCAAAACATCTCTCTCTCTCTCTCTACAGCTGAGTAACCATCAAAACATCTCTCTTCTACAGCTGACTAACCATCAAAACATCTCTCTCTCTCTCTACAGCTGAGTAACCATCAAAACATCTCTCTCTCTCTTTCTACAGCTGACTATCCATCAAAACATCTCTCTCTGTGTTGTACAGTTGACTAACCATCAAAACATCTCCCTAAATTGTACAGCTAACTAACCATCAAAACATCTCCCTAAATTGTACAGCTGACTAACCATCAAAACATCTCCCTAAAATGTACAGCTAACTAACCATCAAAACATCTCCCTAAATTGTACAGCTGACTAACCATCAAAACATCTCCCTAAAATGTACAGCTGACTAACCATCAAAACATCTCCCTAAAATGTACAGCTGACTAACCATCAAAACATCTCCCTAAAATGTACAGCTGACTAACCATCAAAACATCTTCCTAAAATATACAGCTGACTAACCATCACAACATCACCCTCTGTTGTACAGCTGACTGATTACGATTGTTAAAAGTGTATCTGGTATATGAAGCTATCTGATTTTCCCAGAAAACACGTCTTTTGTGCAACTATCTGACCTTCCAAGAAAATAACTTCTTCCAAACCGTTACGAACTTTCCTTGAATTTAATATTGTCTTTAATTTTTCGCTAGCCGTTTCTTGATGAGAATATCCAAATGCTAAAACACTGACCTTGAAATCAGGCTATTCAACCTCACATTTGTGTGTGATAACACGCACATCTCAATCTTGACATGACCTCATTATGAATCATCAAGTCAAGACGCTGGGCTTTGTTTATTTATTTTAACCAGCTTTATAAATCTAGGACAAAGTGGTTCCCAAACTTTGTGGGATGCTCACATGATATTCAATGGTCCACATACTGTGTTCTCGACTCCTCAGTCGTGACCGTCTGCTATATAGGCATAAGACCGAATAGCTAATGGGAAATCAAGCATTCATGGACTCGTTTGACTGTTCCCTTGATTTTTATAAATGACTATGATTATATATTGTGTGACAGTCAAAGAAAATCACGGGAATAGTAACTGAATCATATTAGAAGGCTTGATTTCCCACTACCAATAGGTCTTATATTACTGACGGTCACTAATGACTCTTCATTTTTTTGCAATGTTCTTTATTAGCTCTTTTTCCATTCCAAGTACTTCTTTTTTTTTCTTTTCTTTCGCTTTATACCCCTTTTTGCTTTACGGCGTTAGGAGTAGAACGGCTCAATACGGATGGCTTGTATGTGTGCTTCATATATTTTGTTTTTGTTGACTCTTTTATTTCTGTAATCCATCGTTTACAAGGTCTTTCCCTGACTTTATATCCATCGTTTGCATGGTCTGCCCATGGCTTTATATCCATCGTTTGCATGGTCTGCCCATGGTCTGCCCATGGCTTTATATCCATCGTTTGCATGGTATGCCCATGGCTTTATATCCAGCGTTTGACGGACACTGTCTGATGGTAGTCTGGAAGCGTGTGAAAACTTAATCTGTTGTTTTCTGATGTAATCCAGGAGTGGCATCGTGTTTGTTAGTCTTCTGGTGTTTTCGTTTCTGATTGTGTCTCTTATTGTTACACCTAGGATTCTACGTAGACAAGTCATTTCTGTTGTAACACGTTTTCTTTTGGCTTCTGTTGTTAGTGTCCATGTTTGACATTGGTAGCATGGTGATGGTATGATGATCGCTTTATATAGCACAGTTTTGGTGATTATGTTCACATATTTATATTCGAAAATGTGAGACATCTGCCCTAAGATCTGGTATGACATGTTGCATCTATGTTGGATTTCTGTGGTGTTTTCCCACCATTTGATGATATGATGCTTCCAACGTAATTTAATTCTTGCACCTGTTGAAGTTGATGGTCATCGATGAGAACAGTGGTGTTTATTTCTGTCTTAGCTATTGATAATATGTTGGTTTTTTTTCCTGTGTTTATCTTCATCTTAAGTCCTCAAATACGGGATGCATCACATTTTTTTTTATATTACAATGTAAGAAACGTGTGCACAATGACACGCACATGTTTTTTCTTTTAATAAAATATTATAATTCCTACGAAAACGTAGGAGATTATTTTTTTTAGTTACCCCGCCATCTTACCAAAATAGTCATACATACATTCATGGATTTCAAGACAGAATTCCAATGACCCTCGTATTTTTAATGTAATTTTATTTGTGTATGCACTAGAATCTATCACAACAGTGGAAATAAGGGATTATGGTAGGTAAGTGAGTAGGTAGTAATTAGACAGGCTGGCTGAAAAATGGCCAGCAAAAGAGAAATAATAATGTTGCACATAAACTTGTACCGGAGGTCGTGGTAACTGGATTACCAAAACCGAAACTAAAACTATATTTCTTGTAAAGATCTGATATAGCCACATTGGACTAATGCCCACTGTTGGAATGGGCGTACCTAACCATAAGGGGTACATTTGACTTAACCAACCAAACAGAAATAGACTAGACATCGATACGAACATACATTACACACAATGTGAAGTAGATTTAAATGTGTATCACATCAGTGTGCAATATTGTCTCAAAATGTGTATCACATCAGTGTGCAATATTGTCTCAAAATGTGTCCAAATATCCCCCCCCCCCCCACCCTCTTCTCCCTTCTAGAAAAATAGAGAAAGATTTTAATATTAGGTATTTATTTACCCAAAAGGTGGATAAACTCCATCCCTTAACGGATTTTCACCAAAAAATCTGGATAAACCCCATCCTTTAACGAATTTTCACTTAAAATCTGGATAAACCCCCATCCTTTAAACGAATTTTCACAGAAAGGTGATCACAGTTCTAAACAAGAAGATAGTATATCACATGAAAATTGTCGAGTGACTTGTTGTTATTTTAGATAAAACCCCCTCATTCACTGAAACGTATCTACTGTATGATCCTGTTTACACAGTCACAAAATAATAATACTAGAGATCGCGGTTCAGATCATTCAGCCACTGCGATTTCAGAGAGATTTGTATTATTTTTATTATTGCATGATTTATTTTCTTGACAAAATAGTTCGCGAGTAGAACTTGTAATGTTTACTTGTAAGTTTAATTGTTTATAAAGTTTACAAACAAGCATCGTCTCCATTAATGTCTGTAGAAACAGCTTATCACTATGTAGGCTATGCAGGGAAGCGTAAACAGGAACTGCCCGTGTGGATAGAGGAGATACGCTTTGTTGTAGCCTACAAACTACACGAATATAAGCAGGCATACCCTTTTGTAGGTGTAGAAAGATTACATATGGTTTTACAAGGGGCTGTAATAATATCCATTATGTAAAAGTAGCGTACATACAACTGTCTATTTTTTTACTTGAAATAAAATATTTGTGCGCCGGCATGAAATAAAATAGAAAAGTAGGGGACGTAACTTGAGTCAGGGGAAGTAATTAGTCACAAGATAACTAAAGTTTCTGCTAGTTTTCTATCTAAAACAAAATTCCATAGTTTCAGCATGAAAAATAACTGTTACTAAAATATCTTAATCTGCGCATGTGTTTTACCCCAAGATTTATTCCCACTATAAGGGCTTTACAATAACACTACAAGTATAACTCACGCGTTACTAATGTATTAAAATTGCGTGACTGACGCATCATCACGCGGTCTCATGCAACAGTACTATACCACGTATGGAACACACTGACACGTGGTCTTGTCTTAGACACACAGTTTTACTATCAACTTTGTCGCGTGTAAGAGTTCTAATTTTGCAGTGAAAATTTCAGAAATCATTCTGAATCATTATTCATTATATAGGGGCTTGTTCATTCATTGAGTGTTAAAATAATTTGGAAAAGGGTGGGTGGGGGGGGGGGGGGGGGTTGCCTCAAAAGTTTGACAGTCATTAGTCATTCGGGGGGGGGGGGTTAGGTGGAATTAACAAAAGTTGACGTCAACACAATACTGTTTTTGTACGACAATAAAATTGTTCAACTTTTTGTTAAAGATTGTCGAATTATCTGACATGTCGAAATAATCTTAAGAGTAATAATCGTATTTTTCAACTGAAAATAACATTTTATAGAGAGGGGAGTGTTTAGTTGTTATTTATTTTAAATAATTAACCCTTATATTACACGGTGTATTTTTTCTATTATTTTTTTTAAACAACAAACCATTCTGACTCGTATATCTTCGCAATGTTGGTGTTCACACTTTTAACAATTATTTCAGTTCTAAGGGCAGGTGTTTTTCGATGTAGCCTTGACATTGTCTAGATGACACATGATGTGTATGCTGTTCTGCATTCTATTTAAATTTATAAATGGAGTTTCTTCCTTTCTTCACAAAAAATTAGGTAAATAAAATATTTTTTTCCCATTTTACAAGCTGTATCACCATTTTCCCCACGATCGTCGTTTATCGCCATTACCCATTACCCACCAATATTCTAATAAAACAACCAAAACAATAAATAGGCTGTCATTGTTGACAATTTTACGAGACATATTGTTATTCTTGTTTTCATTATTATTGTTAATATCAGAAACATTTCCTTCAAACCTCCGCATAACCAAAACTGTTACCACATCTTAGTTCATATATTACATTAACCAAAGCAAAATCAGTTTTCTGAGTTTCACTTGAGTTAGTTTTCTCAAATGAAATATTCAGTATCGATACCATTTGAGTTAGTTTTCTCAAATGAAATATTTAGTATCGATACCATTTGAGTTAGTTTTCTAAAATGAAATATTCAGTATCGATACCATTTGAGTTAGTTTTCTACAATGAAATATTCAGTATCGATACCATTTGAGTTAGTTTTCTAAAATGAAATATTCAGTATCGATACCATTTGAGTTAGTTTTCTAAAATGAAATATTCAGTATCGATACCATTTGAGTTAGTTTTCTAAAATGAAATATTCAGTATCGATACCATTTGAGTTAGTTTTCTAAAATGAAATATTCAGTATCGATACCATTTGAGTTAGTTTTCTAAAATGAAATATTCAGTATCGATACCATTTGAGTTAGTTTTCTACAATGAAATATTCAGTATCGATACTATTTGAGTTTATTTCATCATTCACATGTTGTAAACATATACTCCTCAAAAATCACATTATAGTGAACATGCACCACACACACACACACACACACACACACATAGAAACATCAACATACAATTTTTCCAAATGTTTTTTTACATACTTTTCATACCTGGCCCCTTGAAATATGCAGTAATCATATTTTTAGCAGCCAGGGGAAAAAAATATTTTAAAAATTCTTGAGACTAACGGGAATTGAACCAGTCCGTTCAAATAAATTCCCGTTAGTCTCAAGAAGTTTTAAAAATTGCCCTCTGGCTTCCTACTTAAATTTATTTGTATAAGCAACAAAACAAAACAAAAAGAAAGAGAAAGGCGCAAACAAACAACTTCCGTTGCTGTGATATGATCGCTTGAAAAGTCACCGTTCCTAAGTAAAAATACAACGGATTGCTTCTTCTTATTGCCAAATGACCGTCTATATACGCAAATGGCCATACATATTTTTATCATTGAAAACCATAAAATTGTGCAATAGAGAGATAAGCAGCGTTTCCAGCAATTCTTGGCAGTTATGGACCAGGGGGAGAGGAGGTACTTTATTAAGCAAATAGTACCTCTTAAGGTGAATTACACACCTTCCAACCGCAGACGTTAGTCCACATTGAGAAGAGATCTCATTGAATGGAGATCACATTGAGAGCAGATCTCATTGAGTGGAGATCACATTGAGAGGAGATCTCTTTGAGTGGAGATCACATTGAGAGGAGATCTCTTTGAGTGGAGATCACATTGAGAGGAGATCTCTTTGAGTGGAGATCACATTGAGAAGAGATCTCTTTGAGTATGTCTCAGAGCCGTAGAAATTATTATCCTATTATCGTTTTACCTTAAAAAAGAAGTCATTCGTCCGGTTTCGTGTGTAAGTTTCACTTTTTGACGGAAAATTTCAAAACATTTTTGTGAAAAATCCATAAGGGAGGGATTTTTTAAACCGACTTTTGGCAAGGTCCCTAGTACTGAAAGTCATGTTAAGATTTGCTAAAAAGGAGGAGGGGGGCTCAACCCATCTACGGGTCTGATACGCGGGTTTTTCCCATTGGTTGACCAACTGTTATAGAAACAAATTCAGCCAATGTGTCAGGTAGTTCGTTTCCTTCTACACCTGAATGTCAGAGAACAAAGATAACTGATTTTGCGCAGTTAGACGCAATTCTAAATCCTCTCTTCACTTATCGCCTAAACACTTCACCTGTTATGACTCTCGGTCTTACATCATTGAGTCAATCTGTATGTATCATACAAGATTATAGGCTTGCGATTCAATTTAATTTATGAAATTCGTTTCGGCAAACACCGACACCTCCATTATTAGATTGCCGGTTGTTGTGTCGAAGGTCCCGTTCACTTTGTGAAATATTTCTCCACATTTCTCTGGCCGTAATGCCCACTTTATAGTTGCTGCGGCTTAGTACATGAAGAGTTATCTTCATCTCCGACGGCAAGTGTTGATATGGGACATGTTGACATGGGTTCCATGCATGTAAATCACAACATTTCTGAAATCAATGTTTAAAGATGAATATATTGACCTCGGTGTCAACACCTACAGGATTACGCTGTCTGCGCTCTCTATTGAGTGCTCGGTGTCAACACCTACAGGATTACGCTGTCTGCGCTCTCTATTGAGTGCTCGGTGTCAACACCTACAGGATTACGCCGTCTGCGCTCTCTATTGAGTGTAATAATCGTTTTGAAAGCCTCTTGAAAAACTGTTGCGATAGGTATCCGTTCCTCACCTGGATTAATTCCTTCTGGTGCACAAATCTGTATTACTATTTTCAGCGCGCCCCAACCACGAATTGGCTCCTTTCATTCACACGAGGGAACGATCATGTGTTGACAGGGCCTGAGAGAGGATCAAAGAATAGCAATACTGTTTACTTTCCATGCATGTTGTAAGAGGCGACTAAGAAAGTTATGGATGGAATTGGTTGTCTCATCCCATATAGGGTCAGTACTCAAAGCCATGCTGAGTCGGATGTGCAGACGAAAGGCGCATTTATCGCAGCAATTCCGTAAACCATGACACAACGCATTCTGTTCTTCAGACTACATCCTGATAATCTGCAGGAATCTGAGAATGAAAGCAGAAGATGAAGAAGCAGAGGAAGGAACACGAGAGAAATGTATTTGTACTTGTATGCTCTGTGTCAGAACTCACTCTGAGGACACGCCCCATGCCGATTCTGTGACATAATCTTGAAAAATCGAGAAGGAACCTCATAGCCCCACAGAGTATGTCCCTTGTACCACCCAGACTGATATGCATCGCTTCGCTTTGAATTCTCTCCATTCCTTCAACCTGCGCTTGACTGGCGGTGATGATGGAATGGCGCCTGCATATTCGATAACAGAAAAATCATTGTTCCATACAGGATTACGAGCTGTGATTTTTTAGTTTCATCCTCTGCCATCTCTGTCAAGACCAAGAGACCTTTGCTTGCTGCTACGGTAACATGATCAGCGTGTTCCCGAAAACACAAACAGCAATGGAATCGCACCCGAAGTTCTGATAATATTATGTCCTCTCATCTCGACAGTTAGTGTTGCAGACTTTACAATGTTGTTGTTTGGTTGGTTGTTGATTCAGCGGTGAATGGGCCCGTGCCCTTTGACCCAATGCCATTAAAATATTACATTGCTGGGAAGTATGTGGATTTTCGGCCCACCCCGGGACAGAGCCAGAGAATAACTATCACACCTCCAGGAAGGTAGGTTTCAACCTATGCACTACTACTAGCCACTGTAGCCAAGATAGGGTTCACTGTGCTCATTCCCGCCACCAATTGACTACTGGTTATGCGGAACTTCTCTATTGCTCCAGGCATGCAACCAAATGTTCAAGTCGAAAGGATTGTCACGTTATGAGTCACTGTGCCTCTATGATGGGTCTCAGCCATAGGAAAAAAACAGTGCTGTCAGTTTCCTGCTCCCAAGTGCTGCGCAGTACATCTCTGGCTTCTTCCCAACCACAGAGGGTGCATACATATATTCAAATAAGAAAATATGACACACATTTCAACAACAAAATAAAAGCACAATTGTATAGATGACGTGCCATGAAGCTTCTCTAAGAAGATAACCACAATATAACGGCATGTCATCCACCAAGGTTTTCTGTTGCATGGGTGGTTTGTCTAGTGCACCGTTGGTGATAATTACGATGTTGTAAATCTGTTAGTCTTAAGAACCCGGTCAAACAATTATACCCTGTTCATTATAAGAATGAAGTGGGTCAGTGCTTCTGATTGGTTATTGGGCGTAGAGCCCAATATAATCAATATAATCGATTGTTAAGTGCCCAATAATATTGTTTTTAAATGTCGCTTTAAAATGTTTGTTTAATGTTGTATAAATACAGTTTTTAATTGTTTTTTAAATGTTTTAAATAATAGGGGGCCTATTGTTTTTATGTCATCAGCTGTTTATAAATCACCTGTTGTCGCGGAGTAATATGGGGTTGTGCTTTGGCCCACTTCATTCTTAAATGAAATGACTTCCTGGCATGACAGATGCAACGGCGAAACACATTATTACAGATACTTGAAATAGAGTTATTGAGATCCAGGATGGAAGTCAATCACTTTAGGGGTCTTTGTGACCAATAATAATTTTTGATTGTGAGGTCTGATATAGCCGACTGGTTGAAAATGTGCGCATCTCCGAAGAAGAGGTAAACTAATCACCTTCCTACCTATCACATATCCGTGATAATCTACGCAATCTGCTCCTGATGATGATGATTAAATAAGTGAAACCTCTTATTGCAAATTCGTTATTTAGTAATATTTACGCTTTATATAAAAAGTCCACTGATGACTGGTGTGTCTGGCCATTAGCAATTTAAACTGCGATACAACTCATTTCAATTCTCGGTACTACATCCTGCTGGAAGTTTAGTAGGACCATGGACCTGCTACAAGGGAGATTCAGCGGGAGTTTGAGGATGAACGGTGAAGAAGATGAAGAAATAAAAAAAATTACGTATACGACCATGAGTCTGAGCTACATAGTCACGGAAAGACTGGATCACCAATGATTTTATATGAAATGTTATAAATCTCATTTTCAATTCAATTTTTAACATTTATTTGAAATGTCATAACTTCCAATACTTCACCTGTCTTATCTGAACAAGTGCCTTGGTACATCGTCCATTCATAGATTGGCTCTTTTTTATTTAGCATCGACTGCCATAATGACAATTTTCACGATAACGTTGGCTAATTCACAATGTGGGCGGAGTCTGTTCATTGTTACTCCTCCTACATGGTATCTCCAGTTATGAGTGATGGGGAAAGTTGACAAGCATAGCTGACTCACTATTAGAAAACAAAGAAAGAGATTAGGAGTGGGGAGGTTTTGGTGAAAACTAACCAGATTACTAATACTTTGGTAGGATTTATTAATTGATCAATTATTTTCTTTGGTTAATGTGGTACCAACTAAGATTTGGTAACAGTTTTGGTTATGCAGAAGTTTGAAGAAAATATTTCTGATATTGACAATACCAATGACAACAAGAATAACAATGTTTCTTGCCATATTGTCAACAATGACAGTCTGTTTATTGTTTTGCTTGTTTTAATTAGGATGTTGGTGGGTAATGGCGATAAACGACGATCATGAGGAAAATGGTAATAACGATGATGAAAATGGAAATATGGGTATTAATATGACGTATCCACAATGTTCCCTATGCAGATCATTGCTCTGCCTGCCCTCATGTAAACTTCCCGGTACATGCTGCCCTGCCTCTGACATTGTGTATTCATCAGTCATAATCTTGTCTCTTGGTCTTCCCTCCTAGAACTTCCATGATTAATATTCTAAACAATTGTTTATTTTAAAAGTCCAAAATCTGTTAGATTCGGTTTTATTTTGACCATTTTGAAATGTCTTCTTTGTTCATGTCTGCGTTGAATCCTTTTTGTCTGTGCATGATAGCCATGACCTTTCTATGTCATTTCATTTCAAATGATATTTTCTTTTCCATTGCTGATGTCATTGGCCACGTATCGCAACCATGTGTTGCCTCGGAAAAGTTTAGCTTCTTAATTAATAGTTCTGACTGTTGTTGGTCTGTTTGTCCCTTGACATAGATTAATCATCTGTGACAGGGCCGGTCTTAGGCCATTTCAACCTATGCGGCCGCAGTGGGCCCCGCACTTCATAGGCCCATAAATTCATATTAGAATTTATGTTATTATCCTCTTCCCTAACCAGACTGGGCCCCGCGCAATCCGTTTTGCATTGGGCCCCTTGATTGTTAGGGCCGGTCCTGATCTGTGATGTCTTTTGTAGGGCAATGCTAATCTCTTTCTGATCTCTGCTGAACAATCTTCTGTAATGTTCATTTGTCTTTGAAAATAGGAGACTGCCTCAAGATCTGGAATGCTATGTTGTATCTATGTTGGATTTCTTTAGTGTTTTTCCCATTTGATGATATGATGTTTTCCGATAAAATCAAAGATGTTGAGATTTTCAAGTTGCTCTTTCTCAAAAACTATAGTATGTATGAGATCCAGTCTGTTGGTATGTATTATTCTTGCTTTCATTGCATTGAGGAAAAGATTGTGTGGCTCGCTATGATGTTTAACTGACATAATCATTTGTTCTAAACCTGTAGGACATCGTAATGTTAGGGTTGTGTCATGTTGGGTTACACAACATCTAATGTAGTCAATGTGCAGCTAGATCGAATGTTGGGCTTTCAGATAAATTCATTATGAACAGATCAGAACAAGTTGTAATTCTACGCCTCAGAACAGGACACAACCGACTCAGCAGTCACATGTACACAAAGTTTAAGATTGGCAACACAGCCATGTGGACAGGCAGCACAGAGTACCAAATATATACTTCAATGGTATTCTGAGCATGAAACGCTGAGGCAGACATATTGACCAGAAGAAACAACACTGGAATCAAAGCTCTATGGGACACTGTATGAGCTACAAAAGACAGTGAGTTTTATTCAGGAGACAGAATTACAGATATAGACATGTTTCAAGTGAACGAAAGAAGAAGAGGAAGATACATTATACATACACTCCTGAGTGCGACAGGGACGTGTTCTATCGCCCTGTTATTTATCACATATATTGATTGCATATATAAAATTGCCAACACTAATGAAGACGACAACCTAAACAACTTACTGGGCGAATTTCTTTGTGTAGAAGATCACGCAATAATATCAACAACGAAAGACCAACAACATATACATAGACTCCACACAACATTTAGGGACTTCAACACGAAGATAAACACAGAAAAAAATTGAGGTAATGTCAATCGTTATAACAGAAAGAAACATCACTATTTTAATCGATGAACAAAAACTTCAACAGTGAAACAATTCACTTATACGCATCATATTATCGAAATGGAAATAAAACACCACATAAATCCAGCATAGATGTAACATAGCATTCTGGATCTTAGGACGGATGTCTCATATTTCAAAAACAAATATGTGAACACGAACACCAAAACTTCACTATATAAACCAATCATTATACCATCGTTACGCTACCAATGTGAAACGTGGACACTAACAACAGAATCCAAAAGAAAACTTGTTACAACAGAGATGACTTTACGTACAATTCCTCGGAGTAACAATAAGAGACATAATCAGAAACGAAAGCATCAGAAAACTAAAAAACATAATGCCAATTCTGGATTACATCAGAAAACTATCAAACATAATGCCAATTCTGGATTACATCAGAAAACTAACAAACATAATGCCAATTCTGGATTACATCAGAAAACTAACAAACATAATATCAATTCTGGATTACATCAGAAAACTAACAAACATAATACCAATTCTGGATTACATCAGAAAGCTAACAAACATAATACCAATTCTGGATTACATCAGAAAACTAACAAACATAATGTCAATTCTGGATTACATCAGAAAACTAACAAACATAATGGCAATTCTGGATTACATCAGAAAACTAACAAACATAATACCAATTCTGGATTACATCAGAAAACTAACAAACATAATGCCAATTCTGGATTACATCAGAAAACTAACAAACATAATGGCAATTCTGGATTACATAAGAAAACTAACAAACATAATACCAATTCTGGATTACATCAGAAAACTAACAAACATAATACCAATTCTGGATTACATCAGAAAACTAACAAACATAATGCCAATTCTGGATTACATCAGAAAACAACAGATGTTTTTCGCATGCTTCCAGACTACCATCAGATATTACCCCTAAAAAAACAATACTATACGATGGATAATTAGCCAGGGGCAGACCTTGCTAACGATGGAATACAGAAATAAAAGAGTAAACAAAAACAAACATATATGAAGCACACAAAAAGATTTGTTCCGTTCTTATTAAGTTCACTAAAAATGAAGAATTTTACACGAAATTATCTTTTCTTATTTATTTATCTGGTAGATAAAAAACTTCCCCTTTAGTGATGACGTATCTGCTGCAATGTGGCAGTAACTAATTTCTGGAACGTCGTCGCCTCCAGTATTTAGATATAGATACTGTTCATGTCTTATCATTCTGGAACATCATGACCTCCATCATCATCATCATCAAGTGCCGTCTCTGCAACGAAGGTTTGTTGGAACATACCTCCAACATCACCCGTCTCTTGTTTTGGTGGTGCACTCTGCTAGACTGTAACCTGTCCATCTTGTGATGTTACTCTCCCACTTGTATCTATGTCTACCTCTTGCTCGCTTCTCTTTGACTTTACCCTCAAGTAAGGTCTTCAACAAGGTGTCATGTCTTTTAATGTGTCCATAATATTTTATCTGCCTGATCTTTATTTCTCTTAGTAACTCTTTCTTCATATTAAGTGTTGTTAGAACCTCTGTGTTTGTTTTCATCTCTTTCCATAAAGTTCTCCCTATTCTTCTATATACCCACATCTCAAAGGTATCAATTTTGTCTTCTGTTTGTTTTTCTGTCTTCTGTTTGTTTAGTGCCCATGTTTCTGAGCCATACATTAATATAGAATATATGTAGCATTTTATAATTCTCATTTTTAGCTTGCTTGTAATTTATTGAGATGTTAATATTTTGCTCGCGTCATTGAATGCACTTTTAGCTATTCCTATTCTCCTTTTAACTTCTGTTTCAGATCTGCCGTCATTTGTGATTATGTGTTCAAGATATTGATACTGTTTTATTTGCTGTAGTTTCTCTCCATGTATGTTTATTTTTAGCACCTGTTCTTCTGTGACTTGGTTGATTATCATGGTTTTGTTTTTTTGGATATTTATATTCAGCCCGTATTCTTTACTTCATTTGACCAACTTGATCTATTAGTCTTTGTATTTTATGTTCACTGTCGTGTGGATCATGATCGTGTGGATTATTGATCGTGTGGATCATGATCATGTGGATTATTATAAAAAGTTGATTTTTGGAGAGATCTAATGACTACCGCTTGAAGTTACGCATCAGTAATCATAGTTTGATAACAATGCTAAACGTGCTTTTTTTTTTTTTTGTAAAGTGCTAACTAAATACACTAAAAATCACACAAAATGAAGAAAAACACTAAATATGTGTCAAATATTTTTAGAAAAGAACTAAACTAGTCCGCACTACTAAGAGAAATAAAGATCAGGCAAATAAAATACTTTGGACACATTAAAAGACATGACACCTTATTGAAGACCTTACTTGAGGGTAAAGTCAAAGGGAAGCGAGCAAGAGGTAGGCAGAGATACAAGTGGGAGAGTAACATTATACGATGGACAGGTTACAGTCTAGCAGAGTGCACCACCAAGACAAGAGACAGGAGATGTTGGAGATACGTTGCAGCCAACCTTCGTTGCGGAGACGGCACTTGATGATGATGAGTCCGCACTAATTAACAAATGTTGGCACCAGATGACTTTTTAAAAAAAAGTACAAGATCAATCAAGAAGCACCAAAATGGAAACACTGTGGCTATCGGCGCTGTGTTCAGATAACTCTGTGTCTTGATCTTCGTTCAAAGTTCCAGTACTAATTCTCTCCCTTAATTAATTTGTTGAAGGGGTCTGTAAAATTAGCGAAACTAAAGTCCCCGAAGCGGGTTAAGGGGGATCACTTTATTTCTCATGAAACATGGACGTCCGGAAATATTTCTATTGTTTGTTGTCTAACAATTTAGTGAACTAATTTTAGTTTAATTTGCTAGATCCCAAAGTCTGATTTTTATTTTGAAAATTAGGACCATCTTTACACTTTCAGGGCAAGAAATACAAGTGTGGATTCTAAAATATTTCTTAAAACTGGAAAATCTCAACATAAGAGCACAAACATTGTAGCATCGCCGAAAGTCACCTATTAAATTTACTTTTAATGTGGCTTATTTGTTGTTGTTATTAATTGTTTAATGTGTTATTAAGGAAGCTTTAAGAGAAAATTGTGACACATCTGATTGTTTCAGTCAGTGTGAAAATAGGAGTTAGACAGGGATGTGTTCTGTATCCATATCTCTTTAATATTTATACGGTCCTTTTCATAATTTAGATGGCTTATGTAGCATGTTCGCGTGTTTACATGAAGTTTATTGTTGAATGAATCGAATCAATCACTGCAAAGAATTTTGATGGTTTTTTTATTTGGAACTTGTACCCCCCAACCCCCGATGTGTTTATTAATTTGGTTATTTCCCTTGGTAATATTCGACAATTGATATTTATCAATTATTAATTTAACTGTTAATTTTTTTAGCGTTAGGCTTATGGTTTGGGTTAGGAGAGGTTTTGTTTTACATAACTAACCCTAACCCTAAATAAATTTATATTACAATTAATAAACATAAACTGAGAAACATTGCCAAACAAGAACTCTTTTGAGTTTACGTGTGTGTCGTTTGTGTTAAAGTCTCCCCCTCAGACGTGTTTCAAAAGCTTCTGCAGCTTTGTATAAAGTCGACCACACATGTACCTCTGTCTTCTGACACAGTCTCCGAGCTATTGCAGTAAAGTCTTTCATTGAGGCAGTCTTTCTTTTCTTTTTTTTTTAATTAGGCCCTCGTGCAGTTTTTTATTGAGACCTTCGTATATTCGTAAAGTCTCTTTCCTTGAGACCTTCGTGCAGTCTTTATTTCTCACGAATGATATCCATCCAACATTTTTCCCTTTCAAAAGTTTACAAATATTTATGTAGAGAACATAAAGAGGAACCTCAGAATGCCCAGCAGCGACAACTCTTCAACGCACTCGTCGAAGGTCAAGAGGTACCAGAACTTAGATATGAACAAATATGAACAAAGAAAACAAAAACCCCCGTCATCTCCATCAAGAACACAGTGGAAAAATTCAATACTGCAATAAATATAAGGTAATACTGTGTGAAACGTAACAACAATTGTACTTACGTAAAACACAGGTTTTTAAAACGTTCCACTTAGACACGACGGACTATCACTAAAACTAGGGGGTCGACTCTTTATTGAAGAATTTATGTTAAAATTTAAAAACATATTTCTGAACTAAGAGAATTGAACTAATTCTTCTTAATTGTTGTGAAGCAGTGACAAAATGGCTGACAATGAGATAATAGGCTAGTAAAATGAGATTTGTGAGAATGATGAAAATTGTTTTTCTCAAGAAATGTACGTGCCTGTGGGAGTGTGTGTTGTCTGTGTGTTGTCTGTGTGTTGTCTGTGTGTTGTCTGTGTGTTGTCTGTGTGTTGATCGACAGGCCTGTGTGAAATTGTGATTAGAGAATATACACGTTGAAAGTCTTCACTAAAATCGCATCCTTGCAGGGATGCTCTGTGGTCGAAGACGGAAAAACCGTCGACTCAATTTGCGAGACGAGAACGTGCAATGTGAATGGATGTGGTTCAAATCCCGTTTGCTGCATTATTATTTATGATTCAAAAATGTGAATGTGAATTACTTGACGTCACTACAAAGACTACATTTGATTTACATGTCGTATTAGGTCAATCAATCACCAGGTGCACACAGCAACAAGTAATGTATTCTCGGCGTCACCATCACCAGGTGATGTTATCGTATCGAAGGTTGATTACAACGGCATCCAACTTTCTCTATCTCTTACCATGGCGGTGCACTCTGCTAGACTGTCAACTGTAGATCTGATATTTCCCTCCTACTTATATCTCTGCCTACTTCTTGCTCACTTCCCTTCAACTTTACCACAATGTCCTCAACGAGGTGCAGTGCCTTTTAATATGTCGTATATATATTCTGTTTGTTTATTTTTAATTCCTTTAACATTTCTTTGTTCATATGCAGTGTTGTCAGAACCTCTTTGTTGTCTTCTCTTTTCTTAAATTCGCCTTGTTCAACTTTACCCTCAAGTAAGGTATTCAATAAGGTGACATGTCCTTTAATGTGTCCAAAATACTTGATTTGCTTGATTTTAATTTCTTTTAATAATTCTTTCTTCATATTAAGTGTTGTTAGAGCTACTTTGTTTGATTTCTTCTCTTTCCTTGAAGTTTGCCTAGTTCAAGGGTATCACTTCTGTCTTCTAGTTGTTTGCTGATTACCTCATGTTTCTGGGAAATACATTAGTGTAGAGCAGAGATTCTCAGCCTGTTCAGATGGTCAGCACGGACCAAATATAAACGTTAGTGTTCGTGAGCATTATTTAACTCTCATAGCACGGGTACATGCCATTACGTGAGCATTATTTAACACTCTCATAGCACGGATACATGTCATTACGTGAGCATTATTTAACACTCCCATAGCACAGGTACATGCTATTACGTGAGCATTATTTAACACTTCCATAGCACGGGTACATGTCATTACGTGATCCTTATTTAACTCTCATAGTACGAGTACATGTCATTACGTGATCCTTATTTAACTCTCATAGCACGGGTACATGTCATTACGTGATCCTTATTTAACTCTCATAGCACGGGTACATGTCATTACGTGATCCTTATTTAACTCTCATAGCACGAGTACATGTCATTACGTGATCCTTATTTAACTCTCATAGCACGGGTACATGTCATTACGTGATCCTTATTTAACTCTCATAGCACGGGTACATGTCATTACGTGATCCTTATTTAACTCTCATAGCACGGGTACATGTCATTACGTGATCCTTATTTAACACTTCCATAGCACGGGTACATGTCATTACGTGATCATTATTTAACTCTCATAGCACGGGTACATGTCATTACGTGATCCTTATTTAAATCTCATAGCACTGGTACATGTCATTACGTGATCCTTATTTAACTCTCATAGCACGGGTACGTGTGATTACGTGATCCTTATTTAACTCTCATAGCACGGGTACATGTCATTACGTGATCCTTATTTAACTCTCATAGCACGGGTACATGTCATTACGTGATCCTTATTTAACTCTCATAGCACGGGTACATGTCATTACGTGATCCTTATTTAACACTTCCATAGCACGGGTACATGTCATTACGTGATCCTTATTTAACTCTCATAGCACGGGTACGTGTCATTACGTGATCCTTATTTAACTCTCATAGCACGGGTACATATCATTACGTGATCCTTATTTAACTCTCATAGCACGGGTACGTGTGATTACGTGATCCTTATTTAACTCTCATAGCACGGGTACATGTCATTACGTGATCCTTATTTAACTCTCATAGCACGGGTACATGTCATTACGTGATCCTTATTTAACTCTCATAGCACGGGTACATGTCATTACGTGATCCTTATTTAACACTTCCATAGCACGGGTACATGTCATTACGTGATCCTTATTTAACTCTCATAGCACGGGTACATGTCATTACGTGATCCTTATTTAACTCTCATAGCACGGGTACATATCATTACGTGATCCTTATTTAACTCTCATAGCACGGGTACATGTCATTACGTAAACACAAAGGCGCACATTTAGTAAACACAAAGGCGCACATTACGTAAACACAAAGGCGCACATTACGTAAACACAAAGGCGCACATTACGTAAACACAAAGGCGCACATTACGTAAACACAAAGGCGCACATTACGTAAACACAAAGGCGCACATTACGTAAACACAAAGGCGCACATTACGTAAACACAAAGGCGCACATTACGTAAACACAAAGGCGCACATTACGTAAACACAAAGGCGCACATTACGTAAACACAAAGGCGCACATTACGTAAACACAAAGGCACACATTACGTAAACACAAAGCACACATTACGTAAACACAAAAGCACACATTACGTAAACACAAAGGCACACATTACGTAAACACAAAGGCACACATTACGTAAACACAAAGGCGCACATTACGTAAACACAAAGGCACACATTACGTAAAATGTTGAGTACACTTTGTGTAAATGGAAGTGTACGTAGTAATGTATAATTCTTATTTTTTTATTTTTGGTGATTTATTCGGATGTTAGTAGTTTCCTCATATCATTGGTAGTACTTTTACCCATTCCCAATCTGCTGCTAATTTCTATTTCTTATTTATTTGGATGTTAGTATTTTCTTCATTACATTGAATGTACTTTTAACCATTGCTATTCACCTTTAAACTTTATTCCGTTCTATGTTTTTAAAAAAAATGTTCTATGTTTAGTTACCTTGTATTGATTGTCATATTAAAAAAAAGCATAGTGGGTACACTGAAGA